>JARYMX010000095.1:0-88901 GCA_030169165.1 Centaurea solstitialis | reverse complement strand
TTTGAACTCTTTCTTATATGGATATGCATGCACATACTCACGCATGCGTGCACACACACACACACATATTATAAAATTCATAATTGTCGAGTTGTTGAATTGCAAAGGGTGTTGTTATCTAGACTCTCTCTAGCCCTTGATCCACTAACTTAAAAATATACCTCCTACATTAAGTCTCACCTATGCACACACATAATACTATCCATTTCCCTCATACTCATCCATTGATAGTTACACATTGCAAAATATGCTCATCATAGATATTCAACGATCACTAATGCATTGTGCTAATAAAGCCATAATATTAAATCAAGGACAATCATTTTATAGTAAAACAATTAGGGAAACCAGATTAAATCATTACCGTATTTTTAAAACATATTTACATCCTAAAATTTTCAATTTAACATAACATTATTTAAATATCTTTGTATTTTAAAGTATTTCTTCTAAGTATACAAGATAAACAATCCATATAATATTAAAATTATGTTTTCTTTTCTGGAAAGCTAATTGATTTTATTAAACGATAAACATAGTTTATAGAAAGAGTAGGATAATCTGTGAGGTACAAAAACAACAAGCAATGTTTTAAAAGCCTGTTTTTTAGTTGAACCGGTGTGATGACCGGTTCACGGTTCGACCGGTACAACCGGTTCCAAGCATTCTTATGTTTTTTCCATTTTCTTACGTTCATATATTTATAAAACCAACAATTTGATATCTACAAGTTAAAAAACGTTATAAAAATATACATTACAATAAGTTTTACATTAATAAAAAACATTAAAATAATAATAATAACAAGTTTTACACGTAATATTCTTATAAAATATATGGTAAGCATTGATTATGGAAATATAGAAACATTTCATATAATTTTACATGATTTCGTAGGTTAACATAGTTTATACCCTTTTAATGGTTTACAAAATAACTTCCCTCCACACACACACACACACATATATTATACACGTATGTAATAATATCGAATTTGAACGTAGAATTTGATGTAATTGATGGTAGTTCGAGAAAATCTAGTACATATGAGTTGTTTTATTTAGTTTGGAAGATTCTTATGAACTTACTGAAGCATAGTGGAGGTTGTTGTAGCTACAATGATGCTACAATCGGGTGGAGTAGTGATAACTGGTGGACAATGATGTTTGTGGATGATGTGTTGATGGTGGACATTGTGGTGGTGGAGGAGGTAGTTGTGGGCGACGTGGTAAAAGTAAAGGTGGTAATCAACAATGATAGTGGTAGTGAATGATGGTGGAAAGCGGTGACTATCAAGAGTTTAAAGATGGTGGAAATATTGCGGGAACAATGGTGGTGGAGGTATAGGCGATGGTAGTGGTATAGGCGGTGGTAGTGGTAGTGGTTATAGTGGATTGACGATGGTGTACATGGAGATGGTGGAGGAGATTGTAATAGTAGAGGTGGCCACTGATGGTTGCCGGTGGTCGTTGGTGGTGGCGACGGGAAAATGCGGTGACCGTAAAAAAAATATAACATATTAACTTATCTCAAATGAGGGTAGATCAATAGTCTTTTTGGTTCAATCTCATCCTTGCTCCATCTACAGTAGAACAAAAAAAAACAACTTTTTCGTCCACCTAGTCTAAGTCTTTATCCTTGTCGCATGTCATGCCTAGTATGGAAGGGTGAGTTTTTATGTTGTTTGTCAAACGTAAAACAATAGGTTTTGTTCTATCATATCACATCCTTTTCTGTATTCCGAGCATGTACATCTAAGTCAATCTATAGTGCTACACTCTCAGTTACATATATACTACGACGTTATAAAAAGATGTGAACAAATGCACCGAATTTAGATCAAAACTAATGAGGTGTAAAAAGCTTTAGTATTATATCCTAAGTATGCAATATGTATTTCTCAAAAACTACAATTGTTTTCTTTAATGATTTTGTTCCATATACGAGAATATTTTATTTTATTAATATATGTTTTAGAATTTTAATCACTAATTAAATTACATTCAGGTGAAAGTTTTATTTATTTTTAAAGTGAATTATAGATTTGACCCTTTTGTTTTTTTTAATGATATGGTTATAGTGGACGTGGTATTTAATTTGTCTTGATTATGGCTCATTTGACCAACTTCTTTGTTAACTTGGTCATTTTAATATTTTTGTTCATTTTTTTTTTATCTTTTTCCTATAAAAAAAGTAAAAGCAATATTTTACAAACACATGCATATAATCAAAATAAATAAAATAAGGTATTGTTTTATGATTTAATTTGTTTAAATTAAAATTAATTTAATTAAATACAATTTAATTTGTTGTTTTAGTATTTTTGTTTATTTGAGTATGAAAACTTAGTTGAAATTTATATATGGATTTGTTTAATTTTAAGTTACAAGAATTATAGACACATACAATTTTTTTTTGGTTGAAATCTAAATAGTTGTTTTTTGAGTTTTTGAGTTTTTGAATGAATAACAATATGAAGCTAGAAACCTAAAAGAGAACTGTCTTTTATTTTTTCTTTCAAAACTTAAAATCAACGTACTATTTATATTTTAACAAAGGAAAATATTCATACATGTTTTTTTTGGGAAAATTGAAAGGGTATCATGGGCTATCCCTAAACTAATCTTGGCAAATTATAGCTTTAAAACATCATACCTGATTAACACATTAGCCAAAATTGTGTGTGGACGTTTGAAATTGAACGCTGGACATAAGTAATATTCCAACAAATCCTATGACTTCAACCACTACGCCATAACCCTTGTAGTTTACTCATATACATGCATCATCATCTTTATAACTTAATGTTGAATTTGTAACTTAATAAAGTTAAGAAGACGTTAGTTTAAAAAATCATAATAAAAATAAATTAAATCCACAAGAACTAAATTTACAATAAAGTGAACAAACATACCATATGTCTAAAAATATCAAACTACAAATCCATGAATTACTTTTATTTTTATTAATAAAGGTCAAATTAGCGATACCTTGAACCTAAATTAAGGCACATGTTAAAAAGACAATGACCCTACAAAATCAATTTTGGATAATTTGATTTTACATAATATAGATTCTGTGTTGCTTTATTCCATGTTTAATAAATTCAATTTATATTATATTTAAAATGCCACTAGATTTGTGACTAAATTCAATTGCCCACTTCTTTTGTTTATGGAAAAAGAAAAGAATTCCATCTTTTTTCTAGTCTACTACTTTAATTGCTTTATTCTTTAATAGCCAGTATTAATAGTAAAATGGGCAATGCTTTCTTCAAACCGATTTGACATGTGGAACTCATAACTTAACTTCTTTAAAATATTAATATTTGTGTCTTGATTCGCAAAGTACATTCTATTTATATTTATGTCTTAGATATAAAATTTAGCTTGCGAATAAGCTAATGAAGTCATTAAGGTAAGTAAGTTAAAAATAAACAGTTCCTTAATGGAAAATTCGTTAAATAACTATTAAGGTAGACCTGTGAAGGCCTCAACAAAGGTCCCGTAGACCCATTCAAACGATTTTCGTAAGTATGAAAAAGTACATACATTAAGGATGCGTTTAGTTGTGAAATTTTTTTCAAAGAAAATGAAAATTTAGGAAACGAGTTTGATTCATTCAGTTTTCAAAAGTTTTTCTAAAAAATGAAAAAAAAAATTGTTTCTAATTTCTAAGTAAAATAGAAAGCCGATTTTAGTAATTTTTCAAAAATTTCTAAATGCGTTTTCTAATTTTTTAAAACGAAAAACGAAAACTCCACCATTTCAACCAAACATGTTTTCTAAAATTTTCATAGAAAACTGAAAATGAAAACTCAACTCCATTATCTGAAAACGTTTTATGGGAAAATGAAAACAGTTTTCTACAACCAAACGCACTGTAAGCTTTGAGGAATGCTTACGATTATTAGAAAATATAAAAGACAAACAAAAAAATTGAGAAATCTACTGAATTTAACAAAAGAAACCAAAACATTCCATCAAAATAAAGTAAACTATCTCTCAAAAAAAACTTTAGGTAGCATTTTGTACGCAGACTAGATGAGACCGGACAGAACTGGACGGGACATGACTTTTTTTTGGAAGAGGTATCCCAGACTGGCAGACCACATTGGGCCCAGACTAATCCTCGGCAATTTTGGGCCGAAGCCCGACTGCTAAAGCATGCAGCCCGGGGTCAAAGCCCCTGTACCTCCAGAATGCGTCCCCAGGGCTCGAACATGACAAAATTAACTTAATACTAATAGTATGTCTTGTTATAATGACGAAATTACCCCTTAAATGTTATTTTCTACTTTTTATCATATAATTGTTATACAAAATTAAAATAATATATTATTTATACTTCTTTTTTACTTTTAAGAATAATTATTTGACTTTACATTATTTTGAGAAAATCATTTTATTTAAAAATATATATTATTAAAAAAATATTTTATTTTACCTTTTAAAATATGTTGTTTGAAAGTATATTAGTTTACTTTTAAAAATATACATTATTTTTAATTTAAAAAACATATTTTTTAAAAAAATATTTTTTTGACTTAAAAATATATAATTTAGAAAAGTATATTACTGAAAATATATCATTCATAAAGTATATTAATTTACTTTTAAAAATACTGTTATTCGAAATATACAAAAACTTTACTTTGAAAAACATATTTTTTAAAAGATATATCATTTTACTTTTATAAAATATATTCATAAAAGATATATATCATCCAGGACTCATGATCAATACATGGATATATAGAAAAAAAAAGGTTGGATTATAGGGTAACATGATCCTTTTATGTTTTGTCCCATGTTGTTTCACATATTTTGGTGAAACAAGAAAACGTAAAAATTGCCCCATGAGATTATGTTTCTGTCCCATGTTGTCCAACTTAATTTTTGTCCCATGATATGCCAAAATGGGACTATTTATTTTTTCTCGTTCCATCCCATATTGTCTGCATACCAAATGCATCCTTAAAGATATAATCCTCGAACCAATAGAATTTGACTAAAATATTTCGGATGACTTTATATCTATATGATCCATTTGAACAATAAATTTGTAAGATAAAAATCTTACGTCCACGCGTGTAAGTATCAATCAATTAACGAAGAACACCTACAATGACCAAAGGAGTGTTAGCCTAGTGGTAAGGCTTGGGCACTACATAGTGGTGAACCCGAGTTCGAACCCTGGGGGACGCATTCTGGAGGTACGGGGGCTTCGACCCCGGGCTGCATGCTTTAGCAGTTGGGCTTCGGCCCAAAATTGCCGAGGATTAGTCTGGGCCCAATGTGGTCTGAGATACCTCTTCCAAAAAAAAAAAGAACACCTACAATGGACGTTCTTGTTAAAGGTTTTTCTTGGAGTTTTTTTTTATAAAAACCTTCACTATAGGATAAAAGTTTTTGTCACAAATTCTTATTAAAACTCATATTCTGCTATACTTTTCTTTTACAAATATTAACATTTTTGTTATTACTTAACCATTTTATCTTCTTTTAATAAACCTATAAAACATATATGTTAAAATTGATATAAAAAATATAAATTTTATTATAAAATAGTTTTTAGCTTTGTTTCTTTATACAAATTTTGTATTTTGTTTTAACAAGTTTAATTTCTAGCTATCTAATAGAGTTTATAGGTGTAGATTATCTTTAAATAATAGTATTTGCCTATAGTTTTTCAGAGATTAATAATTGTTAAATGTTGGACCTTTTTGAATTATATTTATGTTTTAATTAATTTAGATATGTTACATTGACAATTTTAAATAAATAGAGAGGGAAAGAGAGAGCAGTTTGATTGGCTTGTGGAACCCAACCCTTCTAGCCGGTCGTGAGCCCGTCCACCCTGTACCCTAGTCTGCTACGAGTCCGCTCAAACCACCCCCCAAGCCCGCTCTGCCCAAATAGATGCTACCGACAGCCTAACTAATAAACAAATCTATATCTTATAAATTTAGAGGATGGTTTTAAAGAGCGCGTATGAGTTCACGTATTGGCGCGTCTCTTCTCTTGCTCCCTACTCTCAGTAACGCGTGGCGTCCTCCTATTTCAACAGCTGTCCTTTCTTCCCAAATTCTCAGTCCCATCAAAATTTAGTAAATCAAAACCCTTGTCACTCTTCATTGCAGCTCTATTGAATTCCATTCACACCCTCAAATCTTTCTTTCCAAATGCTCAAATCTCATCTTAAATATCTTCAAATCTCCAATTCGCATCTGTTGCTTTCGCATTTGTTGGATCTGTTCAACCTCTGCAGCGCTGCAATTCAATGATCGTCAGCTCAGCTCTATCAAAGAGGTTTGTTTTCACTTTTGCATCTCTATCATTTTTCTTTAATTCGTTAATTGTGCTTATTTTACTTCCTTCTATTTAGTTGAGTCAAACATTCTCAAATGCAAGTTGTCTTTGATTTTTGAAAATTTGAAATTTTAAGTAGCTCAATTTCAAATTTTCTGCCAAAGTAACAAATGTCGGAAAATTGGGGGAAATTGAGAAGAGTGATCATTTCGTCTTTATAACATTCTTTTCAGATTTCTAGGGATAAGACCGTACCGTATATTTGACGGTTTAAACGCCTTATGTTTTGATTCCCTATAAATTATGTATCGACTTTATTTGATGAATTATCAACATCATAGATCAGCTGGAAATGGTGAATGCCATTTGTTAACCGGGCCCTAACAAAACAGTGTAGGAACGGATAACTATAGGGGATTGGTGGTGATAGAATTTAGTAATTAATGATGGGCGATGTATAAGTATATCGTAGGTGCTGGCTGCACATTTGATGTTATTCTTGCAGAATTGGTACCCTTGGTTTATTTAGGATAGTTTAGGGTAAGAACTAAGAAATTAAGCACTATAAGATGTATGTTGGTTATATAGGAGAAAATGAAGATCCTAAATAGAAAATGAAAAAAGAAAGTACAAAAAGAAGCGAGGATTGCCATGAGTGGTTGATAAATGTGAAGAAGCATAGAAAAATTGTGATGTTCAATATTTGGAGAAAGAAGATATTTGGTTGGTAAGAATTAGGAAGATTGATATAATGAGCATATGGGTAGGGTGCCGATGAGAAGTTGAGTTAACGTCAGAAGCATGAGTAGTGGTTATCAATTGTTGAATGCACATTGGAATGAGATGCATCAGTTTAATCCAGGTATTCAAGCGCCATTCATGGGTGGGCTTGAGATTAAAAGTGATCAAGCGTTCAGATCTACTTCTCATGCTTCCCCCTCTCTCTCTCTCTCTCTCTCTCTCTCTCTCACACACACACACACACACACACACTGATAGGCATGGTATTAAAATAATTGAAAGAGGTATTATATCTCTGTTTCTTAGCAAGGTAGAAATAACCGACATGGTGCAGTTGGTATTAAAATATTGTTGGCATCTTGTATATGTATGCTGAAGAAACCCAATGAGTCCCACACGGGGTAGGGTCTGAAGCGGGTAAGAAAGAAGTACGTAGACTGAACCAACCGAAACACACAGAGGATCCAGGTAGACCCATGTTTGCTCCTTAGAAAAGTAGCTCAACTAATAAGACCTTGGGCTTGCTCTCCAATTAAAGTCTTTTTAGGCCATTTGAGGGCTTGCATGGTTGTTAGCTGCACGCAAGATGACATGGACTCCTACGCTTACTATAAAAATTTAATTTTATAACCGTCATATGCTGGAACATTCAACAATGAGCCTGTCTATAACAGCCTCCAGCTCCCTATCATAGTTACTTTGACCTTTTGCCTTGGCTTCTTGGTATCTGAATCCAGTTAAGTACACTGACTCTACACTAATGTTCAAATCTCAAACATATTAGACGAGCGGGGATGCTATCCAGCAACAGCAAAGGTCATAAGTAAAACAGAAAGTGATTACGGCAAACATGTCTAAACACCAAATACGGTTCAACCGTATATTGTCTGACTCTCTTGTAACGAACTCACTACAAACCAAAATAGAATCTGAGGTATATAGGGCAATAACGTCATCTTAAAAGTAAAAGACAATTATCAACGGGATAAGTGTCGTTCATTATTGATGGATCAAGAAATACCCATGTTAAAAGCTTGAACTTGGACAACATGACATAATAGCAACCCGTTTTCTGAAGTCTACTGGGGAACCATTGTGAAGCTTAACTTCAAATTTTCATGAACTCAGATAAAATTTGTTGCTTCACTATTAATATAAAAACTCACTGGCTTGGAATAAGAATAAATAGCATACTGTTTCCTTCACACATGCATGCACAAGCACAATAGATAACACATTCATAATCATTGCTAGAAGGGAAAAAACATAAGCTGATCATTTATAGCTATAAATGGGATTAATGAACTTGAAAGTGATTATACCTTTTCAATGAGATTTAGAACATGTTGGTTATCAACAAATTCAATGTAGCTCCAAGCCTCCAATTGATAGCCTCTTTTTGAAAGAGAGGGACGAACTTACTGCCTATCACCTAAAAGTTGTTTTGCGTGATGGAACTTCCACTCAAATTTATTATACGTCACAAACTTGAAGTTTGTTTGTTTGCAATTTTTTCACATTAGCAGCCATGGAGCTAACCAGAGCATCTTGTTACAAACAACAAATTTATGAAGGTGATCAGCTATGGAAACTGACTCGGCACTTCAAGTTTGTTTATTTGTAGTTTTTGTCACATTAACAGCCATGGAGCTAACCATAGCATCTTGTTACAAACTTCATTTTTTAATGGTCGTTTTTGTCTTTTTGTTATGCAGGCTGGTACTTATTTTGATTCAAAGGAGAAACATATCCCATATTGTGAGTTTATCAATAAGGAGCTTATTCTATTTTAGATGGCTGATCTTCAAAGATCAATACCATCAACGGTGGATGGTTTGAGACTAGGGCACAGAACTCTTCTATTTTGTGCTTTCAAGAAACCCATTTTCCTGGGTAGTTTTTATGATAGGTTGAACCAAAACTTTGATAGAGGAGCGGATTCTATCCTCCAGCTGCTACCAAAAATGTTGTATCGCTTCTTTTTTGCAGTATTATTTATAAACCAGATCATTGACCCATAAGCTAATTTTTTCCTGATCAAATCGCTCATACCTTCTTAACATGCTGTTATGGGTGAAGTTTATATGCCTCAGGGTTCTTTTGCCACTAAATTGGGCTTTGGTTGTTTAAAATCTCATCGATCAAGTTCTTTTTTCTACTTTGAAGGTTTAATTTTGTATACTTTTCAACACATTCATGTTTGCTTTCAATCTACGATCTTAATCATTTACCTTATTCAAGCAATTTGTTTCTCTTCTGATGATTTCATACGACTCTAATAACATTTATGTTGTTTGTGATCAACACAGGTTCACATGACAAAACAGTTCGTATCTAGGAGTTTGAAACTGGTAGGTCAAGATTTGGAATTAGGTGAATTATCCTTGCTATCTTGGCAGTCTCCCAATTCATTAAATCACTGGTAATTTTGTTGTTTATGTCTGTATTTTTAAAGGCTGAATGACAATATGAATATTTTGCAAAGTACAAGATGTTTTTCTTCTCAACACTGGGATTGAGAAAGAAAAACATAAGATGTTTTCAGATCTTTAATATGCATATTTAAATTCCCATTCCCCTTTCTTTCAAGAATTATATATGAGAGTCTGAGACTTCTTGTTCCATTTAGTTTGCTTTTACAGTTGTTGTCAAGAAATTGGAGAATATAAATGGCTAAAAAGAATCATGGTTGCTCAAGATCGTGATGGTTATAGTATCACACTTTAACGTTTTATAATTCCTGCCATTTTTGCATTGCCTTGGTTTTCTATAAGTTTGTTTTGATCCAATTTGATGTTAGTTTTGCTTTTGGTGTATGAGACGTAGTGGATGTTGTGTTGTTCAATTTTTGTGTATCCTATTTTTCTATTGTTCAAGTATGGAAGATTGTAGATGAATCAACTTTGAGTTTTAATAATATTAGCGTTTACGAAAGTTTCTAGCATCCATCTAGGAAGGACACTTTCAAATTACACTAACCATCAGTGTTCCCCACTACTCATGGTAGATCAATTGTCAACGCATCATGAAGATACAAAAGCTTCCTGTCAATTAAAGTTGTTTGCAGAAATGGGCTCCAAATCCAATTATCTACATTCATACGTACGTAAACAACCATAACATTGTACTTTATAAAATTCGTGGGCACGGGCCGTCTAAGGACGGCCGAAACCATGCCTAGTATATATAGATTTTCAACTTGCAAGCTCTTATATTAGCGGCACGACGGTGGTTGAAATGTTCATATCAAATGAAAACCACATGCACTTACTTTATTTGTATTTAAATATACATATATGGGAGCCAACTTATTTGAATTTAAGAGAATACTTTTATTTATGGAAAGGGTTGACTTAACAAGTTTCTCTAATTAAGTAGTGAAAATTATGTGTAAAAGTTAATTATTTCTCCTTAGTTTTTTTAGAAGAATATAATTTCATAATTAATACTTTATAGTCAATAACTTAAAAAACATGTGATTTATTACCGACTTTGACAATAATTATAATTGTATGTCATATTAAAACTATACTCGGGTTGTAAGGGCATTTCCAACTCAAACACTAAAATAAAGACACTAAAAACATTATAAATGGTGAGACTCTTAAGCTCTTAAAAAAAAAATGGTGAGACTCTTAAACATTAAAACAAAATCCATTACAACAAACACTAAAAAAACATATTTAATATTATAATAATAATAAAATAATACAAAATTTTGTTTAATTAATTAAATTATTAATCCATGTATATATATAATTAGAAAGATTGAATATAATATTAATATAATTTTTTAATGGCCAACTTTATTGGCCATCAAATTTGGAAGGGTGATTTTTTTGCCACTATAATTTTAGTGTTTTAGTGTTGGGTTGTAGATAGAAAGATCAACATTTTAGGGGTTGTTTGGTAGTTGCTGAATGGTTTGGTGCTAGATGATTAAGTGATCAGAATGATTAAAGAGACTCTTATAATATGGTGCAAAATGAAAAATGGTGGTTTGGCAATTGTTGAACATGAAATTAGGATTCTGAATGGTTAAGAGACGTTAAATAAACAAAAAGCTCGTAACTGTCTCGATGAATAAGGATTGATAAGTTGCAAGCATTTCCCTGGGCGTGTATGGCCCAACTATAGGCAGTAACCCATTACGGGGCCGTGCTATCATGTCATAAACATTCCCGGGTGTGTACGGCTCACACAAAGCCAGTCACCTATTTCGGGGTCGTGCCTCTCCCCTAAGCATGACAAACCAAACCGACATCTCTTACTTCAAACCATGCACCAATTATACAATATAAACCTAATGAAAACCCAAGCATGCTAAATATGTTTAAATACCGAAAAATAATTAGTGTGCATGCTCCAAAAGTTCATATACATGTAAACATAAACTGATGACATGTATTTAAATCATTATCATGCATAACATTCACCATAAAAATCATAATATGCTCAAAATAAATTTGCACACACGTACGAACACAATGTAAGTCTCATGAAGACTCACCAAACAATGTAGGATGCTTGGTGATAACTGCTATACGATAACCTATAATTAATGAAGTCAAATAGTCCATTGACGACTAATATCCTCGAAAGTCAACTATGCTTAATATTGTTAATCTTGTCTATTTATAAACCGTAAAAAGACACCTTAAATATTATATCGTTTATTAAGTAAAAAAATAATATCTCCAAAGTTTTAAGTTTTAACACTTATTAAATTCTACCCCCAAATGACAATTAACGGTCATTAAACCATTTACGATTACATAATTTAATAAACAAAATTAGAGAATGATAATCCAATATATTAATTAAACAATAGACGTCTAAATAAATCCAATGATTTAAAAGATTAAAGGATTGATACAAAAATTAATTTCTTAAATCTATATATAAATAAAAAAGTAACTGGGTTGCCACGTGTCGTGCTCTGGTGAGCCGATTTCTGATTTTTCCCCACCAAAACATGTACCTAGACGTTTTTATAGTATAAATTCATCTACGCATACATGTCATTTCTTAACACGTGTCATGCCACGTGTCATTAAACTATTTGTCTCTCTCTCTACTATATGAATCCCAATCTCTAACAACCATTAAATTATCTATATCTCTATCTCCAACAACCTATTTTTTTTAATAATTTAAAAATAAAAGTTTAATTTATTTAAGGTGCGGACTTGAAATTTTTTATTTAATCAAAATTTACTTTTATTTACTTTTAAATAATTTAAGAATCCTATCTCTAACAACTATTAAACTATCTTTAGCTCTTTCTATACTATATGAATTCTTATTTGCAACAACCATCTCTATTAATATAATCTAATTAAAATATATAGATATTAAACGTATGTTATTCTTTTCTTCAAGAAGGAGTTTTTTTTCCTTGGAGAGTTGAGCTGAATTTTGGGAAATTTTAAAAATGAACCAAAATTATTCTTTCAAGTTCTCAATCTCAAAATCGAGAAACTTTGCGCCGCATCGCGGGTAGGTATAATCCAGTGAATTAATATATCAAGTAATAATGGATTTATCCTAATATGTTAATGAGATTAGAAATTAAATATCTTGAAATAAATTAAAGTGGACTTTGCTAAGCCCAACATTTAATAAATACGAAACCCAAATCTTTATAACATAGTATATTTAGTTTACAAAGCCCAAATCAGTGGGTTATTTAAATAAATAAATAAAAGAAGAGGCAGAGGCTTTACGTAAGTCGATTAGCGTCATTTCTCGATCGTTTTTTGGGATTTCTTTTTCTGAAACTCTAATAAGAAAACTATTTGAACAACATCATCAAAAACTACCATAAATTGAGTCCCAATTTCACATTAATGCTTTGATTTAGAAATCACTAGAAAATTCAAAAAGAACTTAAAATTGAACATCCTAAACTGAAATAGAAAGTTTATTGAATGAAAAATGTAGCCGGGTATAATGACTATGTAAATACATAATCGTTTGGCATATTCGTTTGCTAGAAGAGCTAATTGGAGGCTTCAAAGTACAACCATCGGCCCATCCTTTTCATGTTCTAAAACATTTACGGAGTTCTCGAGTTTTAAAACTAAAGAAAAGAAAGGAGAGGGAGGCAAGGAAAAGAAAGAGAAAATGAAAGTTATTCCTCCAAATCATCTCATTTTTTTGGATGATAACCTTCAAGAGGAAAAAAAAAATGGAAAGTTATCCCTCTAAATCCTTCCCTTCCCTCTTTTAAAAAACTCAAAGAGCACATTTATTATGTTTCCTTATAAATCATTTCCCTTCCTTTCTTAAAAAAAAAACTCAATAACGGGGCGTTAGAGACCAGGTGCTTTTGGTTTGGATGTGTTGTCGTCTGACTCCAACTCTACCTACTAGAGATGGCCAAACCCAACCGGTTATAACCGGCCCGGTCGGTTAACCGATAACGGAACCGGTCGTCAACCAGTTATAACCGAACTGATTCATAACCGATTAAGAGACCGGTTAATTTGATCAGTTAAGGTTTTTGGCATTTTTCCCATAACCGGTTATAACTGAACCGGAACCGGTTACGTAACCAAACCGGAACCGGTTAAAACCGGGACCGATTTAATTCAAAAAAAAGTCATTTTATATATGTTATTATAGCCGTTAGGAGCCATTTGGCTTCATTTTTGAACATTTGTTTGGCATATAAATAAGTTGTGTGGTGTTTGGGTTGAATACCAAGTTACCAAACTTACGAAAAACACAAAATTCTCGCTATAATTTGTGATTTCGTGTTCTCGAGTTTCGACTCTTATTTGTTTCTCGCAAGTTTAACTCTCTCAACTCTCCTCTATTTTAAATTTATAATATTTAAATAATTTATGAAGTTTAAAAAAAAAAAAAAAAAGAATAGCCTTAACTGATCATTAACCGGTTACATAACCGGTTATAACCGGTCGAGGTTAACCGGTTAACTTTTAAGCCTGAACAGTTAAGACCCCGGGACCCGTAACTGAACCGTAACCAGTTACGTCTTAACCGGTTACGGCCGACTACTATTTTTTAACCGAACCGATCCCTAACCGGTTATAACCGGCCCGGGACCGATTTTTGGCCATCTCTACTACCTACCCCTAAACCATCCGAAAATTACATTGGTCCCCCTGGCTTCAATATATATATATATATATATAGAGATTCCTTCTTTTGTGAACTCCTTAAATTGTGTAAACTTTGTAAACTTTTTCCCAACCAATCAGATTCATTTATTTTTCTTTGTTTTAATTAATTCATAAGGGTATTATTGTCTTTTTGCATTATATGCAGTTTTATAGGATGTTTCCTTTTTTATAGGGTGTGATAATATTGGTAAGTTTAATTTATATTTTTTTAATTCCTGGGTTTTATTCCAGGTTTCAATTTTACAAGATATGTACTGTGGATATGTATCAAATCAAATATGTATATCTGTTGTTGCACATGTGTTCTACTTATATCTATTATGTACATACTTTCATAAATTCAATTTTCTGCGGTTATGTTCATAATTAACAAAGTGTGCATAAGTGTTCATATGTGTATTTGCACATGTGTTCCAATATAAGTTTTACATATATGTTATACTCTTCATATGTGCATATGTGTTTATTTGCACACGTGTTCCAATATAAGTTCTACATATGTGTTATACTCTTCATATGTGCATATGTGTTTATTTGATGTGCACACTTGTATCTTATTCATTAATTGAGAATATAATATTTTATTCATAAATTGAGAGTTGGTTTTTGATTGAATATGAACATGCAATTCTTGATCGAGATTTTGTGTTTGAATTTCAAAACCCTTTTTTTTCGATTTGATAACCGTACATGTGGTGTTTATTTGATTTGGAAATTCCGGATTTACCCTTTGCACAACTGTTATAGAAATGTTAATTAATTAAGGTAATTAATTTGATTAATTACATTAGGATTTCATCTCAACCGTTCATCACCTATAATCAATGGTTTTGATTAGTTAACAAAGTTTACACAATTTAAGGAGTTTACAAAAGAAGGTAACTCTATATATATATACACATAATATATCCTCTGTTATGGAATAATTATAATTGGTATGGATGTCAATCCTCTACTAATGGTATAGATATATACCATATTGTATATTATCTTTCTTATAGGACAAGTAATGTAATGTGTGTATATATAGATGTACCCTCTATTGAATAAGATACATACTTTCTGGCTCTCATCTCTCTCTCTCTCTCCCGATCTCGTCTCTCTATATTCTTGTTATATTCATAACACGTTATCAGCACGAAGCTCTCGATAGAAGACGAAATCGGCGACGATAAAAGCACACGGGTGAAAGAAATCCAAAAACATCTAAAGGCTCATCCTACTACCGAGGGTTCTACCTTAAGAGGTTAGTCTTAATTTTATACCGCTTTTGTTAATCTGCAATCGATCTGTTTTATTCCTTCTTCTAAGAGGGATAGGATTGTTCTTATGATTTATGATTTATAATTTATCAAAAACTGCTATTTATCGATTTATTCAAAACCCTACCTGATTGAATTATGTTTTCTGAGTCGACCTCGCGGCGCGAGCCCTTATTTTCGCGGCGCGAGGCTGTAGTTTAGAGTTTGGGTCTCTCGTTTGATGATCGCGACGCAAAACGACGTATTCGCGGCGCGAATAGAAGCCCTAGCTTCGATCGATCTTCGCGACGCGAGGAATCAGATTCGCGAACGCGAGAAGGCTTCTGTTTTTATGATCGATGCCTCGCGATGCGAAGTCCTTACGCGAAAATTCCCTTATTTCGAAAAAAATCACTTACTTCGCGGCGCGATATAATGTTTCTCGCGACGCGAGATTCTTGCTGTTTTGAAAACAAATATTTATTGATTTCCCAAACATCTTATATGAAGTTTTAATATTAAACTCTTGTATCTTATCATAGTTAATCATGTCAAACCTTGCAAAACTTGAGTTTTTGGCTTTGGATATCACCGGAAAAAACTACTTGTCTTGGGTATTGGATGCCGAAATACACCTAGATGCTAAGGGCCTTGGAAAAACCATTAAAGAAGGAAACCAGGAATCTATCCAGGATAAGGCAAAGGCGATGATTTTCTTACGCCATCATTTACATGAAGCCCTAAAAACTGAATACCTCACTATAAAAGATCCACTTATCTTATGGAAAAATCTTAGAGATCGCTACGATCACCAAAGAACTGTGATATTGCCAAAGGTACGTTATGAGTGGGTTCATCTGAGGTTTCAAGACTTTAAGTCTGTAAGCGAGTATAACTCAGCTATGTTTAGAATTACCTCTCAATTAACCCTATGTGGTGAAAAGATTACTGATGAGGAGATGTTAGAGAAAACATTCTCCACCTTTCACGCTTCTAATATGCTCTTGCAACAACAATATCGTGAAAGGAGATTTAAGAAATATTGTGATTTAATTTCATGTTTACTGGTTGCTGAGCAAAACAATGAACTCCTCATGAAAAACCATGAGACCCGTCCTACTGGAACCACCCCATTCCCAGAAGCGAATGTGGCAACATATAATGATCAAAGAGAAAATAATGGACGTGGTCGGGGTCATGGTAAGTTTCGTGGTCGTGGCCGAGGCCGTGGACGAGGTCGCGGTCGAGGAAGTGGTCGTGGAGGATATCCTGGTGTTCAATTTAACAATCCGAAGGCACATGCTCATAAAAAGAAAAATGCACACGAAAAGAAAGAAAAACCGACAAGTAGTACGTGTAATCGTTGTGGCATGGAAAACCATTGGGCCCGCACATGCCGTACCGCAAAGCATCTAGTGGAACTTTATCAAAAATCACTCAAGAATGAGAGTAAAGGGGCAGAAGCGAACTTCGCCTATGAACATAAAGATGATGACAACCCCGATGGTCCTGAAGACCATAACAATGCAACTCATTTGGATGTCGACGATTTTCTAATAAATGAGTGATCACTATCCTAAGATCAATCCATATGTTGAAGCTTTTCTAGTATTTTGAACATTCTATCAAATTTCTTTTATTTAGCATGTTTTATGAACTCTAGTAATTAAGTATTATGTTTTTGAACTTTGGTGATTGAATGTTTTCTTTTGAATTTATAAACTTTTTCTTTGCAATTTTGTTAGAATATGGATGGTTTGAAAATTGATAATGAAGACATATGTCTGGTGGATAGTGGATCAACACACACAGTCCTCAAGAAAAGGAAATATTTCTCTCATTTGACTCCCCAAAAGGCAAATATTAGCACAATATCGGGTGTTGTAAACATAATTGAAGGCTTTGGAAAGCACATGTGCTATTACCAGGCGGAACAAATTTGAAAATCGAAAATGCACTTTATTCCCCCAAGTCTCAAAGAAACTAGCATTATACCCGTCCGTTGGTCGGGTATACAACACAACTTTAATTTAGATCTATCCAATTCCTTAATCTTAAATTTTTAAATGCATAGACCATATTCTTAATCTTTATTAGTTTAAACAACCAGATTAAATCTTATAGTTATAAACGGTTAAGGAGCCACTTGGATCATTATTATATATAATATATGGTAAATATATAAAAATTGACAAAATGCAATTTTAGTCGATCTTAAGTTTACCAGAGAATCATTTTTGAAATTACTCACTTAGACGACATTGTGGGTTCTTCAACACAAACCTCGATTCTGGTGGGTGAAGGGATTGATCAAGAAGTTTGTAGGAGTCAAAGAAAACAATTTGATAAAGTTTGCATTGGCAATTACATTGATTCATTTGCTTTAGCTGATTCTAAAGGTAATTTTTGTATTTGAAGTTTGAAGTTAAATGAGACTATTAGCTTCATTGAAGATGTAAAGGCACTATGAACCAATTAACACCCTAGCAAAATATGATTGGCTTTGCACCTGACATATCACACTAAAAAGTATTGATGAAAATACTTAAGAAAACAAACAATTAAATCTGCAAAAATGATCTAGCTTAAACCTGTAGAAAAGAATAACATAATCTTTGCGAATGTTTCATAACAACCACATACCTTCCTTCATTTCAACAAATCACATAAAATAGAGATGAAGCACACAAAGAATAAGCGAAGACAATGAAGGCCAAAATCAAACCAAAAAAATATCACTTTTGAACATAATATGCATCAACCTCAAATCTGTTAACAATATATATATATAGCATTTACATGAGATTTATTTAACATTATTCATAAAGAATATTTTGGATGAGGCTCATATCTATAAACTATCAAAGCCAAGAGGATAAACTACCATGGCTGCATATATCACATTTTCAAATCAATGGTATAAACCAAAGAATCAAATGCATTTCAAACACAAACTAAAGAAATTTGAATGCCGTAATTATCATTAGTGAAGTCGGGTTTTTTACAGAAATTCTCATAGAAAACCAGATTACATGTGGAATAAAAATAAGAAGAGTCGCAGGGACAAACAAAAATGAAAAGTAGCAAATCACATCATAGAAACTGCACCATTGTAGACTCTTATATCCTTGCTTTCGTAGAATGAGGAGGACCTTCGTTCCAAAGTTCATATCCCAAAACCGACTGCAAAATGTCCAATAGTTATTCCCTTCGTCCCAAAATATATATCCAGAATAAAAAAGCCACATGGTATTACGAATACTAAATTTTATCCACACCTTTTAACTAACTAAATGACAATTTTATCCATAATAATAGAGAGCAAAAAATGAATCTTCCCATCTCAAATTTTAAAGAGTAGATTAGGAAAGGAGGCACTTCTGAAGGTGTACATAAAAGATTGACATAAAAGCCAACTAAATCGGTCCTTTTCAGATATAGGTGATATGGAGATAAATTCCAAAATATCAAGTATTCAGAACTTCAAACCTCAAATTGTGGTGCAGCTGTGGGACTGCAATCAATATAAATGGAAACTTTTCCTTTCTCAGGTGCTGAAGAACTTGATCTTCCTAGCTCAGCCTGCAATCAAATATGGGTGTATGGATCCAGCATCATAATAAGATGATGGTTATTGCAATAAAGAGCAGAAAACATTTTTAGAAACAAAAATCAGTAAATCAAAGATGAAGACCACAGACCAAATATTACCTTCACACTAGCTGACTTCAGTTATACCCATCTTCACTCTTGCTGAGTTCATAAAGCACATACAACCAAGTGTTTTTCTTAATGCTCATCAACTCATAGTCTCCAAAGATAAAGTGCACACTAGATAAAGACAAACAATATGAAGAAAAAAAAACTATATGAACGGATCTACTTGAGCAATGTCCCCGGTTTCCACAAAATTGTGCCGGTAAGTTAATCTTTTACAACCATCAGTACGGAGGTCTTGAGCAATTCCGCCCTGTATAAATTGCTTTTCTCCAACAGATAGCCCCACCATTCCTGTACAAATAAGAGTAATGAATGAAATACATGTATACAATAGCCAATAGGTGCATATATTGAGGCAAAAACATGAGATGACTACAATAGGGAAACTCAAAACACAAATGATCATTGTTTAATTACCAAATCAGAAACCAACGATTCTCTCAAACTAACTCAACTGATAGCAACCCTTCCACCAAAAAGATCTTAAACATCGGCCATACTTTACTTTGTAATGAAAAAGTAATCACCTACTGGATTAAATGTTACTATACGCTACAAATAGAAACATATTGCTTTTCGTACGAAAACACTTGAAACTTGAATTCGTAAATTAATGTCAAAAGGATCCCTTTTTTACATTAATTTAATACTAATTCTAATTAAAGTTTCCAACACCTACACACAACCTCAAAGCAGAAACCTCAACCAGAAACCTATGGTTGTACATTCACCTGTAAAGTCTACTTAAATTTTAAATGTAACATATATTTCAATTTTATTTCACATTAGCAATGGATAGAATCCTCTGCTTTTTCAGCCAAATTAACAAATAAATACAGTACTCTATAAATCGAGAATCAAACTACTTGATCAATCTTCCTTGAGAGAGAGAATTGTCACCATGTTGTAGTGCCTTGTACAAATCAAATGTAAAATCACAACAAACTCAAAGATGAAGCATATGAATATTATTAAATAAATTCAATATAGTTGCAATCAAAGTACTAAATTGTAAGAAACAGTAAATGCTCACCTTTGGGTACCCAAATGTATGGCTTTTCCTGTTTCACAAAGTATTTAACTTTTGAATTGTAGATTTCTTCTTTTCTGTAAAAGGAGTCACACAAAGCAACAACGATGATAAACAAACTGTAAAAATTCACAAAAAGGAGGTGAGGGTTTGAGAAAGTGAATGGTCGAATTAACGTTAATGCATGCGTATATAGCATCACATAAACTGTACTTTTTCGAGAAAAAAAAGCAAAAGCCAGTAATCAAGAAAGAGATAAATCTAATTTACACCTTCAACCACAAACCCTAACGCAAATTAAGCACCATAACAGCTACTAATACATAAATTGAAGAAAAAATAAGAAAATTTAAAGAGATAAAAGGAGGCAATCAATCACCTGGAAGAACCTGGCATTCATGATTTTTGTGAATAACCAAGGACACATGATGGTGTAAGAAGGTTTTTATACCACAGGAAAGGAGCGGAGAGATGGAGAAAAATCAGGGATCATGGGGATGGAGAAGTTGCTGAAAGGGCGTGGTGGGGTGATTGAGGGGGGCTTAACTGTATATTTTGAGAGGTGGGCTTTGTAACCGTAAAATAGTGAATTTAAATGGACCAGATTAATTTTGAAGTTTGATCTAACGGTGTATATTGACCCCTTGATTTTCTGACTCCTTTGGGGTCAATAATATATATAATTTATTAAACTTTAAAGATATCCGCGAGAATGGATACCATATTGAGACTATGGACGAAGGAGAATCTGAATATCTCCTCATTACAAATATAAGTTCCGGAAAGAAAAATGTGTTGGAAAAATTGTCTATGTATTCTTCCGGCTTATACTATACTAAGATAGGTGCAATTGAAACAAACATGGTCATAAACCAGAAGTTTATAGACCGAGAAAATTTTACCCTTTGGCATGACCGGTTGGGCCATCCCGGTTCAGTAATGATGCGAAAAATAATAGAACAATCATGTGGGATTCCTTTGGAGAACCAGAAGATTCTCCAAACCAAGGATATAACTTGTGTTGCGTGTTCAAAAGGAAAGTTAATTACTCGCCCATCACCAGCCAAAGTAGGGTTTGAAACCTTCAATTTTCTGGAAAGGATACAAGGGGATATATGTGGGCCCATACATCCCCCTTGTGGACCATTTAGATATTTTATGGTTTTAATTGATGCATCAACCAAATGGTCACATGTGTGCTTATTATCAAGTCGCAATTTGGCGTTTGCGCGATTACTTTCCCAATTAATACGATTAAGAGCACATTTTCCAGATTATCCCATAAAGGCGATTCGTTTAGATAATGCTGGTGAATTCACATCCCAAATATTTAATGATTATTGTATGTCTATTGGGATAAAAGTTGAGCATCCTGTAGCTCATGTTCATACACAAAATGGGCTTGCTGAATCGCTTATTAAGCGACTACAAATGATAGCCAGGCCAATGATTATGAAATCGAAACTACCAGTTTCTGCCTGGGGCCATGCTATCTTACACGCAGCAACATTAATTCGCATCAGGCCAACAAGTTATAATGCCTCATCCCCTCTAAAAACGGTTTTTGGTCAGGAACCGAATATTTCCCATCTAAGAATTTTTGGTTGTGCGGTTTATGTCCCAATTGCTCCACCACAACGCACAAAGATGGGACCTCAAAGAAGGTTGGGAATATATGTTGGATATGAATCTGCATCTATAATTAAATATCTGGAGACTTTAACGGGGGATTTATTTACGGCTCGATTTGCTGATTGTCATTTTGATGAATCAGAATTCCCAGCATTAGGGGGAGGAACTAAACAGCTGGATAATCAAAGTAAAATAAGTTGGAGTGAATTATCATTGTCTCATCTTGATCCTCGAACTAAAGAATGTGAACTAGAAGTTCAAAGGATAATTCACTTACAAGGATTAGCAAATCAATTACCAGACACATTCACTGACCCAAAGAGAGTGACAAAGTCACATGTACCAGCTGCTAATGCTCCAATTAAGATTGATGTCCCAGAAGGACAAAATAATATGAGTAATGAGTCTAGGGCACGCCTGAAGCGTGGTAGACCACTCGGTTCCAAAGATAAAAATCCTCGAAAGAAAAAGGGAGCTAATAATCAAAATGGTCATATCGAGGTAAATGAAACGCCAAGAGAGTCTCCTGAAGAGACGCTAGACATGTTGGTTCCAGAAGAACCTCAGGTACCTGAAAATGAAGAGATCTCAATAAATTATAACATGTCTAGAAAAGTGTGGAATCGAGACAAAACCGACGTCGATGATACATTTGCATATAACGTAGCGCTAAATGTAATGGAAAATGAGGAGGATCAAGAACCGAAGTCTGTCGATGAATGCATGCATAGAAAAGATTGGCCAAAATGGAAAGACGCAATGCAGACAGAATTAAATTCCCTGACAAAACGGGAAGTTTTCGGGCCTGTGGTCCGTACACCTGAGGGTGTAAAACCTGTTGGGTACAAATGGGTCTTCGTACGTAAACGTAATGAAAAGAATGAAATAGTGAGATATAAAGCACGGCTAGTGGCACAAGGATTCTCACAAAGACCCGGAATTGACTATGAGGAGACTTATTCTCCCGTGGTGGATGCAACAACTTTCCGATATCTCATAAGTCTGGTAATACAAGAAGGGATTGATATGCGTCTAATGGATGTCGTGACAGCTTACTTATATGGGTCACTTGACACTGATATTTACATGAAACTCCCTGAAGGGTTGAAACTCCCTGAATCATGTAAAGTGAGTTCTCGAGAACATTGTTCAATCAAGTTGAACAAATCATTATATGGCTTGAAACAGTCAGGGCGTATGTGGTATAATCGCCTCAGTGAATACTTATTGAAAGAAGGGTATAAAAACGACTCTATCTGTCCATGTATTCTTATAAAAAAGTCTGGACCCGAGTATGTTATAATTGCCGTGTATGTAGATGATTTAAACATAATAGGAACTCCTTGTGAGCTTCCTAGGGCGATAGAATGTTTAAAAAGGGGTTTTGAGATGAAAGACCTTGGAAAGACCAAGTTTTGTCTTGGGCTACAAATCGAACACCTTAAGGATGGAATCCTTGTGCACCAAGAAACATATATAGATAAGGTGTTGAAAAGATTCTACATGGATAAATCACATCCACTGAGCACCCCTATGGTTGTGAGGTCTCTTGATGTTGAAAAGGACCCTTTTCGACCTCCAATTGATGATGAAGATATCATTGGTCCTGAAGTACCATATCTGAGTGCTATTGGAGCACTAATGTTTCTCGCTGGTCATACTAGACCTGATATTTCGTTTTCTTTAAATTTATTAGCGAGATACAGTTCATGTCCTACGAAGAGACACTGGAATGGAGTAAAGCAAATATTCCGATATCTTCAAGGTACGAAAGATTTGGGTTTATATTTTTCTAACCCATCAAAGGGAAGTTTATATGGTTTTGCAGATGCCGTATACCTGTCAGATCCTCATACCGGTCGCTCCCAAACCGGATATGTATTCACTATGGGTGGTACAGCAATTTCGTGGCGTTCCACAAAGCAGACTATGACAGCCACATCGTCCAATCATGCCGAGATCTTAGCTATTCATGAAGCAAGTAGAGAATGTGTTTGGTTAAGAAACGTAATTCAACACATTCGTGGATTATGCGGTATCATTTTAGATAAGGAGCCACCGACAGTATTGTATGAAGACAATGCAACATGCATTGCTCAACTCAAGGAAGGATATATCAAAGGAGACAGGACCAAGCATATACTTCCGAAGTTCTTCTTCACACATGATTTGCAGAAAAGCAACGACATTAGTGTTCATCAAGTTCGTTCGTGTGAGAACCTAGCTGATTTATTCACCAAGTCACTTCCAAATTCGACGTTTCAGAGACTAGTTCGTGACATTGGGATGCGCCGACTTAAAGAGTTCAAGTGATGTGATTATCAGGGGGAGAAAATACGCGTTGCACTCTTTTTCCCTTGATCATGGTTTTGTCCCACTGGGTTTTCCTGACAAGGTTTTTAATGAGGCAACAACCCCAAGCGTATTTGGAGTAACTATGTACTCTTTTTCCCTTCACTAAGTTTTTCCACAACGGTTTTACTTAGTAAGGTTTTTAACGAGGCATAGTACTCTTACTTGACATCCAAGGGGGAGTGTTATGGAATAATTATAATTGGTATGGATGTCAATCCCTTTACTAATGGTATAGATATATACCATATTGTATATTATCTTTCTTAGAGGACAAGTAATGTAATGTGTATATATAGATGTACCCTCTATTGAATAAGATACATACTTTCTGGCTCTCATCTCTCTCTCTCTCTCTCTCTCTCTCTCTCTCCCGATCTCGTCTCTCTATATTCTTGTTATATTCATAACATCCTCCTCTTATTTTGCAATATAGTATTTTTTATTTATTTACTTATGTAATTAGCGAGCGGATGGGTTATGTGATTCTGAAGATCTTGATGTGTTGTTATAATACGTCCCCTTATTTATGCTGTTAATTATATATTATATTTACTTTCCTTTTTATACATATATATATATATATATATATAGGAATAATCAAATAAAAACCATTTTTTTTTGTAAAAACCCGTAAAAACCGACTAAAAAATAATTTTTTTAGGATTTTTTTTATCAAATACTATGATATTAACTATTGTTACACATATATATTTTTTCATAATGTAAGTATCATCCATGAAAAAATAAAATTTTTATTCATATTATGAATCGAAAATATACAACATTTTTATTCATATTATGAAACAAATTCATGGATGATATTCATCTTATGAAAAAAAATATATGTGAAACAACATATCAATTCTAAGTTCTAACATTTGATGGAAAAAAATTCTAAAAAAAATTATTTTTTAGTCGGTTTTTACGGGTTTTTACAAAAAAAATGGTTTTTACATGAAGGCTCCTCTCTCTCTCTCTCTCTCTCTATATATATATATATATATATATATATATATATATATATATATAGGGGTCGTATCCGTTACAAACCGGATAGTTTGTACAAACTATACAAACCAATCTCGACCATACATGTAAATGATCAATGGTGTGGATTAATTCAGTTCCTAGATTTTCTCTCAACGACTTTTGAAAACCACCTAAAAAATAGGAGATAAACAAAATATAAACAAAATCAATGGTTAAGATTAAGTTTGTAGAGTTTGTACAATCTACATGGTTTTCAACGGATACCTCCCCTATATATCTATCTATCTATATATAATAAAAGAGTAACTGGTCTGCCACGTGTCGCGTTTTGGTGAACCGGTTTCTGATTTTTCCTGCCAAAACACGTACCTAGACACTATTATGGTCTACATTCATTCTCGCCTACGTGTCACTTCTTGACACATGTCATGCATACGTGTCATTTGTTGACAAGCCAATTTATTTCAAAATTTAAAAATATTAAACTATTCTATCTCTATTAATTCAAATATTAAACTATTATATCTCTATTAATTCAAATATTAAACTAATCTATCCATTTTATCTCTTATCTCTCTCTACTATAACAAATCAACCATATGAAAGAAAAAAATTAAAAATCCAATGAAAGAAAAAATTAAAAGTCACAGTTATAAATTTAAATATATTTATATGTTTTACAATATTAAATATATTAAATTCCGTAAAACTTAATTTATTATACATACATATATAATATTGATGGATGCTCAACGGATTAATTGAAATGCAAATAATAAAGTATATAATATAAGTCTATTGACAATACTTTCAAAATAAACTAATCACTGGATATAATACTATTAAGCATAAATTAAATTATATTAAATAATGTAAATTAAGCAAATCATATTTGTAATATTAGTTTTTCTGGTATCAAAATAAAAATCAAAATAATATAAAATGTTAACTAAAATTTGGTTAATAAATATATTATATCAATATTACATTAATCTATATATAATAAAAGAGTAACTGGCTGACACGTGTCGCGCTCTGGTGAGCCGAATTTTATTTTTTCCGCCAAAACATGAACCTAGGCACTTTAATAGTGTAATATTTGAAAATTTGGAAAATGGAAAATGAAAATTGATGGAAAATGCAAAACTAAACAAGTTTTATAGTTCACTAAAAGTGAAAAATAAAAACTCCAAATAAACGGGTTTTCTAAAATTTTCAAAAAAACTGAAAATGAAAACTCAACTCTATTTTCTGAAAACGTTTTTTATGAAAATAAAAACAGTTTTCTACAAGTAACGCACCCTTAATAACTGGATAAAGTTTTACCGGAAAGGATTACAAATAAAATGGCATAAGAGATGGGAATAAAATTATGTTTGACTCAATCATAATCTTAAAACTAACAATGAGGAGTCCTGTTTCACTATTTAGCTAATAGAAAGAGATAAACTAACAAACTTATTTATAAACATTTGGTGAAGGAAAAGCAGAATGAACTTCAAATATTTCATCAAAAAAGCAGAAAACAAAAAAATTGGTGAAGGCAGTCGATACATTTCCAAATCGTTGACCAAATTAAACATAAATTAAACTCATATGAACATGTATACTAAGTTGGCTTCAACAACCCCATGGAAACAAAAATTAAAACTTTTTTACTACAATTTGTCTATTCTATGAAAGTAACAAGTTCTAACAAGTGCAAGAAAGTAACTTTTTACAACAAATTTATCTATGAAACGTAACAAGTGTTAAAAGAGAAAGTGAATTAGATTGAAGTGTGAAGTTGGCATAAAGCTTCTCTAGATTGGGAACAATAAACATGGGATACCTTTTGTATAAAAATAAGAATTGTACATGGTTTTGAAATAATTAAAATAAAGACACTAAACCAAAGCAATCATACGAGAAACTAAGAGGGTATTTGGGATTGTTTTTTGAGGTCCAAAAGTGCTTTATCACTTATGGTAGTAGAAAAATGAGTTTAAAAAAAAATTGGATTAGTTTTTGTAGTGGTAAAACCAATAAGTCAATAAATTATTTTTTAAGAGGATGTTTGGCTTAGCTAATGAGTTTTTTGAGAAAGGTTTGTGGCAAAATAGTAAAAGAGCACTTTTCATCTAATGAGCTTAACAATGAGGAGTCTTGTTTCTATCAGAAATCAAATGCTTCAACTCCAGGAAAGGGATCATGATGCCATCATAATCCGCCCTTCGTTAAACGAATAGGGGATTTGGGATTCCGTTCGGGTTGTTGTCCCATTCCGAGGGCAGTGAGTTTTCCTCGCAAGCGTTCTATGAAATTTGCAGATAAGAATGGTGTAAGGAGATCGTCTTCCTTACCGTGAACAACCTCCGCCGCATGTTCACCCAAAGCTGCCGGACTACAATGACATAGCTGCCATGTTTACGCCTCTGAAGAAGAAGCATTTGCATCGCAAATTTAAGCAGATAAAGATTTCCTAGTTCATCGTTTAATTAGCATCATAGAAGTTTGTTGGTCCCAAGTAGGTGACCTTCAAGCTAGGATAGTGTTTGGGATTATAGAAGGGGGGGGGGTTGAATATAATCACACAATTTTTCACTTTTAAATTCTTGTTATATTAACAATATGAATTTACAGATTGTTGCGGAAATAGAGAAGACAAATAGTCTAAACTAAACAATCTAAGTTCTTTCACTATGCACTACGTGAGAAGATAAGAAAGAAAGAAGATAGAGGGAAATAAGGAAGAAAGGACTTGAGTATTTTTGGATTCAGAAGAGGTATGGAGAACATCTTCTTCACGTCCAATTTATACTCCATGCATTAAATGCATGCAGACTCACTTTTGTGTACGTGTCACAATGTAAGTGGTCCTTTGTACTATTTACTATAAACAATTACTCTTAGTATGGCGTGCAAAAGAGGAAGTGTGTAAACAGTTGCCTTGAGGTCTGATAAGTACGGAGGGAACAGTAAAGAGACTGTCCTTATGTACTTTTGTGTCAGTAAAGGCGGATAATCCTTTTGTGCATTAGACTAAGACATTACACTAATCCTTCAGGATCAGGATACTGATCAGTGAGTAGAGTCCTGAAACTGATGTTGTTCAGGGTCACTTGTATCCTGTTGAGTCTTCAGGATGTCATACGATATTGAGCAGCCTGCTATCACTGAGTTCCGTGTTCAGATCACGAGCATGCTGTTCCTGTCATCAGCTATTTCTTCGACGTCGCTGATGGTTCTTTGTGTATGATCTTAATGTCTTCAGGAGGTCTTCACTTCAGTGGATAGGATCAGTAGACTGCAGAACAGGCTCGTTCGTCTCCTGATCCTGATCCTGATTACTATAAAATTAAGTTACAGCATAAGTAACATGGAATAACACTGAACAGACTCAGTGATAATTCCTCAAGCTATAACAGAAGTAAAAACCTATTCACTAAGTAAAGATTCAGGATCATTATCATTTCATCAGGTCTTAGGAGAGCTGGATCAACAATCTCCCCCTAAATGATAATGATAAGACAACAGAGAAATTGTCTAAGTCTAGAAAAAAAAATTTCTAAGTCTAGATAAAATAGTAGGAAATAGAACTCATAAAGGTACATGTCCCATTTACTGTTTTGAGGGATCTTTTTCAGTACTATGATGGAATAAAGTACAATGCACAGAGTTGCATTTTCATTAATCTCAGTAAGGTTACAAGAGTAAGAAAAATACAAGAGTACATGAATAAAGTACTGAAAGAAAAGATTACAAAATATTCTAACTATCAGAGTCTTCGCTAACATATTCAGTCTTGACTTGTATTGGAACTGGAGTATCACTGAATGCGAGTCTGTGATTGAGTATAGCTCTGACAGTGCGAATGATCTCTTTATTGTCTTGGTTTTCTTTATCCTTTTGTGCAATGAAGATGTAACACCCCAAAAATTGGAGTAAACAAAAACCTTCAATTACGAAAGGTGTTAGTACAAAAATACGCCAAAGCGTGAGCTCTTCCCAAAAACAGGGGTATAATAGTAGTGTATAATTACAATGTTTGTAATCTAAATAAATGATGTGACAACCATCTAGTCTCAATCCTATCTAGGGAAGAGACTATAGAAAGGGTTATCAATCCGTCAATGCCTTCGCGGTCTAAAGGACCGGCCTCTTCACACTTTCCCCCAAGCTCACTCTCAATCCCGGCACCTACTTAGGAACTGCGTCCCTTGTACCTGAGAGACACATCGACACCAAGCAAGTGTTAGGCTAAAGGAGCCTAGTGAGTTGTATCAAATATCAACGAACATCATACATGTAAAAGCATGTTAAGGCACGTAAGACGTACGAGAGTGTATTAACAACAAGTGCATCACATTAAACCGGTTTATCTTATATTTGAAGACCGTGGGAGCGACCCACCTTCACCAAGCAAGTTACACCTCAGAGTCGAGACACCCCGTTGCCGTCCTCCTACGAAGACTCGAATAGGCAACCTCAGAGGCCAGGCACATTCGCGGCCACACGAATGGCGAGGGACATAGGTGCACACCTTTTGACTAGTGCCACCCAAGACTGAGTCGAACTCGTGTAAACTTGAAGTGCACACCTTTTGACTAGTGCCACTTTAAATCAATTTCATTTATCCACTTTGCCAAGCAAGTTACACATTAGCGACGAGACACCCCGTTGTCGTCCTCCTACGAAGACTTGAATTGACAACCTCAGAGGCCAGACACATTCGCGGCCACACGAATGGCGAGGGACATAGGTGCACACCTTTTGACTAGTGCCACCCAAGACTGAGTCGAGCTCGTGTAAACTTGAAGTGCACACCTTTTGACTAGTGGCACTTTAAATCAATCTCTTTTCAAAAAAACGACATAGTGTACACCTTTTGACTAGTGCCACATTGTCCAATTTACGTTGCATGAAAACATGGGTACTCACCTTTTGACTAGTGACATCCCGGTCCACTTTTTGACTAGTGACCAATAGCATCCCACTTTTTGACTAGCGGTGCTCCATAACATTTTAGTTATCCAATTTATGCATTATCGAAAGTCTCAATACTTTCATTCATTTCATATACATCAACATGTTCGGAATTCAATCCTTTGCATCAATCTATGGCATACTTATTAACACGCATTTATCATAAACGCATTCATCATCAAATCACTTGGATATAAATCATGCAGTCGTAGCACACAATGAATCATTTCATGTATACGATAGTCCAAGTTAAGCCATACATACGAGAATCGTCACTTATTCATTTCATGGCAAATCCTAAACCTAGAAATTTAGGCATTTCATCCAAACACATAGTTATCCACAAATATCGAGCAAGACACGTAATATCAAACAAGATGATGTGCTCTCAGTTTTAACAAAACGGTTTTAGCAACTCACCTTGAGGCTCGTAAAGCCAAAAGCCCCAAAATTCACCAAGAACCCTAGCTTAAAGCTTGAGTGAACACCTAAACTGATAAGGAATTAAAACCTTGGATTAGTTCCAGATCTACGACATATAAGACTAGATCTATACTTAAAACCCATAAATAGAACTTACCTCCTCAAGATCTTGGGTGAAAACCCTAAGTTGAAGAACTTCCAACAATGGTGGAGAGATGGTGAAGAAAATGAAGCCATGGGAAATCTCCACCCTCTAAACTAGTAGATCTAGCCTCTAACACTTTCCAAAACATGTAATCTACTTGGAACAGCACCAAATCTAAGACAAATATGGAAGAAAAGGTTTGGAGATGAAAAGCCCCAAATCTAAGCTTAAAACTCGAAAGAGATGAAGAGATTTACTTACACCAATGTTTTTGAACTCCCAAATACTTGAAATCCATTGATATAGCCTTGAAGAGCTCGAAAAACCGAGAAGAATGCAAAAAGAATCGGGAGAAACGGAGTTGAAATGAGGAAGTTATGCTCAAATGAAGAAGAATGCTATTTAACCCGACAGTCGCTAGCGGCCGTAGGCTTTTACTCTAGCGGCCGCTAGCTCCCCTAGCGATCGCTAACTAATTTTGTGAGACAACAGAACCAAGGAAAACTCCCCCCTAGCGGCCGCTAGACCAAAACCTTAGCGGCCGCTAGCGTGCTGCACTTTTTCAGGACGAAAACTGTTTTGGTCATAACTTCTTCGTTATAGCTCCGATTTCGATTCCGAAAGAACCGTTGGACTCGTAATTCAATTTCCCACTCAATGAGATTTTAATATTCAAGTTTTAACCCAAAATAAAATTATCCGAATTTACGGGTGTTATAGAAGAGGACTGAAACCAAGTGTTCATATGGTGCTTTGTGTAGCTCGCTGAAACGCTGAAAGCGTAGGATCTTTGAGTTGTCGCTTACAGAAATACCATGAACAGGTTCTCTGATGAATTGTCCTTCAGAGAGAGAGACTCCTAAAGGGAGTGAAATATCAAGCATCGAGAGATCCAGAGGCTTGACAACCACCCTGGGCATGCAGGGAGTTGGTCTTCTTGTTGAGGTGCCTGCAGATCTTCGAATAGGTTGCTGAGGTAGGACTGAAGAGTAGTGGAGCAAGTCATCAGGTATTTCCGTTGTCCTTCTGATGCGTGCAATAAGTCCTTTGATGACTTCTTCTACTTCAGCCCGATAGTTCTTGTTGGCTTTGGGAAGTAGGGATCTGATCTCGTTCCACTCTAACAAGTTGTAACGATCTAACTTGTCCAGAGTGTGTTGCACGTCCTTGACTCCTGAGCGTTTGACGGTGATCCATGTTTTTGCTCTTTTGCCGTGAGTTCGGCTGAGATGGATTCCAGAGATAGCAGCACCATGTTTTCTTAGGTGTAGACGATCTCTGCACCAGTCAAGCTCAGCGTTTACTTCTTTAGTCTGTTCCTCTGCATTTTTGTTGAAGACCTTCAGAGCAGCCTTCTGTGCAAGAATAGGATCTGCACTTATTTCAGCATCTTCATCCACAAAATCTGATGCAAGCCTTCGAGCGGCTTGAGCAGAGAGGAAGGCTTCCTTCTGCTTCTTATTATGCTCTTCTTAAGCCTATACAGCATTTATGTATTCCTCCTGCGATAGATAGGCGAACTCGGAGTCACAAGAGGTACGAAGAGGAATTTTTACTCTTGTACTCTCGAGTCGCTCTATCACGGCGTTTAAACGCCCATCCCTGTTGACAATAGCAGAGTTGTCAGGGTAATTCTCACCTTCAGATCTAGGGGAGTTAGAGGGAGGAGATCTGGGAGAAGAAGCAGGGGTAGAGAAGTCATCAGAGATGAATTCATCATCTGATGATAGGCAAATGGTTTCAGGAGGGGCTCTTATTTCAGGGGTTCTGGAAGAGGATGCTTCAGGGTTAAAACGGGTTGGTTTAGAGGGAATGGATTCAGGGTTTAGAGGAGTTACTCTGAAAGTCATTCTGCTTAATTCGGCTCTTGTCTGTTCTGATGGACTATTCTCCATGAGGCGAATAATCTCACCAGTGACAGAACCAAAGTTCACATCCTGAAAGTCAGAGTTTTCTTGGTTTTCAGGTTCAGAGGTTTGTTTAGGAGAGGAATGAGGTGTTGGTTCAGGGGTAGGTTGTTTTGGTGGTTCGTAGATAACCATTTGTAGGTTGTTTATTGGAGAGTCTTCAGAGGAGGTGTCTACTGTGATGGTTTCAGGTGTAGGTTTAGATTTAAGGAGAGTAGAGATTGGATGGTTATCAGAGGATGATGGAGAGGATGGTAATAGTAACGTACCAGGTGCACCGGGGTTCTCCCCCTGAGATTATGCAGGCCCTGGAGTGGGCGTTGAGGTTGGAACCTTCTCGACGAAGAAATCGTCGTCTTCATCATCTTCATCATCATCTTCTTCATCCTCCTCGTTCGTTCCCCCTTGGTCGTTGGTTCTCCAGTTGGTGGAGGGGGAGTAAACGGAATGGTCTCTCGGCTGTCTCTCCCCCTCAACAGGTGCCTGTACCAAGGCGGCTGTTGATAAGTTCCTCTGGAGGAGAGAGGCCATGTCGCTAAGGACTTTGCGCGTGATGAAGGAAGATGAGATCAGGGAATGCAAAACATCCCTGTCTGCAGCGGTGAATGATGGAGGTGGTGCAGGAGCAGAGGTGAGGGCGTTGACAGCAGTGGTGAGGCCAGTCACCTGCTCCTGGAGGGCGCGGAGGCCTGCTTCCTGAGCATCCAACCTCTGAACCACTGTTGATTGGAAAGTGGTGAGAGAGTTGGTGCTGTTGTTGATGGTGGTGGAGAGTGCAGGCAGAGCAGAGGCCTTCAGGTCATCAATAGATGCCTGAAGGTTGTTGGAGGAGGTGGCCACTTGTGAGACCTTGTCATGGATGTTATCCAGACAAGGAATCGAAAGAGTAACAGCCGTAGGTGGCGGAGTGGCGGCGACGGCGGCGGCAGTGGCATTGGCGGCGGCGGCTTCAGCGGTACTGGCAGCGGCCTTTGCAGCGGCAAGCTCCAGTTCCAACGCCTGGAGGCGTGCCAGGTGCTCGTCCTCCTTCTGTTGGAGGGCTGTGCGGGCCTCCTGCAGATGTCGTTCAGCGGATTGCCAACGTAGCTCAGCTGCGTTCAGCTGACGCTCGTTGTCCGTGAAGACGAAGTCATTGAAGGGGTCATCCTGATGAAGTTGGGGATGCCCTTCAGGGGCTGTTCCTAAAGAACCTGTAATCAGAGTAGCTAAGTGAGTGCTAGACGACTCAGTAGCTTTCACAGAAGAAGAAATGGCAATATTATGCTTAATAGTATTACCTGAGGCTAGGAGGGTATCAGAGCGATTACCCTCCACGTTCTCTGAGTGTTCGAGGTGAACAACCTCCGGTTCTTGTTGTACAGGAGCAGTGATAGGAGTATCTGCAGGTGAAGAAGTTTTAGATAAAGGAGATGGTTTATTAAAGAGTTGAGGCAGGGTAATATAGTATTTCTTACCAGCCGCCTGTTTCTTTTTCTTCTGCGCCTTCGACTTGGCGCGTTTTGGAGGAGGTGGAGGAGTGGCAGAAGAAGGTTGGGGGCGCTTCAGGAGCGCAGATGAAGTGGTTGCAGCTGGGGAAGTCAGTATGGGGTTAGCTACTGACATAGCATGCAGAGAAATAGAAGAATGGGGTTTGGAAGAGAAGAGAGAGTACATACCTTCAGTGGGAGTGGTGGAGTGCTCTTCATCCTCCTGAACTGGTTCAGGAACAACCAGAACAGTGGAGAGAGGGACGTCGTCAGGTTTTGAAGGAACCTGATCCAGGAACTTAGGCCCGAGGGCGTAGTTGTTGGAGTTCCCGATTTTGGGGTAGTTTGGCCCCATATGCAGTTCCAGGACTGCCGAGAAGAACCTGGTGTAGGCAACGTTGACGACCCGTTTCGTGTTCCTGATTTTCTTGACCATGTCCTCCCATATGCAGCGAGCATAGTCAAACTCGCGATTTTTGATCGCTGAGAAGACCATTTGCTGAATTACCGTGGGGAACTGCTCCGTGCTTCCTGTCTTGCCAGATAAGCACAGGCCAAACGTATTCCATATGTAATAGAATGTAGCGTTCAGGCCTGTCTTATGGACAGTAGCAGCAGTCTTTGGAAGCATGACGCCATCCTTCACAGGCCATCTGTAGCCAATGGCGTCCAGGAAGTCGATGATTTCGTCGGAGGTAGGAGCAGGAGGGAAGCGTTTCTTCTTTGGGAAGTTGAGCACATTCCTCAGAGTTCCGAAGCCAAAGGAAATTATATTTTCCTTGATCTGGAACTTGATGACCTCCCGTAGGACACCCTTGGAGTTCCTTTCCTTGGCAACAGTGGCAGTAGACCATAGTTGTTGCAGCATAGGTTTGTTCGGCTTTGGGTCTATTGTAAAAGCCGTTTTCAGAGGGCTGCTCAGGAGGAAGTTCTTTGCAGGCAGTAGATATTCCTTGCCTTCTAGGATGTCAAACAGGCCAATGACGTTGTTCTGCTTGAACTGTACGTCATGCTGCGGAATTATGATCGGCAGGCTTTCAGTGGCGGTTTGCAGTGGTGTAGCTTCAGAAGAGAGTTGGGCGTCCAAAGAGGAAGTAGTAGCAGCCATCCTGTTAAACACAAAAATAACATATGTGGATGATTAAAGATCCAAAATATGCATTTTTCTTCATTTTTCAATGAACACAGAATATGTTCATAAAAATGGTGAAATCCTTTATACTTGGAATGGATTGGATACCAAAATTCACAAAAAGAATGTGTTTTGGTATTAAAAAGAAACTTTTATTTTGATGAGAAGATATCAAAATAAGAGTTTATGATTTTTCTTAAAAGAAATAAGAAAATCATATAAAAAGTTTTAACAAAAATCTCAGAAGATTTTGGGAAAACTAAGATCAAACGAAGTGATCTTAGGGTTTTTGGAAGAACGTATAACAAAATAAGTTGTTTAGTTGAAGAAAAAACCAACTTACAATGTGGAAAGAACAAAGAACAAAAACAAAGACACTTACGATGATCTTGTGTAAAGGAAAGTGATGAGTGTTCTTAGTGTTCTTGAGAGAAAACTTGTTCTTGCTTTTTCTTGCTAGATTGCTTAGAGAGAATTTTGTGAGCGTAAAGAGTGTAAAGGGTTACGAGTGAGGTTTTTATACCTCGTGGTAGGAGAGAGAAAATGGATGAGAGAGAAAAGAGCGGCTAAATTCAAACGTAATGATGAATAAAGGAGGTTCTACGCGCGTTCACGCGCCTGACACACGTAGTGGGGAACAGGAAACGTCCCATTACGTGTCAGTGCAGATGAAAAGTTTGTTTTATTTGAAAAATTAAAAACCGCCTTTTCAGGGGATGATTCTATTTTGGTGAAAGATATGTTTTATTGGAATCAGAGTACTTATCAGATAAGTACTGTTTTGGGAAAATCCTCTTATCACATTTAATGCGATAAGGTTTCAGGAGCAGAGGGAAGAAATACTTACCTGAGAATCATCAGTATTCGGATTTTGAACAAAGATTTTGTAAGTACTGAATAGAGTTATCTCCTGAAGAAGAGTTATTCAGGAGTTGTTAAAAAAAGGTCCTGAGAAAATATATTCATAAGGACTTTAACAACTGTTTGTCCTGAGAACTTCTATTCTTCAGGATTTAACATCCCAAGTTCACTGATGAGCATATTAAAACGCGTCACATCCAGTGGTTTGGTAAAGAGGTCAGCAAGCTGATATTCAGTAGGGACAAAATGGAGTTCAATATCACCATTCATCACATGATCCCTGATGAAGTGATATCTCACTTCAATGTGCTTTGTCTTGGAGTGTAAGACAGGATTGTTGGCGATGGCTATCGCTGAAGTATTGTCACAGTAGATAGGAATTTTAGAAAGTTGTATGTCATAGTCCTGAAGTTGATTTCTCAGCCACAGGACTTGAGCACAACAGATTCCTGCTGCAACATATTCAGCTTCAGCAGTTGATGTGGACACGGAGTTCTGCTTTTTGCTAGTCCAACTCACCAACTTGCCACCTAGCAGGTGACAACCACCAGTGGTGCTTTTCCTGTCAATCTTACATCCTGCAAAGTCACTATCAGAATAAGCTGTTAGATCGAACCCTGAGTCCTTGGAGTACCAAAGACCCAGATTAGGAGTTCCCTTCAGATATCTGAAGATCCGCTTTACAGCGGTCAGATGGGATTCTTTGGGTTCAGCCTGATAACGAGCACGGAGACATGTGGAATACATGATATCAGGACGGCTAGCTGTGAGATACAGCAGAGAACCGATCATTCCTCTGTAGAGAGTTACATCGACAGATTTCCCTTTGGAATCCTTGTCAAGTGTCAGAGGAGGAGCCATTGGAGTCTTCATCGGTGTACAAGATGTGAGATCAAATTTCTTCAGCATCTCATGTACATATTTACCTTGATTGATGAAAATTCCCTTTTCAGATTGCTTGATCTGAAGTCCTAAAAAGAATGTTAGTTCACCCATCATAGACATTTTATATTCAGATTTCATGAGCAACTCAAACTTTTCGCAGAGTTTGGGATTTGTGGATCCAAAGATAATGTCATCGACATATATCTGGACAAGAAGGATATGCTTAGGATATTTCTTTAGAAATAAAGTGCTATCGATCTTTCCACGCACAAAACCTTTAGAGAGAAGAAAGGTTGAGAGGGTATCATACCAGGCACGAGGAGCCTGTTTTAACCCATAGAGAGCCTTGTTTAACTTGTAGACGTGATCAGGGAACTTAGGATCTACAAAGCCAGGAGGCTGAGCCACATAGACTTCTTCATTAAGTTTTCCATTCAGAAAGGCATTTTTAATGTCCATCTGATAAACCTTGATGTTCATATGTGCTGCAAAAGCTAGGAAGAGTCGAATTGCTTCGAGCCTAGCAACAGGAGCAAAGGTTTCATCGTAATCAATGCCCTCTTCCTGCCGGTATCCCTGTGCCACAAGGCGAGCCTTGTTTCGAATGATAGTACCAATCTCATCAAGTTTATTTCGAAAAATCCACTTGGAACCAATGATTGTACGTTTTCGAGGCCTAGGGACGAGAAGCCAGACATTGTTTCTGATGAATTCTGCTAGCTCCTCCTGCATGGCTGAGACCCAGGCAGGATCACGCAAGGCATCATCTATTTCTTTAGGTTCATTTTCAGAGATAAAATTTACATAAAGACAGACGTTACCAGATTGGCGTCGAGTTTTAATGCCAGAGGAAGGATTACCAAGAACTTGATCAATTGGATGATCCTTGGTCCATCGAAGAGCAAGTGGCTGATACACCTGTCCTGAAGTGGAAGCTTCATATATTGATGGATCAGGGAGTAGATTTGTAGGAGTAGGCTAACTAACAGTGGTTTGAGAAAAGTCTTCACTGTTAGTGGGTTGATCAGGTTCAGATGGTATGATTTGAGTGATTGGAGTGGCATTTATGAGAGGTGGAGTAGCTGAATCAGTGGGTGGTAAGGGATTTTCTTCAAAACCATCAGGAAGGTCTTGAGGAGATGGATCAGCAATAGGAGGTTCAGGGACTTGAAAGAAAGAGTCAGCCCACTGATTGATTTCAGAATTATCATTTGGGTGAGGGAAGGTAGGACCCGATTCATCAAATTTGACATGAATCGTTTCCTCTATGGATTGTCTTCGTTTGTTGAACACACGGTAAGTTTTAGAAATGGATGAGTATCCAAGGAAAATTCCATCATCAGATTTGGAATCAAACTTCCCAAGATTATCTTTGTTGTTTAGAATGTAGCAAACACAACCAAAGATATGGAGATGTTCGATTGATGGCTTCCTGTTACGAAAGAGTTCGTAAGGGGTTCTTCTGAAGCGTTTGACTATCAGAGATCTGTTCTGAGTATAGCAAGCAGTATTTACAGCTTCTGCCCAGAACTGAGTGGCAAGGTTGGCTTCACTCAGCATAGATCTCGCAGCTTCAATCAGCGTCCTGTTTCGTCTTTCAGCAACACCATTTTGCTGAGGAGTTCTTACAGAGGAGAAGTTTTGAGAGATACCTTTCTGCTCGAAGAAGGTTTCCAGGGTACTGTTTTTAAATTCAGTTCCGTGGTCACTCCTGATTGATCGAACAGTAAGGTTGTTGAGTCTTTCCATCTTCCTGACGAACAGAATGATTTCTTCAGGAGCATCACTCTTGGATCGAAGAAAGAACACCCAAGTATATCTGGAATATTCATCAACAATTACCAGAGTGTATTTCTTTCCAGCAATGGATTGGACGTTGACGGGTCCAAAGAGATCCATGTGGAGAAGTTGTAGAGGAGAGCTGATGGAGGAAATTTGCTTGGACTTGAAACTAGCCCTGGTTTGTTTTCCTTTTTCACATGCTGAACAAAGAGACACCTTTGTGTAGCGAAAGTCAGGAAGACCAATGACCAGGTTGTCAATGCAGAGTTGATTCAGCGTCTTGAAGTTGAGATGAGATAGACGCTTGTGCCATAGCCAATTTGTATCAGTGGAAGCACGGGATACAAAACAGAAGTTGTCAGTGGAGGTGTTCATGTTGATGATGTAGATGTCTGCTCGTCTAACACCAGTGAGAATGACTTCCTTTCTTCTGTTCTTGACTTTGCACTTTTTCTTGGAGAAAGAAACTTTGTGATTCTTATCACACAGTTGACTGATGCTCAGAAGATTATGCATCAGGCCTTCAATATAAGCAACTCTTTTGAAAGTAGTTACTCCGTTGGTCAGTGTGCCATACCCTCGGGTTTGGCCTTTACCGTTTCCGCCAAAGGTCACAGCAGGACCTCTTTCTTCACGGTAGTTAGAGAGGACATATTTCGAACCAGTCATATGTCGAGAGCATCCACTGTCCAGGTACCAGATGCCCTTATCCTGTAAAATTTAGAGTTTAAGTTTTCTTTGGTACCCATAGAACTATGGATCCAAGATTATCAGTAGGACTGGTTGAGTCAGTGTCAGCCTTTTCTGAAGTATCAGTACAGGAGGCTGGAGTCTTGACTGAAGGAACAGTCTTGACAACCTTCTTTCCTTTGACTGATTTCTCAGTCTTGGGAATCTTCTTTACCTTAGCTGATTTTTCAGCTTTGGTAGCATCAGGACACTTACTCGCAATATGGTCATTTAATCCACAGTGATAACATTTGCGATATTGAAAGCGTTTAGTGGTGTCCAAGAAGTTTTTGAACTTTAAGTGAGCAGGACCAGCACCAAGTATGCCTTTAGCATTAGACATAGGAGGAATAGATTTCTTCTCCTGAGTCTTTTGCTTCAGGTCAATCTTCAGTCTAGGAGCAGGATGCTGAGAGAAAGACTTTGTTCCTGAGACTGAAGGACCACCACCCAGAATTTTGTTCTTGGGTTTAGGATCCTTGGTCTTTGAAGGTGTTTTAGCTTTGGATTTATCCTTGGCTGAAATCTTTTTGCTCTTAGGAGCACCTTCAGAGTGTGTGTTAGAAGAAGAAGGGATGTTTTCAGAAGCATTAGGATTGGGAATAGAAGAAACGAATTTTCCAAATTTGAGCATGGAACTTTCATACTTAGTTTCTTCATACGTGTATCTATGAGTGAATCCAAGACCTCTTTTGCTTTTGTCAGATCTCCCTGAAGCTAATATTTCATCAACTTTTACAGAGGCGTCACTCGGAGTGACTCACTCCATCCTTTGATGGTGACTTTTTCAGCATTTAATTGAGCAAGGGCTTTTTCTTTGGCAGCAAGAGCCATTTCTCTTTCAATACAGAGAGTTTTATTTACAGTGACCTGGTCCTTATAATTTTCTTCCAAAATGGTAAGCTGTTTTATTTTTTCTTGACATTCTTTGAGTTGTCCTCTAAGATCAATATTCATTTTTTCAGCAGAGGTTTTACCATTAAGGGCTTTGTAAAGATCGAGAGTGACCAGGTCCAACTGAGTTAAGCTTTCAAGAGGGTTGAGAGGAATAGGTACCTGACTGGAGGAATCAGTTGCAGGGGTGGAAGCTTCAGGAGTTGTGAAAGAAGAAGCTTCAGGAACCTGAGTAGGAATCTCTTCAGGAACCTCTTCTATCTTAGCCATGAGAGCTAAGGTAGGTTCCTCAATAATGGCCATCAGTGCCACTTGAGTGTCTTCCTCATCAGATGAGTCATCAGAGGAGACATCATCCCAGTCGCAGTCTTCTGCGATTAAACCTTTGCCTTTGCGCTGAGTTTTCATCTTTTTGTATTTTTCTTTCAGGCGCTGGTATTTGGGATTCTTGGAAGAAGATTTAGCAGAGGAGGGAGCAAACTGACTTTTCCTGTACCTGCAATCATTAGCAAAGTGTCCTTTGCCCTGACAGTTGTAGCAGATAGCAGTAGCCTTATCAACAGGGTTTGATTTAGGCTTGTCAGTTAAAGAAAGAGGTTTCTTTTTATGGAAAGATCCCTTTTTGGCAAATCTTTTAAAGGATTTAGTTAAGAGAGCCAGGGATTCATTGAATTCAGAATCTTCTGACATTTCAGAGTCAGAGGATTCTATTTCAGTGATAGTTACAGAAGAAGAAGCAGCAGGAGGAACTGAATCAGAAACCAATGCAACAGATGTGCTTTTGGAATCTTTAGAATCTCTTATGAGATTCTTTTTCAGTTTCTTCTGTTGTTCACGGTTAAGAAGAATACCGTACAGCTCACTTAGTGTGAGTGTCTTTATGTCCTTTGACATAGTTAAGCAGGAGGTGTAAATTTCCCAATGTTCAGGAAGAGCTTCCATGAACTTGGTAACCACCTCAGAGTTAGAGTAGGTTGTACCGATAGTCTTCAGATCAATCAGAAGACAGTTGAATCTCTGATGTAGCTGGGAGAGAGTTTCATCCTTTTGATGAATAAAGCTTTCATACTGTCAAACCAAGAAAATCTTTCTTGATTCCATGAGGACAGCAGTACCCTCGTATTGAACACAGAGTGTGTCCCATATTTCTTTAGCAGATCGAAGGTGGCAGACAGAATGGAATACATCGTCAGGGAGTGACATGGCGATGAAAGACCTAGCCTTGGTGTCAATGTTGACCAGGCGTCTGTCTTCATCATTCCAGTCAGTTACAGGCTTTACCAGTTGCCTTTCAGGTACAGCTGGTTGGCCTGCTGCAGCAGGAATGGGATGGACGGTTTGCGTAGGGATATGTGGTCCATTTTCCAGAAAGTAAGGAATCTGGGGATCAGAACCAGAGAGGAAAAGTTCCATCCTGGTTTTCCAAAGAGAGAAGTTGTCTTTGTTGAACCGAGGAGGCTTTCCAGCAGAGCCGGTATCAAAGTAGTTATCCTTAGCTTGAAGAGCCATAGAATAAGAAGAGAGGATCACAAGATTTTTCTAAGAAGAAAATGAGAGCTTGTATCTGCTCTGATACCACTTGTTGGTCCCAAGTAGGTGACCTTCAAGCTAGGATAGTGTTTGGGATTATAGAAGGGGGGGGGGGTTGAATATAATCACACAATTTTTCACTTTTAAATTCTTGTTATATTAACAATATGAATTTACAGATTGTTGCGGAAATAGAAAAGACAAATAGTCTAAACTAAACAATCTAAGTTCTTTCACTATGCACTACGTGAGAAGATAAGAAAGAAAGAAGATAGAGGGAAATAAGGAAGAAAGGACTTGAGTATTTTTGGATTCAGAAGAGGTATGGAGAACATCTTCTTCACGTCCAATTTATACTCCATGCATTAAATGCATGCAGACTCACTTTTGTGTACGTGTCACAATGTAAGTGGTCCTTTGTACTATTTACTATAAACAATTACTCTTAGTATGGCGTGCAAAAGAGGAAGTGTGTAAACAGTTGCCTTGAGGTCTGATAAGTACGGAGGGAACAGTAAAGAGACTGTCCTTATGTACTTTTGTGTCAGTAAAGGCGGATAATCCTTTTGTGCGTTAGACTAAGACATTACACTAATCCTTCAGGATCAGGATACTGATCAGTGAGTAGAGTCCTGAAACTGATGTTGTTCAGGGTCACTTGTATCCTGTTGAGTCTTCAGGATGTCATACGATATTGAGCAGCCTGCTATCACTAAGTTCCGTCTTCAGATCACGAGCATGCTGTTCCTGTCATCAGCTATTTCTTCGACGTCGCTGATGGTTCTTTGTGTATGATCTTAATGTCTTCAGGAGGTCTTCACTTCAGTGGATAGGATCAGTAGACTGCAGAACAGGCTCGTTCGTCTCCTGATCCTGATCCTGATTACTATAAAATTAAGTTACAGCATAAGTAACATGGAATAACACTGAACAGACTCAATGATAATTCCTCAAGCTATAACAGAAGTAAAAACCTATTCACTAAGTAAAGATTCAAGATCATTATCATTTCATCAGGTCTTAGGAGAGCTGGATCAACAAAGTTAGATGGTCTTTCTTCACGTCAATGCCCTCTACCTATAGGGGTAGACAGAACCCCTATAGGTCTTTCTTCACGTCATTGCCCTATAGGGGTTCTGTCGAATTTCTGTTTTTCTATGTTGCACCAAATCCAGTTTTATCCACACATTTCTTACAAAACTAGGGGGTCTAAGTGGCACATACAAAACAGAGATGGATATTCCTATCCCCTATCATAAGGATTTTTCAACGATTTAATGAGCTCCGGAACATCAGACATAAGCATCTCATCAACGGCTTTAATCAGCTTCGGCTTAAAATCTTGAGTGACAGCTTTACATAATAAAGTAGTAGAAAACAGTAATTAGAGTAGTGGTAAGAGAGAGAGAGGGCAATTTAGATAAATCAGGTAATCTCTCTCCCTTTCTACATTGATATTGGTTGTTTCAATCTTCTCTATATTTAGTACATAACAAACATGAAAGTAATAACATTTGGTTTATAAAGAAATGTAGATTTATTTCTTTACTTAATATTTAGTTGTTGAATGTGTTTGTTGGTAATTTACTTTGTTTTACTGTGCAGGGCGGGCCTGATGAGAGAATCATATCTGGAAACACTGCTGCCGTGCAAACCGATTTGCCTTTCAACGCACTCTCTACTTTTGGTGGAACATTTCTATCAAATTTTGAATGTTCTCAGATGGCACATCCTGTAAGCTTTTAGTTTACTTTGATGGCTTGTAACTTTGAATGTTCTCTAAATTGTTTGTGTACCTGTGCAGCTTTTAGAGCAAATCTCTTTTGTTGACACACCTGGAGTTCAATTGGGAGAAAAGGAGAACACACATAGAAGTTATGACTTTACCGGGTGGTAAAGTGGTTTGCTGAGAAGTCTGATCTTATCATCCTTCTTTTTGACCCTCATAAGCTAGACATAAGTGATGATTTTAAGCATGTGATCTTATTTTTACGTGGTCAAGAGGATAAGATCCGTGTTGTACTGAACAAGGCTGACCAAATTGATCACCAACAAGTAGGAATATGAATCAAAAGGGGTGTCTTTCTTTAGTTGTAAAGTTTTATTAAGTAAATTACCAACAAACACATTCAACAACTAAATATTAAGTAAAGAAATAAATCCACACTTCTTTATAAACCAAATGTTATAACTTTCATGTTTGTTATGTATTAAGTATAGAGAAGATTAAAACAACCAATATCAATGCAGAAAGGGAGAGAGATTACCTGATTTATCTAAATTGCTCCCTCTCTCTCTCTCTCTCTCTCTCTCTCTCCTTACCACTACTTTAATTACTGTTTTCTACTACTTTATTATGTAAAGCTGTTACTCAAGATTTTAGCTCCCATAAACACATGTAGATATGGAATTTATAGTAGTTAAACCTCAAAAAATGACTGAAATATAAAGAAAAAGACAAAAATATAATAAAGAGAACCTAAATATGTACAAGACATACAACTGAAGTGTCAACAGTAGCACTGTTTTCTAATCGGCAAGGTTTGTTCACGTTTGTAGTTTTCATGAGTATTTGACAAAAGCTTAAAAATCTTTTATACTAAAGGCAAATTGTATCATCATAATGTATCATCAACTAGTGCAATTAAAACAGAGATTAAATCTAATTACCATAACAACGATGAATTTGCCAGTTGTAGGAACTAGTCCTATATGTGCCCCTGTCTAAATAAAAAGAATGATTAAAATTTAGCATGTTGTGTGCCAATCTTTAAAAACCAATAAAATCTATAATCTTAAAAACAATTTAAATGACCTGGATAGTTGGATTTAAGAACATGCTTAATAAAAGTTGTCTTGCCAGTTGAGCATTGACCAAGAAGCAAGACCATTGGTTTTGCATCAAAATCACCATTTGTCTGCATATGATCATAAAAAATTTCAATTTCTATTTTACCAACAATTAACATGCATGGTTACTCAAACCTATAGTTATAGTCGTTGACTCGTGAATCGACTCATGACTCGAATCCTAATTTTTAACTCGTGACTCAACTTATGAATCAACTTGTAATAGTCATGACACAAATATTATATACAATATATATATATATATACATATATATCATGTATTAATAAAATGTAAGTTGTTCACTTACTAAAATGCTATAAATTTGCTAGTTATAAGCAAGTTAAATAAACATCATGTAAAAATGTATAACAACTAATAAGAATAAAATGAGGAGAAAAGTTGAATAAACATATTGTGAGTTGAATAAACATCATGTATAATAACTAATAAGAATAAAAATATACAATGAGAAAAAGAATTAATAAAGATACTGCAGGTTAAATAAACATAATGTATAATAAAAAAATAAGTTAAATTAACATAATGTATAATTAAAAAACCTTTCACAGGCCGCCATAGCAAACAACCTTAAGCAGGAGAAATGACTACCTTTAACTACCTTTAGCAGCCATCAAATCTGGCTTGTGCCAAAGATAGCAACTATCATCAAACAAAACAAGATAATTAAATACAGTTTAGTTTAGACTATAAACAATATGAAAACTGCCAACAGGATATCGGAACATACCTGCATCGTAACAACAAACTCCTTGAAACCTATGAAACCCTGATTTTGAGAATCCGATAATCTCCAAACCTTCAAAAGGAAAAATGGACAATGATCAAGAACAACTATTTCAAGACAATGTTCACCTTTTTAAGTTCAGAATCAGCTATATTGGATATTGAAAAAAACTTCTTCGCTTCGTCACCGATTATACGGCCATCTTCATCTACACATAAGAGTAGATGTCTAAGCCAAACTATAACCAAATGGATCAATGTGAGCGTGTGTGTAGGTGTAAAATTACAGGAACACAAGAGTTTAGAACGATTAAATTCAGTTGTTATAAATCTTAAACAACACAAAAAATGCTATAACGTACCACGATCAAATTCATTGGATCTGAAATCCTAAAACCTAGGGTAAATACTAAACACAAACATGCTTAAATCCTATACAAAACACAGACAGTAATACAATATTGTAGAACATTCAGATTCAGTGCTAATTAAATCCAGAATTTAAGCACAATAATGAAAAACTGCAAAAACAATCTTATATAGCAAAAGTTATTGCTAACACACAAAAATACAATAGTGTGGGGGATCGAATTCAAATCCAAGAAAAAAAGTTGATACTAAACACAGAGATACTAAACGATGATAGATATTAAATCCTAAACCTGTATCGACGAAATTGAACCATTGTTCATAGAGCTTGCGATCAACATTCAAACAAGATGGCTTCAAGGGAGTCGCCATTTGTCTGATAAAACAATCTGCAATATGTGTCGAATGAGGGTTTTGGAACGCGATTTTATAGTAGCAAACATTAAACCAAGGACATCCGGTTTTGTCCGAAACACGAGTCGGAGATTTGTGTGTTAGTTAGTTTTTGTTAAAAATTCTTTTCAAAAAAATTCAAAATTTTATTTTATTTTATTTATAAAAGAAAAAAAAATCGAAGAAAAATAAAAATACCACATCGTTTGTTAAAAATACATCCCCCTTACCTTAACCATAACCATAAATGATTTGTTGCAGCTGGACCAGATCTCCGGCCAATTCGACCAGAGGGTAGTAGTAATCTCGTCGGAACCGCCATCGATCCGAATCCCGATCTTCGGTTTAGGGATAGAACTGGATCTATAGGGTCTGCTGCTACGAAGAAGAAGAAGAAGATGATGATGATATCGGAGATCGATTTTCGATTGTGGAAAACTCGTTAAATAGAGAAATGACCTTTTGAAATTGCAGGTTGAAATAGAAACGTTTGGGAGAGAAGAAGAGTTCTATTATCAAGAAAAATTGGGAAGAGAGAGTTAATGGAGTCCTTGGTAATAATGAAACCAATTGATGCTTAGGCTACCCACACCCAACCCTCTCACTTTTTAATGCCACATCAGCTGACACATCAGCTTTTTTTCCAACCCTCTCAGGCCATCCACTATGGTACCTGTGGTACCTGTTGCCACATCAGCTTTCCACTATCTTTACCGCTACCTACCAACTCCATACCTTTCATTCACTATCATACCCCTCATACCCTTCATATTATTTTTTTAATTTCCATTTCATACCCTTCATTTTATTTTATTTTTAATTCATACCCTTTATTTTATTTTTTGAGAAAATAATTTTTATACCCAATCAGCAGACACCATTTCATCTCTACCCTTTCTCTCCCATCCAGTTCAGATATACCCACCGGTCCGCCATTTTCCGGCCGCCAACCAGCGCCGGCGGTCGCCATCCGGCGAAAGCAAATTTTTTGGTGGCTCACATGAATTTCCATTACACATTTCCCTTACTTGGCGGGTCACAAATTTTTTGGCGGCTCATATTTTAGTTTCATGTATCTAATTAAATAATACTTGGCGGCTCATATGAATTTCCCTTACACATGAATATATATATATATATATATTTGGAAATTTTTGGCGACCCATGAATTTCCTTTTGGCGACTCACTTTTTTGGCGGCCGGCTTTTGGCGGACCGGTGGGTAGATTTGCAATCAGAGGGAGAGAAAGGGTAGGTGGTGAAAGGGTGTTTGCTGGTTGGGTATAAAAATTATTTTCTCTTATTTTTTTAAATAAATATTAGAATTAAATTAAGTAAACAATAAAATTTAAAATTAAAATAAAAAGTATATTAATTAAAATAACTAAAAATTACATTAACATAAAAACTAAAAATAAATTTCATTTTATTTTTTTAATTTTTATTTCATACCCTTCATTTTATTTTAATTTTAATTCATACCCTTTATTTTATTTTATTAAATAAATATTAGAATTAAATTAAGTAAACAATAAAATTTAAAATAAAAATAAAAAGTATATTAATTAAAATAACTAAAAATTACATTAACATAAAAACTAAAAATAAATTTCATAATTAAAATTAAAATTAAAATTAAAAGTACATTAAAATAAAAACTAGTAATATTTTTTAAACCCTCATTGTTCGCGTAACCGATCTTTCTCCTCCAAAACGGCCTCCAACTCTAAACCCTCGAGCTCCCTATGCGGTGTCATGTAGGTCTTGAAATCGATACTTCGTTGTCGTGCGGAAAGCGAATCGATTAGCCTACTATTCGTGGTTACGAGGGAACCTATTGAGGTCGCAACCATCGACACGCCATCGGATGACGCGAGTGCCGTAGAGGAAGACGCCGCACGTCTTGCGGCGTTTCGACTCATCGGTTGTGTGCCATCCGTTTGTGAGGGGGAGTCGGTATCGAGGTTCACGAAATGAGTGCGAGCATCGGATTCGTTGAGGGAATCGGTTGGGGTTTCGGACGTTTTCGACCGTTTATTTTTCGGCGCGCCTATGTTCCGTGGGTCCATCATGAAGACGGGTCGAACTTAGGAGAGTCTTTGACAACTCTCCAAGCGTGTTCGTGCGGAAAGCTTTTGTCGTTTTCGCAACGGTATCGGTCTTTGGCTCGGCTAAGCACCATCACGTCATCTTCCCCGCTATGTCGCGAGTTCGACACGTTATTATAAACGCATGCGAACTTCGAGACGCTAGCTATGAGCCGTCGAACCTTCGTCGGAATGGCGTCGTCGTACCGGACTTTTGGGTCGTAGTTCATGCGCGTGTCGAAAGAAGCCTTGATCGACTTCCAATAGTTATCTACTACAAAAAATAAAAAGTTAAACAATGTTAGTGGAAACTATATAAATTGAAAACGGTTTTTTATATACCTCTTTTTTGATAGTTACCTATGGCCGGATCCTCCGTGACTTCGACCCACGATTTAGCTAGTTCGACTTCCTCATTCAAGGTCCACGTTCTACATTTGGCTTTACCCAAAGGCGTCCCACTCGTGTCCGCCTCCGTGGCCGCACTCTTACCCTTGCGTCCACGTTTGTTTTTTTTTGTGGTGGTGGTGGTGGCGGTGACGGCGACGACAAAGGTTGCATTTCGGGTACAAGTTCGTCGTCATCGTCGTCGTATTCCTCTTCTCGTAGTGCCCACCTTCCCGTCGGCGGGTTTTGGTGCGAACCGGTAGCTTGGTGCGAACCAGAATGTTGTGGTGGTGGTGGTGGTGGATGTTGCACAAGCAAGTGCGCATACATCCAATAATCTGAGGCTATGTTGGGTGAGTGATACGGAAGGTTCGGTGGGTGATACGGAACGTTCGGTGGGTGATACGGTTGGTTCGGTTGGTTCGGTTGGTTCGGGTTAGTACGCCTCGAGTCGGAATCGTTACCTTATTGATCCATGTTTGAGAAAACAGGAGATAGAGATTAAGATGAGATAAAGATTAAGATTAGAAGAGATTAAGATGAAGATGTAGATGAGAGTAAAAAAATGTAGATGAGAGTAAAGATGAGAGTATAAAGGTGTAGGTTGGAGTAAAATATGTATTAAGATATATATAGGGGTGGTTAAAAGTGAAAAAAGAAAAAAAAATTAATGATTTTACCCCCAACGACTATATGACCGTTGGGGGGGGGGGTGTTTTGGCAATTCATCAAAGACGAAGGGAGTCCGTTTGAACCGGCGTGGGCGTACCGATTTCACCGGTACCCACGGCGGTGTTGCCGCAGGTACCGGTAGGGTACCGGTCTCCTACCGGTTACGGTAGCGGATGGCCTCATTACCCTACCATAACCCTCTACAAACATTCCAACTCACACCTAACCCTCCCAACCCTCTCACACAAAACACACACACACAACACACACCACACACACAGCCCTCACACATTTTGTTCGGGTTCTACAAGCCGCAAATACTGCAACCCGCCGGCTGACATTTTTGTGCAGCCAACCCGGTACAGCCTGGCGGGTAAAGAGGAAGCCCGCCCGCTTCACTCGCTCAACCCAACGACACCGCTGCGAATAGCCTTACGAAGCGCCTACAATTAATTGTTTTTTTTTTTAATATATAAATAACTCTCAAACACACCCACAAAAACTTGTTAAAATTCACTAATAATTTCGGAGGTTTTTGTTTCTTTTAATTGAGATGTAAATTAATACTATTTTTTTCCCTCGGTAGTTAAAAAAACTCATACACTTATGCTGTGTTTTTGGACAAGCAAATAAGTTAGCTTATAAACTTATCAAAACATGTATCATAATAATATTTTGAAACGGTATTTTGAGTAGTTTTTTCAGTTATATACTTATTAACATTAACTATTAAATTCAAAAGATACCCTTTTTTGGTAATTTTACATATTCACAATCTAGTTTTAGCAAAACATAATTTGTTCATAAGCTAGTTTATCAGCTACTAGCTAGCTTATCAGCTAGTTTGCCAAACATAGCCTTAATTTCAGGTTAATTAATACTAAGTTGTGTTTGGTAAAAATAAGCTAGGTTATCCAAACATGTATTATAAGCTAGCTTTTTAAAACGCTACTTCGAATAGTTTTTTAGAAGCTTTTTGCATTTTTTTATCTTTCCAATATACCCTTATTAATATTATTTATTAAATTTAAAGATATCTTTTTTTGTTACTTTAGGCTGCGTTTGGTACGTGGGACAGGACAGGACAAGACGGGACAAAACTCACTGTCCCATGTTTGGCGCAGCATGGGACTGAACAAGAATTTCTTGTCCTACGTTTGGCGCGACATGGGACAGGGACAGGAACTGGGACATAGTGGGACAACATGGGACAAAAGGGGCTTTTTTTTGTTCCACCAAAATAGGTGGAACAACATGGGACAGAAATGAGGCATAAGCTAATATATAACTAATTAACACTCGTTTAATGTATAACTTCAATATGATATTTGTTTTAATGTTCACCACCACTAGTCGTGGCCGTAGCCGCCACCGGTAGCCACTATCGTTCACCTCCACCTCGTCTTCCACTACAACAACCTCCTCCACTACCTCTACAATTACTACCGATTACCTACCACCACCGCCTACCACCTCTACAATTGTCCATCGCCACCACCACCACGACCGTTGGTCACCTCCACCACCACCACTATCCACCATCTTCACATTCTCCACAATCAACGACCACCACCACCATCATCATTATCAGTGTTACCATTGGGCACTACCTCCACCATCAACATTAGTTATATAAAAATCTTATATATATATATATACATACATATGTGTGTATGTGTTTATTTTATGAAGATTGTGTAATTTTTTTATAAGTTATATAGTTTGTTTTTTTTACGTTAATTATAACTATTATGTGACATATAAAATCATTAAATAGTTTTTCTAGCTATGAAACTTGTCTAGTTCTGTCCAGTCCAGTCCTAGGCGTACCAAACACAAAACAGACACTTGTTCTGTCCTGTCCAGTCCCGTCCCGTCCAGTCCAGTCCTACTCTCTTGTCCTGTCCTGTACTGTCCAGTTCTGTCCCGTCCAGTCCTGTCCCATCCAGTCTGCGTACCAAACGCTACCTTACATACTCATAATTTGTTAATAAGCTAACTTATCAGCTACTTTGCCAAACATAACCTAAAAAGAATATGAAAAAAAATTCATTGATAACTTTCAAAACATGGTCTTTTAAACAAACTACGTTACAAATTTGTGTGTAAATATTACTTATAAATAAGTTCTTTACGGTTCTTTTTTAAAAGATAGTAAGCCTAAGATTTATTTGTCTTCAATGATAATTGAGTGTTTGAATAACTAGTAGTGTACCCGCGCAATGCGACGGGAAGCAAAAATTTCGTCTAAATGCAATTAAAAAGACATGTGAAACATGACCAAGCAACGACACATAAGGTTTGTTATCAAGGTCTACTAAATTGCAACAAGCAATGAAGTTATGATTAGTGGGTATATTTTGTTTATTTACACATGTTCCTTGCTTGTATGGTCTAAATGGTTTATTGCAACAATCACAAAAATCGACCTTTGTGTCTTTTCCATGCTATGATCTACGAAAATGAAGTCTTAAGGATTAAATGAAGTAATGGGAAGCTAAAATCTCACGTTTGTATAGGTTTATCCGTGTTAGCATACCAAATATATGATCCATTAACTATTTCAATTTTGTTGCATACAACTTATATAATTTTTTTGAAGTATATGATAATTATATACGGTAAATAGTGACATACACTTTGCAGATTTGGTGAGGTTTAATTCTTTAACCTCAAGGGAGGCAAGGATTTACTCGTACCCAAATGCCACACCCAATGACCCTTTGGCTACAACACACACACACACATATACACACACACACACACAAAGGAAAGTTCAAACGTAAACTCAATTTTGGTTGTGAATATGAGAACGAATATCAACCACTCATCCGGTCAATAAAGGCGGCTTTGACCGGGTCCCCTTCTTTAATGATCTCCATCCTCCCATGAATCGCGTCAATCCTCCGTGATTGCGTCCACCACAACCGAAGATGTGTGGCTGAGATTCGTTCTCATGTTGACAATCAAATTGAGTTCACATTTGAACCTGACCCTACACACATATACATATATATTACCAAGTAATGTTTTCATTACATCCAAGAGTCAAACACTCTAATTGTGTACCTACGTAATGAGGCAAAAGTCTTAAATGCAACAAATTTGAAGCATGATTTGTACTTAAAGAGTCGTTTACTAAACCATGACCCATTAAGTGCTTAGAAGCTCATTTACCTTATAAATATATATGGGTAACTAACTCTTACCATTTCCAAAATTGAATTCCAAACATCAAACATATGATTTCTAGAGTTTGACCTTCGTATATCCTAAAACATTAATGATTTCCCCATTGAACAACCAAAACCAAATGAAGAAAATTTACGTGCATCAAAGCATTCATCATAAATTAAGCTACATTAAATTCAATTACTATTCAAACTTTTATTGAACAAAACCAAAGAAATGCAATGTATTTCTTAAAATATTGTACATGAGAATTTTTTGAAACTTTATTGCCAACATTCAGAAAACTCCAATCCTTGGGGTGATGATCAAGATACTCTAGTGCCATGTCAAGAATGCTCTATTATGCTGATAATGATCCATAAATAGGCTGCAAGATTAAACTTTTGGTAGGTGCATAGCCATATCATGAGAATCTATGGATGAAAAAGATGTTACAAATATTTACATGCAAGCCCGATCTAAGGGTCCGATTACAAAAACGCTAACTTGGTAAGTGCTTACCGGCTCACTTTACCTAATCAAAGGAACATGACAAGAATTGAGTATCTTACCTGATAAGAGCGATGTCAATGACCAATAGTCCTACCCGGTAAGTGAGTGATGACTTTTGCACAATAAGGGATCATTCAACTTATATTTTCTTCAAGACCAGTTACAGCCCTAGTTGCAAAATGTATACTAACAACAGATTCAGGAAGAATGTGAGGAGTTAAAAAAGGAATACATAGAACAAATAAGACAAACTCAATTATTTATTAACAAATTTCTCCCTCTTTATTGCACACAACACAAGCAATCGTATTATTAAAGATACATTGCAATAGGGTATCGACCCCAATTAACCCATCTTTTCTTCATAGGAGCTAGAGATCAATGTTGAATACTTGACATCTAACATCTATAAACATTTTTTAGCCATTAGTTCATATTAATTAAGCTAAAAATAGATGTTAACGAACTACCGACACTAACAAGTAACAACACCTTATACCAATCACTTGTTGGCCTAGTGGTAAGATTGTCCCTTGGCTTCCTTGAGGTCAAAGGTTCAATCCTTGCACTACTCAATATTTGATCGGTACCTCCACCTCGCAAATGCCTATGGGGCTCGCAGTTTGGGGAGTTATTGGGTAGAAAGGTCCTGGGTTAAATTCCAACCGACTGCAGGAGACCGGGACAGAGGGTTGCCAGGGGCGTGCTCATGGAGGTAGAGTGGCGTCGGTCCAATGGGACCTGGGGTTAGGGTGTCTCCGCCAAAATACACTTGATTGGGTAACAAGTAACAACACCTTATAATATAAATAAAAAATTGCTTACAAATGCCAAGAATGTTAAAGAGAGAATTTTTTATATTTCATCGGATTGTTAAATCAATAATCAGCTTGCATTCTAAAACAAATTAGATAGGTCATAGGTCTTCATAGAGATCAATTCATCGATCGGGTTATTGCTCCAGTAAATGTGATAAAAATACAAGAATAAACACTAAATAAACATCTTCATTAACTTATAAGAAAACATAATCATTTCCCAATCAATGTGATCGATCAATATACAAGAATGTAAATATACTAAGGGAACGTTTACTTAAACACTTATCCGGTAAGTGTTTACCAGTAAAATTAAACACTATCACCTATTATATCAACCAATGTTTAGTCTCTCGAAACGATATCGTATCCAACAATTTACCCGGCAAGTGCTTAATTACTGGGTAAGATTAATTCGTCAATCTCACTTACTGGGAAAAACTCTATGTTCATGCCATCGCTGTTACCGGGTAAGAGTAATTCGTCAATCTCACTTGTTGGGTAAGACTCTCTGTTCATGCCATCGATCACTCTTACCGGGTAATATTCTAGTTCTTGTCACGTTCATCCCGTAACAAAAATTGACCTTGTAAACACTTATCGGGTAAACATTAAGTAAATTAATAGTCCCTAAATAAACGTCCATAAAAACATGGTGTAGCAAGATGTAATAAACCAACCAAAGGAGTGTTAGCCTAGTGGTAAAGCTTGGGCACTACATAGTGGTGAACCTGAGTTCGAGCCCTGGGGGACGCATTCTGGAGGTACGGGGGCTTCGACCCCGGGCTGCATGCTTTAGCAGTCGGGCTTCGGCCCAAAATTGCCGAGGATTAGTCTGGGCCCAATATGGTCTATGATACCTCTTCCAGAAAAAAAAAGATGTAATAAACCATTACTTAAATTACCTACTTGTATCAAAAATATTTCAAATACACAACTTATATACATACATACAGACATATAAAAGCACAACGAAGGGGCAAAGGAAAGAAACAATTGTCTGAAAATTACCTCGAACAAAGAAGCCTGCGTAATCAAAAAAATCGTAAAAATTTGCAGCATTTTCAACTACCTACATCTGCCTCCATCCACATAGCGCAGTCTAAATAATGCATAATATGCAGTCTAAATAATCCTGTATTATTTAGACTGAATTTGAGCCGAATAAGACACATAGCGCTTTCGGCTATAGTCATCTTCGTAATAAATTTGAGTTTTCATTTGAACTTGACCCTATATATATATATATATATGTGTGTGTGTGCGTGTGTGTGTGGAGGTTCCAACGAGAACCCTACTTATTTGCAACAACGACGGTTGTGAGTCGTGAACTTAATTAACTAACCCATTCTTTTTAATTGTAATGATAAAAAATAATTCATTGAAGGTCAAGGTAGTAATGTAATTATTTATTTATCATAAAATTTATGTTATTTTAATTAATGGTAAGTCTCTCTTTATTTTTAAGCAAAGATTCAACTGTAATAACACTATGATAACCATGTGATGATATTGTGGAAATTTTTGCACTTATGGTGCAAATTTTAAAAAAATTATCATATTTAGGTTTGCTCTCGCTGGAATTTCAAATATGGTATACTCGGACTTTGAGAGTCCGAGTACTTTGCTACCACAAGTACATATGTCATTTCATTTTGAATGGTGCCATGTTTTTTAAAGAAATCGGACTTTGAAAGTCCAATTTCTTTTGCAATATATCTCCAATTTACATATTTAGTCCCCCAATCTATAAATTTTCATTTTACTTTAACTTTTAATTTTCATATTTCATTTTACGTTTTATCATATATCTGTATTGGCCAAAATACGTTAAAAAATACGTTTTAATTTTAACAAATTACGCCATTAAATTCGTATCGTCGATACGATCGAAATGAGCCTAATATTGAATATTTTTTGACGTACTTATTGTATTATATGCTATATACGTTCCAACTTCGAACTGACCCATATCCTATATCAATTTTTAAACTTACATATTAGTCCTCTAGACTTACAACTTATAAGGTTTATTCACTTTACACCTTTTACTTTTCAATATTTCATTTTACGTTTTGATCATATATCGTGTATTGGCCAAAATACGATAAAAAATACGTTTTAATTTTAATAAATTATGCCATTATGTTTGTATCGTCGATACGATCGAAATGAGCCTAATATTGCATATTTTTTGATAAATATATATATATATATATATATAAGCTCCAATATACCCGAATACTATACCCATTTTCAAATTCACATATTAATGTTCTAAAACTTATAATATTTATTCACTTTATATCTTTACTTTTTTATATTTCATTTTACGTTTTACTCAAATGTCGTATATTGGTTGGAACATGTTAAAAAATACGTTTTAACTTTAACAAATTACGCTGTTATAGTCGTATCGTCGATACAATCTAAAATATGTTAAAAAATACGTTTTAATGTTAACAAACTGCGCCATTATAATCGTATCGTCGATAAGATCGAAATGAGCCTAATATTGAATTTTTTTTCATGTATTTATTTTATTATATACGATATAATAAAATAAATATCGTATATAATAAAATATATACATCAAAAAATATTCAATATTAGGCTCATTTCGATCGTATCGACGATACGAACATAATGGCATAATTTATTAAAATTAAAACGTATTTTTTAACGTATTTTGGCCAATACACGATATATGATCAAAACGTAAAATGAAATATTGAAAACTAAAAAGTGTAAAGTGAATAAACCTTATAAGTTGTAAGTCTAGAGGACTAATATGTAAGTTTAAAAATTGATATAGAATATGAGTCGGTTCGAAGTTGGAACGTATATATAGCATATAATACAATAAGTACGTCAAAAAATATTCAATATTAGGCTCATTTCGATCGTATCGACGATACGAATTTAATGGCGTAATTTGTTAAAATTAAAACATATTTTTTTAACGTATTTTGGCCAATACACGATATATGACTAAAACGTAAAATGAAATATCGAAAAGTTAAAGGTATAAAGTGAATAAGTATTACAGATTGAGGGACTAAATATGTAAATTGGAGATATATTGCAAAAGAAATTGGACTTTCAAAGTCCGATTTCTTTAAAAAACATGGCACCCTTCGAAATATGTACCTGTGGTAGCAAAGTACTCGGACTCTCAAAGTCCGAGTATACCATATTTGAAATTCCAGCGAGAACAAACCTAAATATGATAATTTTTTTAAAATTTGCACCATAAGTGCAAAAAATTCGATATTGTGATAACCCAACGATAATACATTGATAACACTGTGATAGGCCCGTGATAACATTGGGTAACAGATGAACTGCTTGTCTTCCGGCTTCAGGTACCTTCTTATACTTTACTATAATATACTAAAAGAGCTTTAGGATGGGTTATACATTTCAAATTTGCAACTAATTGACTAAGATTTATTTTAAGAGCTTTAAGCCATTTGCTTCAGTTTTTCTTGAGTGGTCATACATAGAGGTGGTTATGGAAAATTGGTGTAGAATAGTTAGAAGAACCAAGGCAGGTAGTAGCTTATTTATGGGGTTGGTTCACTGGGATCTTTCCAGCCACCTCTCAACACTGTAAGTTCACAACTTGCTTATTTAAGTGCTTACACTTATAATGCCTTTTCTTTTATACTGCCTAACTAGATTTTACATCATGCAACAACTCCAAAATAACATTTGAAATAAAAGGCCTATACCCGTCAAAAAGTCTAATAACATTGACAGTGATAATTTCATGTATATCCATATGCATTCCATTTAAGTGTATATATAATGAAAATACTATGCATTACATGTAAAATTATTACATGAAATCGATAATCTGTGAATTGAGTAATCAATCATAATGAACATTGGGCTAAAATGAATGTTTTTAAATGACGTCGTACGGTAAGGTTGTAAATGAAGATGCATATATATATATATTCATTTTCAATTGTGAACAAATATTTATATATATATATATAAATATTTGTTCACAATTGAAAATGAATATATATATATATATATATATATAGAGAGAGAGAGAGAGATGAAGGTTCAAACGAGAAACATATCAATTTAAGAGAACGTGAGAAGCAATCTTTGCCACTTCCAGTCAACAAAGACGGCTTTGACCATTCTCCTCCTTTAACAATCTCTACCTTCCCATGAATCGCGTCAATCCTCCGTGATCACGTCCATCATAACCGCAAGATGAGTGGTTGAGATTGCTCCTTGCGTTCTCTTAAATTGACATGCATGTGCTTCTCGTTTGAACCTTCCCTACATGTATATATAGAAGTATATAGAGGAAGGTTCAAGGAAAACCTTCATAGCCCTCCATCTGGCTCGTATGCACTTGTGCATACAGGTAATTTGAGTTCTTTTTGCGTTTTATACACAAGTGCATTATGCCCCTATGTTGCATATGCATGTGTGCGTGCATATTACAAAATTACCCATACACACAAGTGCATACAGACATATGAAGGATATGAGGGCGTTCCTCAGTTTTTCATTTATTTAAGATTTTTCTTTGAACCTAATTAACTCTCTCTCTCTCTCTCTCTCTCTCTCTCTGAATTCATCTTTCATTGTGAACGTGAGGACTACTAAAATCGTGCCACCTGACAATATTCAGTCTGAATATCCATGTATTATTCAAACTGAATAAAGCTTAGGCACATGATTCAGAATGATTTCGCCTAAGATTTATTCACACTGCATGTGCGGGGGTCAGTGTGCATGACATTCATACTGAATAAAGCTTAGACATCAATTCAGATTGCCACGTGGCGTAATTTTAGTGGTTTTCAGGCTCGCAATGAAAGATGAGTTCACATTTGAACTTTCTCTCTCTCTCTCTCTCTCTCTCTCTATATATATATATATATAGATAAAGAGTCTTCCTATTGTGCAACCCATTTCTAACGTGAAACCGATGCAAATCTATGAAATTCTATCATTGACTTTTCATATATTTCGGCTATGTTTGGCAAACTAGCTGATAAGGTAGCTTATGACTGATAAGGTAACTTATGACTGATAAGGTAACTGGTGACTGATAAGGTAGCTGGTGACTGATAAGGTAGCTGATGAATAAGTTTCGTTTGGCAAAAACTAGCTGATAAGGCAGCTTATGATTGTAAAAGGACAACAAATGACATACTTTAAAATTTAGTAAAGTAGAAAGTAGAAAGGTATATTTGGAATAAAAATATATAATAAGTGTCATAATTACAATAAGTCACCAAAACGCTACTCAAAGTAGTTTTTCAAAAAACTAGCTTATAAGCTAACTTATAAGTCAGCTTATGGTCCATCCAAACATGTAACTGACTTATAAGGTGACTTATAAGCTAACTTCATATTTCCATAATCATTGACTTTCCATATATTTCATATTAAATATGGAAACGTTTCATAGGATCTTATAGGATTTCATAAGGGTGCACGGGTTTCACGTTAAAAATTGATTGCGAATGATTATCACTCTATAAGATAAATACCGTCAAATGATGAACACAGCTCATACATACAAACCTCATTATTGTTTTCAACTTTCACGAATTCTGCAACCACCAACAACATATTTGGGATCTCGATGAAAGGGGTTTACATACATGTATTAAAAGTGAATCTCAAACCTTCAGATTGACTGTTTGATAATGAATGCCAGTTGGTCAAAGGCCAACCATAATGATCCTGAGCATGATATGATGAATTGAATCTTGAAGCTTGCAAAAAGTGAAAACCCAGGGAATCATTATCATCAAGAAGTTGGTATATACATAGTATATATGTATATATATATATATATTTATTTATACATACATTGAACTCCATATAGTCTTTGTTTAAAGAAACTAAAATAAACAGTAGAAGTTTAATTACCTGATCAATCTCATTAAGCACACAGATCGATGAAAAAGCAAAATAAACTTATTTACATTAATATAGCAAATTATAAAGATAAGGTTTGTTTGATGTAATCAAACAATCGGACCAATCTGCTTCCATTCCACACACTAGATTACTCAAAAGAACAAAAAAGAAACAAAGAGTGATCAAAGAGTTGACCTTTGACCTATCTAGAGAAACTTTACTACTAGATAGATACATATTCTCCTTTAATCTTGATCTTGGTGTTAACTTATAATGGATTTTTTGAGGTTGCGTGAAGAATCTTGTTGAAGTAGGGATGAACTAATGATGAGAGAGAGAGAGAGAGAAAGGGGTCAGAAGACATGATGATTGCTAGCAGCAACCAGCTGCTGAATGATCTGGCCCTAAGATCTGAATGAGTGTATATGTATGGCCTTTTTTGTTAATGAGTTGAGATCTCAAAGAATAGATGATTAGGGTTACTGTTGGGAAAAAAAGCTAGGGTTTCTTTTTCTTGCACCATATCACATGATGAAGATATTAATTATATATATTGAATGAAACCCATGATAGATATATACAATTATATAGTCGGTTGATATAGCTTTTCTATCTTGCTTTTCAACAGGCCCTATATCTTCACTTTATAGAGAAATAAAGAGGGTCGTATATTTAATTGTTGATAGTATCTATCATAATGATACTAGCAACATGACAAATAATGTGATTACTGGACTTAGGATCATGTGAGACCAAGCTGTTATCGTGAGACCGCGTGAGACCAATACCTAACGTATGAAACTTCACAAAAATACACCGTGCATGTACATAAAACTCGAATACGCAGACCTAAAATTCACTTTCGATGCAAAAAAACATCGAAAACAAGCTAAAAAACGAAACCTTCACAGCTCAAGTTCTGTGAAGGTTACATATATATAATGCGAACCTTCACAAAAAAAACTGCTGTGAAGGTTTCTTTTTTTAAGGTTTTTTTGGAATTTTTTTTCGATGGTGTTTTTTAGTATGTTTTAACGATGAATGTTCAACTTTTTTTACCTTCACAAATGCTTTGATGTGAAGTTTCGAGTAACATATGTTGGTCTCACCGGTCTCACCAAAAAGGCTTGGTCTCACCAGAACTTAACTCTGATTACTGTTTACGTATAGTTATCTAGCGGGAGGTTTTAATAAGGGTGATTATAATCAAAGCATTAGTAGCCTAACGTTCTTGTGAGGTATGACTCGACGGTAAGGTCAAACCTTAAGTCTTAGGAGTCGTGAAGCAATGACCTTTCTACGGCATGACTATTGACGTCAAATATCTATTTTATAGACTATATTATTTATAAAAACATATGTTTTGTAATGTTGATTAGGTTGTTTATGGCAAACTAGCTGATAAGCTAGCTATTGACTAATAAGCTATCTTATGAATAAATTATGTTTGCCAAAAACTAACTTATAAGTATCTAAAATGACCAAAAAGAGTAACTTGGAATTAATAATTAATAGCCAGTTGAATATACACAGGCATTGTTTGGTAAAAAAAAACTAGTTTATAAGCTGACTTATAAGCTAGCTTATTTTCTGTGTACATGTTTGGTAAGACCAAAAGTAGCTTATAAGCTAGCTATAAACTACCTTTTTGATAAGCTACTTTGATTAACTTATGAGAAGCTTTTTGTGACTTTTTTCAATTATACCCCTTACTAATAATTAATTATTATAATTATAATTATATATTAATTAATAATTATTAGTTTTTAATAATTTAAAATAATTATTAATTAAATTAAATTATACCTTATATATTATTTATTTTTAAATATTATTAATTATTATTATATATTATTTAATATGTTTAACTATCAAATAAAAATACAATAATTTTTAAAATGTTATATAAGTGAAATATGTTAAATATTTAAATAAAAAATATTTATATCTAATTCTTAATTATATTCTTTTAGAATTATTGATTATTTAAGATATGTTAAGTTGATTAATTTTACTTTTATTATATTTAATAGTAATTTAAATTATTAGTTAATGTAGATTTTTTCTAAAGTTTATTTTAACAAATTCTAAATTTATAGTGTGTATATATAACAATAATATCTATATTATTTTTTAACATATTATATTATTAGAAATTTATTTTAATTATATTATTAAATTTTATATTAATTATATTATAAAATATTTGTAATTGATTATTTATTAAAGATGTCATTTTTGGTCATTTTACATACTCATAAGCTAGTTTTTACCAAACATGACTTGTTCACCAGCTAGCTTATCAGCTACCAGCTAGCTTATCAGTCACCAGCTAGCTTATCAGCTATCAGCTAGCTTATCAGCCATCAGCTAGCTTATCAGCTAGTTTACCAAACATAGCCACAATCTTTCTTTTTTTAACAACAATTTATACCATACCAAACCAAAGCAAAAGCCACACATTACAGAGTACAAGAACAAGGGATACAGAAACAAAAGGAGCCAAACCAACAAAAAAGTGAAACCCACCCAAGTAAACAAAGCAGAAAAAACAGAAAGGCTCATGAGATTTAAGCCAACTAACAGGAAAGAAAACCAACCCATACTAGAAGCTAAAAACCATAGGTTAGAGCAAGGATGCGAAGGCCACCTTATACGGTTATACCCTTTTCCAAAAGCCCCACAGTCTATGAACCACACAAAAGTGCAAATGGCAGAACAACAACTTTCAATCCGAACCCAGAACACAGGTCTCTTAACGGTCCCAAATTAATAGTCTCGGGTCAACAGAGGACGAAACCATCGATCAGATTGACAGTAAAGTCAGATTCAAAATAGTTTGACGGGTAGCCCACGCCGATCGGTTCTCTGAGATCCACTTGTTTCGTAATTTGGTCAGCCGGCGAATGGGTCGCATAACCAAGCTGCCAAATCTGTCTTCAGGTTGTTGTCCCTTAACGATAGCCACTAGAACGCTTTTATTTGTAGCTCGAAGAAAGTTGTCTCGATTGCCGAATTTTCCTTCGCGAACACCATTTTGTTCCTATGGCCCAAATACAGTAAAGTATACACCATAGCGTCGCTCGCCATCTTTCCGACCCTTTCGCATTAGTCCCTCTTTGTTGTCCTGCTTCCAAGAATTCCTGTAAATTACTCAGATCCTAGATCTGTCTTGGTGTTCCATCACCTGCCAATTAACTCCCAAAGTAGTTTCATCTTGTCACACGTAAAGAAAGCGTGAGGTATCGATTCAACCTCTTCCCCGCATCTTGGGCAAAGATGTGAGTCCAAATCGACCCCCATCTTGTCCAAAACGACACAGGTTGGAAGTCTACCTAAACGGAGTCTCCACATGAAGATATTGACCGTTTTAGGAACCGCTTTTTAACCTATTTAAAATATTATATAATTTTATTAAATATCATTATTTGTTCACCTCAAACCAGTTTATTTGTATTTGTGAATATGTTTTATTTAAAACTTTAAAAACTAAATGGATCAATCATGGTTCAACCCATTTATTTAACATGTTGGCTTTAAAAAAATCATAAATGAGTCAATCCGTTATCAATCCATTTAGGTAGCAGGTTGGGTTGAGTTGGGTTAGGTTGGGTTGAAAACATCACATTTAATCAAATTGATTGATTTGGATTGAGATTTTGAACTTATTTAATAAATGTGTTAAAGAAATCCAATGTCGGACCATGTCTAGGGGTGAAGTGTTTTGAGTTGTTTTTAATATCAAAAAACTTTTTATACTAATAACATTAGGATTGGATGATACTAGGGGGATTAGCTTTGGCCTTTGGCTTCCATTTCATAAATTATTGGGGTCGGTTGGTCAGGTTTCAGTAAAAAGAAAATATGGTAAGAAGTGTGAAAAAGTAGTTATCAATTGTTGAATGGGAAATGAACGAACATTAAGAGGAGATGCTATCATAAGATGCAAATTATTCATGAAAGGATATTTGATTAAAAGTGATGGTTTAAAATTATTTATCATACTTCTCCTAAAAAACACTTCTTACATGATTTCATGTTTTAAATTAATTAGTATTAAAAAATATAAACTTAAGCCTTATTTTGATAAATAATTGGGGTCTTGAATTTTTAAGAACGTACATTATTTATTCTTAAAAGATCAAAATTAAGTTATTGAATTGTAAACTTCGAATTGGTTATCCACCAGAGGTCATATGAGCATTAATAAATACTATATGGAAGTAAAGAGTATGTTTGACAACTGGGGAGTAACGCATAAATACGTTTACGACTGAAGAATATAAGATTAAGGGGCCGTTTTTTTTAAATACCTCTTAGAAACCTCTTGCGTCTGAAAATTAAAAGGTTTGCATTCTCAAGACTATTTGTTTTATTTTTAAGAAAAGGTTTGAAAACCTCTTTAATCCTCTAAAATTTTAAGAGGTGTACCATCCACCTTTTGTCTTTTAGATATAAAATCAGACTTCAAACCTCTTAAAAGACATACGCCAAATTAAAAGTAAAGTATGGCTGTTTGTCGAATATGGAAATTAAAACAGTAGTTCTTCGATCATGGATTTAAACGAAAATCGATGACCATAATTGTTTTAATGAATGGCTCATATTCTTTCACACTATTCTTCGTTTTTATTCAACAAGTAGTACATTCAAATTCGTTTTCATACGAATAACATTGACAAATTTTGTTTTCATCCTCAACGACCTAATCAAAAGGCTTAAAACAAAGTCTCTAACAATGGCATCATATGCGTCAACCAAGACTTCTCTACTTGAGTTTTCAACATCAAACACTTATGTGAAAATAAATACAAATTATAGATTTAAAATATAAAGGAAGCTAGTCAATTGACCAAATAAAAGAATGCGAAAACTTCAAAACCATACGAGGTTTTATATTAAAATTACGTGTAAAATTACATGTGATTCACGTAACTTCAGTGACAACCTAGCTAAGGTTGTCGTCGTCCAGGTGACCATGCTTACATCAAGTTGATCTACAACAAAATTGACTTTATAGGACACCAAAAATAAGCATTTTATAGGACTTATTTATAAGACTAAAAATAAAATCTTCTGCGTACTGCCCGTTGGCTCGCTTGCGGGTTCCGGCAGGTAGGCGAGGGTAGCAGTACACCACAAGGACGGAGCTAGTATGGTGGTGATGTTGGCACGTCCACCATATTATTTCTTCGGCGAAGGCTAAAAAATTTTAGTTTCATGAAGGTGCAACCGTATAGTTTCGGAAGATGCCACCGTATTATTTTTGAAACTTCTAAAGGGTGCACTTAAATACCAAAAAAATCTCGAAATGAACCATTAAAACAAATGTGAATGACACCTAATCTCATCAAATGTGAAAGCAAGACTACATATAATGGTCTTAACAGAACATTAATTGGATTTTGAACTTTTACGTCTGGAAAGATATTTGGGTTTCATTTATAGTCAAACTAGTTGACCGGAACCTCTTCTTTGACAGCCAGCCAGGTTCAGTAATCGGTACTACGTGGTGTCGTTGTTTCGGTTTTTGTCATATCTCAACTTAATTTGGAGTATTAATTTTTTTTAAGTATTGATATTACTAAAAGGGTGTCTGGAATTTGTTATTCAAAATGTTTATTGATTTATTTTATATATGATATGAAAAGAGATAAGTTATTTTAAGTGTTTGTATGGGCTAAAAATAAAAGTGTTTATGGCTTCTCTAATTAAGAAAGAGATAAGTAATTGTAAAAAGTCACTTCATTTTAACTTAGGCTATGTTTGGCAAAAATAAGTTATAAGCTAGTTGATAAGGTAGCTTATAAGTTAGTACATGTTTGGATAGACCATAAGCTATAAGCTAGGTTATTGAAACACTTGTTAGAGTAGTGTTTTAGGAGCTTGTTATAGTTTTTCCAGTTATACCCTTATTATTATTTTTTTTGAACGGCATAAAGCAATTTTGTAACCCAAACCCAAAGTACAGAACAAAATTCCAACCGACCAGAGATACAACGACCCCGTAATAAAGTCAGGCAAGGCCCGTAGGCTTCAACCCAACAAGACTACAGGCCTACAAAAAAAACAAGTTGGAAGACATACAAGTGCAGACCAAGACCAAAACAGGAAGAGTTTACGAGGGGTAAGCCATACAGAAAGTACCCATTGACGGCATCAGAATCAACCACTGCAGATGCCGAAACTGGCAGAGCCGAGACTAATTGCGCTCTTTTATGAAAGACATACATAAAGACTTTATTGTTATCTGGATGAATCAGGTCAAGTACCAACTAGGAGAATATGCTTTCGAGCGCCACCTTTCAGACATGTGCTTAGACCTCCACCATTCGGGGTAATGTCATGGTTGTAGCCCTAGGGTGTGTCGGGCCTTTTAGGTCTCCCATGCGGGCGCTCTTTGGGTGTCTTTTGCTTGGTGCTAAGGGTCTCCCCCTTTGATTCCAATTTAGTTTACTTCTCATCCGCATAGACTAGCTACATGTTGTCAGTTTATATCATTACCTGCTTGTTCAAGCTCACTAGGCTTTTCGACCTAACACTTGTTTGGCGTTGATGTGTATCTCAGGTTCTAGCGGTGTTGTCTCTAAAAAGGCATAGGTGTTTAGAGTAAACTTGGGGGGGGGGGGGGGGGAGAGACTTTTGGGATAGCAAAACTAAGAGCCTGTAATGGTCAAAAATGATAATCCTTTTGTGATCTTGTTTCTAGTTTAGAATTCAGCATAGATGGTTGTTGTTCATCTTTTTCCCGTTAGATTACAAACTTGTAATTAACAGGTATTCATTACTTTCCGCGTTTTAGGAAGAACCCATGCCAATGTTATATACCACATTTCCTTTATGGAATGTTTTTGTTTGTCCCAAATTTTGGGGTGTTACATATAGTATTATATTTTTTTCATATAAAAAAGGTAAAAAAAAAAAAAAAAGGAGGACATGGTTTGATATTTTTTTTACCGGTGACTTTAATAGACATTTATAACGGAGTTAGAGAAGAGATCTAATTTTCAAAAGAAATCAAATATAAAAGACTAATACATTGACTTATTAAAATGTGGGTCTACTTTTTAAGAAAAAATAAATCTTAATGACTAAAAGTGAAGTTTACTCGAAAATAAATATATATACTAAATGATCAAAATGACCTTGACTCTTAATAGAGACATAACAAGGTCTTTTTTAAAGGATTTAACTCCAAGAACGAAATAAAAAATGAAAATAAAATCACAATACCAAAAAGCAATTTTTGAGAAAATGGTATGAATGATAAAACATCTAACCGTATGAAACATATACATTGAATAAGGACTTAAAATGAAAAAACAAAGTTATTTATGTAAAACATATTTTCTCTTGTCCTTTTAACTCAGTAATTAAGTAATTTAATATCCTAAAAACATACACATGTAATAAATAAAATCTTAAATATAAATGAAAAATTATAAACATAAAGATCACTATTTCATATTTACACCCCAAATAAAAAATAAGGTTGTCCAAATTAATAAACATCAAAGAAAGGGTACCCATACTTTCCACACTTTTACATCACAATCCAAACTACCACTGTAAACTTTATAAGATGTACCACTAGTATCACCAGATGTACAACTATCCAATGCACCAGCCAAACACTTGATTGGACCATTATGCCCCTCCAACACACCTACACGAATATACTTATTTCCATCAATACCCTTCCTCCAAATCCTAACCGTTTTATCCGCCGACCCACTCAACACCAAATCCCCAACCACCAAAAGACACAAAATCGCCATACTATGCCCCCTAAGTGCACCGGCAACCACCATATGCCGCCCATCGCCACCGCCACCGCCGCCACCGGCCGCCTTCTCCCAGACGATTATCGACCGATCGCAAGCACCCGAATACAAAACGCTCCCATCGGGGCTCAAAGCCAACGCGTTCACCGCGGACTTGTGTTTTTCCAACGTGTCCACGAGCCGGTGCTTTTTCTCTCCGTCGTGCTTCCGCCACACCTTGATTTTCCGATCCGCGGACCCTGTGTAGACGTGTCCGTCCGGGGACGCAACGACGGCGTTGATCGCGTCGTCGTGTGCGTTCTGGACGGACTCGAGGCACTTGAAGTCCGAGGTCCGCCACACCTTGAAGGTGCGGTCCCACGAGGCCGAGTACAGGACCGAGCCGTCGTGGGACACAGCCAGCGCGGACACCGCGTCCACGTGGTTCACCCACGTGGACCGCTTGTGCCGCCGCACCTTCACGTAGTTCTTCGCCAGGAACAGCTTCGCGACGCGGTCGTTCAGCGTCGGCAGCGTCGCGACCTTCGTCGATCCGATCGGTTTCCGATCGTGATCGAGTTTCCAGACGCATATTTTATGATCCTGGTGGCCGGTGAACAGCTTGTCACCGCAGACCACCATCGATTTCACGGGGCTCTCGCCGTATGCTAATAAGTTCTGCATCGGTTGGACCGGCGATTGGTCGTCGCGTGGCCATACGCGGATTTGGGTGTCGGATGAGCCCGAAAGGAGGTGTTTTCCGGCGAGGGTTAGGGTTGAGATGGAAGCACTGTGTGCTTTGAAGGTGGTGAGGTGGTGGTGGTGGTTAGCGGCGGCGGTTGACGGTTGTTGTTTAGGCGCTAACGTTAACGAAGAAACGGAAGCTAGACTTGCTTGTGAAGAAAGGTTATCGGATTCCGGTGGAGATTCCGGTGTAATTTCTTGATCTTTTGACCACCGGCGATTGCATTGAAGAAAACCCATTTGTTAATTTGTTGTAATTGGATTTGAATCCGATGGTATGAAACTATGAGTATATTGAGTGTGAGCAAAAGGGGAGTTGGTTTATAAATATATAAATAGAATAGAAGAGGATGGCGTACGCCTTATGTTAGTATAGGTCGCAGGTAGGACCCACACAGGTAAACATCCAGGGTCGATGAATGATATTCCTGATTATCTAGCTTTCAAAAAATTGTGTTATGGCGGAGACACTTTAACCTCGGGTTTCATTGGACTGACGTCATTCTATCTCCATGAGCGCGTCCCGGTCTCCCACAGCCGGTTGGAATTAAACCCATAATCGTATCTTCCAAATAAGTCTCCAATTTGCAAGCCCCATAGGCATTTGCGAGGTGGAGGTACCGATCAAATATTGAGTAGGGCAATGATGGAATCTTGACTTCAAGAAAGCTAAGAGACAATCTTACCACTAGCCCAAGAGGTGCTTGGTATTCCTGATTATGTAGCTCCCAATCCCATGGAGAACATGTGTTGATATTTAGATCATGGACCTGTCACATAGTGGTATTTTTAATTGGGTCAGGTCATAGTTGACGATGATTAGTCTAGTGCTCTTGTGAGCCCCTGATACCTCACGAACGTGTGTGTTAATTTTCGGTTAAAAAAAAGGTAGGACCCACAGAAGAGTTGACCGGTTGACGATGTAAAATGAAAGGAGTAAAGATCGGGTGGATCTCGGTTGTCAAGCAACTTGCGTAGACGCGTGGTCAGGGTTTGGGTCCGGCTCCGGTGCCTTTGCAATTTCCTGTCTTTTTCGCCGTTTAATAATCAATTTGGGATAATTAATTAATAGAATAAATTATATAAACTAAAAATACGTGACACTGAATTTGTTTTTAATTTCAAATTGTTTTTATTTTAATTTATAAGCAAAGGGGTTAATTGGTTTTTGGATGTGGTGTAAAGATGATTTTGCTAATATTGTAATGATCAGTTATGTTGATATTTAATCAATCTAGATATGAGTTGATTATAAAACCTCACAAATATTATCCATGTATATAAATATTTGTTTTAAAATTTGAATTAAGTAGTAGATATGATTGCAACTTGGGAATTGGACCTCTTCTTTCCTTTCTTGGATTGTAATGTGCCTATGGGGTTTGGTACCACTTTCTTCCTACCTTCATTATACCACTTTGTATGCTTTACTATGACATCTACATACATACACAAGCATAGAGACATACATACATACACAACTCATATACATACATGTGAGAGTACAATAGTTCAAACAAGAACACCGATATTTTACAAGAATATGAGATACATTTTTGTTCAAACCGAAAAGCTTGTATTTAGTCTGAATAAAAAATGAATATTCAAACTGAAGGAATAAAGCTTTATTTAGTCTGAATAAAGCTTAGGTACCGATTCAAATTGCCACGTGGCGCAATTTTGTTGATCCTCGCGTTCACAATGAAAGATGAGTTCACATTTGAACTTTTCTATATATATACATATGTGTGTGCGTGTGGTTAGGTTCAAATGTGAACCACTTTTTCATTGTGAACGTGAGGACAGCTGAGGGCGCACCACGTGGAAATCTGAAATACACGCGACTTAGCTTTATTCAGTCTGCATAAAGCCTGTGACTTAGCTTTATGCAGATTGCGTAAAGCTAAGTCGTGGGCTTAGTCGCGCGCGTTAGAGGGCGACTAAGCTTTATGCATACTGCATAAAGCTTTATTCGGTCTGAATAATAGTTTTATGCAGTATGCATAAAGCTTAGTTGCATGTGTTTCGTATTGCCACGTGGTGCTCTCGACTATCCTCACGTTCACAATGAAAAAGTAGTTCACATTTGAACTTTCCTCTCTCTCTCTCTCTCTCTCTCTCTCTCTCTTATATATATATATATATATATATAGGGTCAAAATCATTTGTTAACCATATAATTTGTATTAACCAACAACCACCGTTAATCATTTTAATCAATGGTTAAGATTGACTTTCTAATTGAATAGATTTTAATTAATTCCTAAAATATTGGAGGGTGGTCCACATAGGCGAAAAAAAAATGGGAAAATGAGAAATCATATTGGTCCATTTTTTGTTAACATGGTCAACAAATGAACTAGCTTATATATATATAGGAAGGGGTTGAAATGAGAACACATTCATTTTACGAGAAAATCATAATACTCTTCAATATAATCAATCATGTATTATACTATATTCGATCACATATGATATATATTTGATAATAAATCAGAGATGTGGATGCCTTTTGGTGTAACCTAAGTTGCGGGCCATAATCGCCTTTACATTACTACGCTCTCTCACATGTATTATCTCATCTGATAAAGTTATTCTTGATATGATGCTATACACTACATCACATGTGATACCAAAACTAAAGATGCAAAGGATCTTTGGTGCAACCTAAGTCACAAGATAAGTCGTTTGCAGATACCAACCGGTCCCCTTATATGTATTATGACATGAGATAAGAGTTATCTCATGTTTTTATAAATGGAAATGTTCTCGTTTAAACCTCTATATATACACATGACACACCCCTTCATATAACCCATGATGAATGGAGAACACATATAGCTCTCTGATTTGTCTCCTAAGTCATAATGAAAAACACGTTTATAACTGAACTTTCCTCTAAATATACATACACACATACACAAATACATGTTATGGGATCAATTATTGGTAGAAGCCGGAAATCAATAAATGTACGAAATAGACTACACAAATGAGTCTAATTATAGAATTAAAAATAGGTCCCTAAGGAGCAGCAAAGTCGGGGTTCTTAATTACCTATGTCTGGAAAAAGCATGTTATAATTAAGTGGCTATTAATTAAGCATTTTCTTTAAAAGGTTCATCTATTTGCCTAGCAGAGATGCCAAACGGGCCAGGTTCTATCCGATCAGTTAATTGGTAACCGAGATGGCCTGTAGATGGTTATAAGGCCATCCGCTGTGGAGCGGTTTAAGGCCAGCGGGTAGCCTTCGGGTAGCTCGAACCCATCGGCTACATTGATGAACACCGCCGCGGATGCCCTTCGGGTAGAAGAAAACGGTTTCCACAAGCCGATTGTTGAAAGATGACGTTTACCCCCCCCCCCCCCACCCCCCCAACGGTAAAAAAAAAACGGCTCTTTTATTTTTCTTTTTTTCTTTTTCAAATTCCAATATTATATATACTACACTATATCAACTTATTTCCTACACACAACTCTCTACACATTCATATACTATTATATATTCAACTCATCTCCTACACAACTCATATTCTTCTACACATTCTTCATCCAAATGGATTCACAAAAGACTCCGAAACAAAGAAAAAGTTCAAGCCGACAAACCCAAACCCAACCGATGCCGACAAACCCAAACCAAACTTTGAGTTCCGCCGGTTCATATATACCACAAATGTCGAGTCCCACATATCTCGCCCGCAATACGGATTAGGTCATCCCGCCATCCGCCGCCGTATACGATCCGAATTTTTTTAACACCAAGGTTCCGCAATACGGAATGAGCCATGATAATCTTTTACCGTTGATGGCTCAATCCTTTACGGGAATGCTCACTCAACCCATGGCGTCTCAATCAACTCCAACTCCAACTCCGACTACGATGCCAAATATAAACGAGCCCCGAGATAGGGAAGAAAGCTCGCCCGAATTTGATGAGGTACCCGAAACGCAACCAACGACACCGCCATCCCCACCACCACCATCGGGCACGAACAAAAAAGGCAAAGGCAAAGGCAAAGCCAATTCCCCGAAAGACGGGAAAAGAAAATTCCCCGACCGGGCGCCGCCGAAAGCGTGGACACCCGTGGAGGAGGTTGAGTTGGCGAAGGCATGGGTGGCGACGTCGGAGGATTCCGTAGTAGGTAACAATCGTACGCAAGGTATTTTATATATGGATTGTGTCATTTTGTCAATATAACGCAACTTACGAACTTTTAATTTTTTTCATGTAGATGATTTTTGGGATACGGTTCGACTATCTTTCGAGCAACGCACGGGATGCCCACCAAAATACCGCACCGTGCATCAAATAAGGAGCAAATGTGTATCGTTGGGCAAAGTTGTCCTACAATTTTCCAACATCTACAACAACGTACAATCGCAACGTAAAAGCGGCGAGGGTGACAACGACTGGTTAACAAAGGCTCGCTTCCGTTACAAAGAAGAGCACAAGAAGGCTTTTCATCACGAACATGTTTGGGATGTGCTCAAGGGGAGCGAGAAATACATGCGCACACCTCTCATAGGTGCCACCTCTCGTCCCAAACGATCAAAGACTTCCGAATCCGCGAAGCCCACCACCGACGCTTCCGACGCACACGGTCCTTTCGATGTCGATGAGGAGGACGAAAACGAAGAAGAAGAGGAGCGTCCACGACCCATCGGAAGAAACGCGGCGAGAGCTTCAGCATCGGCTTCTACGGGAGGCGCCTCGAGCGAATACGTCTCCGGGTTGTTTCGCGAGTTAACGACGCTCAACACGACATCTCAAGAAATACTCGATCAAAAACGAAGGGATTTGGACTTGCGCGAAAGAGATTTGAGGTTTTGTGAATCGGAGGCGGAGGATAAGAAGCAACAGCGAGACTATAGGTTTTACATATCGCCGCATGCGCATCTTTCGGGCGGTGCGTTATATACAACGTTGCAAATGAAAGAGGAGCTACGAAAAAAATACGGATGGGCGCCTCTCGATTGATTTTTAGTTTTTAATTGTTTAGATTTAACGCAATTTTTAGTTTTTAATTTTAAGTATCGCAATTTTAATTTTAATTTGATTGTAACGTTTTTATTTTTAATTTTAATGTTAGTATTATTTTTATTTTCAATTTAAATGTAATTTTTTAATTTTTATTATTAATATTTTAAAATTAATTAAAATGAATTTTGATGGAGTGGGTTGCAGTGGGTCGACAGTGGATGAAATGGATAGTTTTGTGGAAAGCTGATGTGGCAGCTGAAACCATTGGGTTGCAGTGGGTCGACAGTGGATGGCCTAACTAGTCTGTCTTTTAATCAGTTACTTAACCAAAATTTTTAATGGTTTACTTCTTTTTGCGTTTTTTGCATAAACAGTTATAACCGGCTCGAAACCGGTTACAACGTTACCGGTATTTTTCAAAAAAAGTTATCCATTTTATAGCTGTTAGATATGGCCGTTTTTTGGTTTTTTCATACTTGATCGATTTTTTCCTCCTTTTTTTTCATTTTTTTGGACAAAAAAGTTGATACCGGTAACCCCAACCGGCTCACAATGTCTGCCAATTCCATAATGTGAGGGGTATACCTGACTCATTCAGCGGTTGTGGTTATGGGGGTGCCCTGGGCTCGAACCCAAGACAAATTCGATTTTGGACAAACTATGCCCCCACCCATTACCAACTGAGCTATGCGCCATTGGGGTTAGATAAGTTGGGTAGTGTATGGGTAGATACCAAATTATAAAATGCAAAAACGTAAAAAATGAAAACAATTCTCGCTATAATTTGTGATCTCGACCCGTATAGATCTTTAAGCGAGGTATTTTTTGTATAAAATTTATGTAATTAATTTAAAATCATAATAAAACGTATTTTTAAAATGTACTTGAGTGACTCAAATTTTATTTTTTTTAGAGTTCAAAATTAATCATAATTTAAAATTTAAAAAAACCTTTAAGCGATTTGTAACCGGTCAAAATTAACCTATAACAAATAACCTAAACTCGTTACCACCCTAAACCCCTGTAACCGTAAGTTACATTTTAACCAAAACATTATTTTTAACCGGCTTGGTGCGTAACCGGTTATAACTGATTGGAAACCTGTTTTTGGTCACCATTATTGCCAACACTACATCATTAATAATTTAAAAATTAAGTTACGTTACAATCGTATGAGATTTTTGGCATGGCTATAAGATCTTACTTAATGTGAAAGGAAATTAAATGCTTGATGTTTTTCAACAATATATTATAAACCATGAAATAGATATATTCATAGACGACCTGCATAGGTGCCCACGGTGGTACGTGCTATCGTATCCTTCCTTAATCGCAGTGTAAAGATCATGAAAGTGTCACCGTATTAATTTGTTCTGTTCCACCATATGTATATTAAAACTGCAATAAAAATGCAAACTTTTCTTGGTTGAGTTGGTTAGTTTATTGTTTTTCAAAGGGGAGGTCATGGGTTCAAATCTTATTAGAGTTAGGGGTGTTCATCGAGTCGAATTTCGGGTTTCTCGAATTCTTCGAATCGGGTTGTTCGAATTTGAATTTTTTTAGGTAAATTCGAAACTCGATTCAAATTCGAAATGAAACAAGTAAAACCGACTCGAATTCGCATTGTCGAATTCGAATCGAATTCGAGTCGAATTCGGGTTTATCCAAATTCAGTTGAAAAAAATATTCTACTACAAAATCAGGGGATAAAAACTAATAATTTGATCCAAAAAAGGGATGAACACCCGCATTAGATTTAACCATTCACTCAAATTGAGTATCCCATTCAAATATTAATATTACAAATTATCAATTAACAATTAACAATGACAAGCATCCAAAATTCCATATAACAACAACAAAATATCATATAACAAACTTCAGATAACCCAAAAACCTCCTGCAATGTAGATAGCCAACAAAAACCCAAAGAAAAAAATTCCCACAATGTGGATAACTAGAAATCATAAAGCTTGAAATTTATATATCTATATATAATCTTATGTGTATATATACACTCGAATTTCGAGTCGGATTTCGAATATTTTTATAAATTCAAAATTCGATTCGAAAACCAATGTAAACTTTCGAATCGAGTCCAAACCCGATTTGTATTAGATTATTCGAGTTTGAGTCGATTCGAATTTCGGTTTTTACGAATAGCATTCAAATATTGAACACCCCTAATTAGAGTTTTTTTTAGTTTTTAGCTTTTAATATCATATTTATTATGTTTCTTAAAAAATTGTAATAGCAAAACTTGAACATGAGACTTTCATTTAATAATCGAGAAAATTACTAAACCAATATTGACTTTATAAAAAATATCTTTACGATATTCCTTATAATTAAATGATGTCACCGTTAAAAAAATTCTCTAAATTCATCCCTTGGATATATTCATGAATGTCTTTGTATGTCTAACTCACAAGTTGCTTGGATCAAGGAACATTTTTCGACATAGAAAAACATGATATTTTTTTTCTTTAAACGTCGCACTCATATAGACATTATGTATCATTGCTTCATTTCTTGTCTTCATATTTTTACCTACGCTAGATGTTTGGAAGTGGTACCAAATTATGTTTCCAACTCGGAATTATTTGATAAATGGTTAAGAGTTTGATCTCCATTAGACAATAATAATTTGCACATACAGTTTAGTTATTTTGGAAGGCACCCTTAGATGAAGAATTTCAATTACTTTAAAATGACAACTTTCTTTAGTATTAGGTAGATTCTTCATTCTTTAGACAGTTAGAATTCATATTATTGATTAATCATATATACTACTTAAGTTCCTACTTTACTTACTTTTTTACATCACTGTATCGTCATCTTATTTTGATGTACAACAATATATCACACAAAATCCACAATCCATCGTCTTCTAACACGTTAATCATAACATTAACTGCTAATTGAAGTGACAAGTGATATGTCTTAGGCATCTCTTTATAGGTCGCTAGTTCGAACTTTATCATAGTCGTTGGTGATTTATGTAACTATTACCTTTGACGGGGTGTATACAAATTACTTTGAATACCTAAAAGAATAAAATAAAAATACTAATAATCAAAGTTCTTTTTATTTGTAAAATGCATTTAAATAAGAAATAATCGATAATGATAATAATAAGAGTAAACTAGTTTTTCATCTCTATGGTTTGTTGAAAATTGATAAATTCATTCTCGTGATTTTAAAATTACGTTTGCAATTCAATTCTCCTTTACCGTTTTGACTAACTTCGTCAAATTTCAACCATTAACTCAAAGATAATTTGGTCATCTTATCATTTAATATGATATATTCTAAAAATAGTGTTAAACTATAAAAATTGAAACCCATTTTTCTATCTAATAAGGATTTTTAATGAATGATTTGTGGAACAAATTGTTGTTGTAGGAGAGGAACAAGGAGTTAGAGGTTGAATTTTTTTTTTTTTTTGAGGTTTTTTCTTTTCCTTTTTATAAAAACAGATTGACAAGTTATATAATTTGGGGATGCTTGATTCATTTTAGGGAATGAAAATGAAAACGAGAATGAGAATGTAGGAGAATGAGAATATAAATGAGCATTGTATTGATGTTTCTTGGTTAACCCAGTATAATCAATGAAAAATTGTTTCATATTAAAAATATATATTTTTATTCAACTTGAAAATACAAAAGATGTTCCATTTAACATCGAGAGATGAAATCATTGAAATGACATAGGAAAAAAATAACTAAGTAGAAATAAAATTTTCATTTCTGTCAATTTGGTCAGAAATGAAAATTAATGGATCTGCAAGAATGATTTCATTATATAATATCAAATCAAGCAACAGTTAACATTATCATTCTCATTTCTTACCCTCGGTACCCTCAACCAAGCGTCCGCTTAGAGGTAGAGTTAGAGTTTGAATTTGAATTATAGATCTTTGTACTAATCTCGTAATATTTCGTTAAGGTTAAGTTCTTTGATCAAATTCTGTTGCCTTTTTTGAGGGGTAAAAGTTGTTATGTTGAACACAATCAATGGTGGTTTTGAATTGATGCGGAAGGAATTCACATGGAGTTATTTTGTTTCTATTGCAAATAAAGTTTGTAATAAGTTCTCTAATATAATCATAAAAATGATATTTGTGTAAAAAAGTCAAAACCAAATTGATTTGGGGTAGTTGTGACTTGTGAAAAAGGGTCAAAAAATGGGTTAGGTGTTTTTCACTTTCATAACTAGGCTTTATTAATTACCAATAACCACTTGGTCTAGTGGCCACCCCTCATCCGCAAACGCTTTCTATTGGAATGTTATCTGACTCGGGTTCAAATCCAGGGGTTGACAGGATGTCTTTAACGGTGCAAGCGATAGAGGTCTGCTTGTAGGGTCCACAAATGTAGGCCACGGGACCATGGGTCCCTGTCAAAAAACTTTTTTTTTTCATTAATTACCAATTGCCCATGGTTTTTAAAATATATCTATTAATATTGGGTCTTATCTAAGATCATTTTCGTTTTTACAAGATCAAAATATAAGATTGGGTTCGGGATCGAGATCGTAAGATCCTACCACAAGTCATAATTTTTTATATTTTTTATGTGCAATAATATTTTATTATAAACAAATTATATAGCATTTTCATGAAAAATTAAAACTTCAAATTTTAAAATACCATACATCTGTTCACACATTATAATAAAGTTTGATATGTGATACTCTTAAACACGTATAGTGGGAAAAGATGTTCTTCACGTCTACCTCCATCTCCTATCGTGAAATAAAAAAAAATGTGACATGAGAGTAAAGTAGAAAACTATCAATATTAACACAAAACTTACCATACCATAATATATATATATATATATAAAATAATAGAGTGGAATAATAGTAATATGCGAAAAGAAATAACAAAGAACTTTTAGAGTTTGGACTTTGTATTTGCGCTCAATAATGGTTAGCAATGTGTAAGATCGGATGGTACAACTAAATGATCCTATGATCTCAACTCGATCCTATCGCATTTACGATCTACGACGATCCAACTCATTTTTCAAATATAGGATAGTAGGATCGTACGATCTTGATCGTGATCTTAATAACCATGACATTAAGTGTTAAAAAAATTATCTACGGCTTAAATGATGAAATTTAATAAAGTTAGTCTTAGTTGGCGTTTAATCCAGAGAATGTGATAAAATCAGAATGTTTATTTTTTTATCAGATTCTATTTCTTGTTTGATTAAGAGATTGTGATTGAATTTCAACCAATTTCATAAATGCTTGTTTTATACGTATTTGATTCACAATGTGAAACTATTTTTATGTATACGTTTTGTTTTATGAACTAGTCAAAAAGATTCAATTCCTTAACTAGGTACATACTATATAAATACATTGTGAAACAATTATATATTAGTCACTATTCTAAATTATAATCTTAAATAAAAGATTATATAAAATAGCTTATAATGTATTAGTTCTTACCGTTTCAGCCGCGGAGCGGCCACGCAGGGTGGTTTTGGTTGGCGGCTAGGGTGGTCCTGGCGTTCCCAATCGCGGGTTTGAGTTTTGGGCCAAGAGTTGGCATTTTGGGCCAATTGTTAGCAATTGGGCCGAATTATCTTTCGGGCCTAAATTAGTTTTGGAAATTAATTATCTGATCTAAATATTAATTAGTAATTAATTAATTATATTTAATTTATATATAATTAATTGAGGATTTCGAGCGAGCTTTATGATAATAATTAATTTAAAATCATTCAAAAATCTATATATAATAAAAGAGTAACTGATTTGACACGTGTCGTGCTCTGGTGAGCCGAATTGCCACGTGTTGCGTTCTGTTGAGCCGGTTTCGGTTATCAAAATAATAAATAAAATAATGTAAAAAATAAATATCACTTTCAAAATCCTCTACATAATTAAATCAAACAGTTTAAAAAATCCTCTACATAATTAAATCAAACCTTTTAATCCAAACTATAGATAAATATGAAAACAATAAATAAAATAATGTAAAAGATAAATACCACTTTCAAAAATACATAATTAAATCAAACGGTTTAAAAAATCCTCTACATATATTTGTGTAAATTATTATTTTTCATTGGTTAGATAAAAAATTAAAAATATTCAAAGTACAATTTTCTAAGACTTTTCCAAAGTTGAAAAATCTTACTTTTCCTATTTTCTTAATTCTTAAAAAAATTTCATATAACTTGTTGGAACAAAAAAATATACTCAAACTCTTTAAAAATTTTCATTTTTTTAATCCAAACTATAGATAAATATGAAAACAATAAATAAAATAATGTAAAAGATAAATACCACTTTCAAAAATCCTCTACATAATTAAATCAAACAGTTTTAATCCAAAAATACACACCTCAATCTCAATCTCAATCTCAATCTATAAATACCCTTTTCAATCTCACAATCTCAATCAATTGTTGCAACTCTCTTAATTAAGCCACTATCAATTACACATACACACACAAAGGTAATTAATCAAACGCTCTTCAATTTTTATTTTTTTTCTACACATGATGATATAATTATGATGATTCTGTTCATGTTTATAGTCCAAGTTGGAGTTGTTGATTTCTCGTATGTGACTTTGTATTTATGGTCATTGATTACACTTTTTGTGTTATTTTGTATTACAAACGCTCTTCAATTTTTATTTTTTCCTACACATGATGATATGATTATGATGATTCAATTCATGTTTATAGTCCAATTTGGAGTTGTTGATTTCTCGTATGTGACTTTGTATTTATGCTCATTTATTACATTTTTTGTGTTATTTTGTATTACAAAAATAGTTCTAATTTTTTATTTTTTTTTTGATCTTTTGAATTTTTACCATATATATATATATATATATATATATATCATTTTATCACACATCCTATTAAATATTAAACTTCAACCTATTAATTCAACTATTTTATTTTAAAATTATTAAACTTTATCCTATTAAATATTAAACTTCAACCTGTTAATTCAACTATTTTATTTTAAAATTATTAAACTTTATTCTATTAAATATTAAACTTCAACCTATTAATTCAACTATTTTAGATTCAAAATATTTTATCTATCAATTTAAATATTAAATTAATCTACCTATTTTATCTCTATCTATCTCAAATTAGTCGTATGATTTTTTAATTAAATTACCCCGTGTATTACATGGGATAAAACCTAGTTGATGGATATATTAAATTAAGTCTAACTTAATATACTAATTAAGTGGGGGTTATTTAGCTAATTATTTTTCTAAAGAACGACAGTTAAATCGTTGATTGAGATTAACGAGTTAACGATATCATTGGGAGCCACTATGTGTTGATATTTTGATATGTGGTCCCGTATGGGATGGGATTACGGATGTAACTTACGTTTGAAATTTTGAAGTTAAGACTTCCACTATGTGTTGTTTACGTTCAGCTTACCGTGATGCTTGGTGTGTCTAAGGTGAAAAATTTTGAGAGACATAACAATACCCTATGGTGGTTTAGAGGGTTTTACAAAAACAATTACAATATGAAAGCACTAATAAGAAACTTTAAAAATAAAAATATTGAGAACAAAAATAATATTTTAATAGATAAATAAAATGTTTTAATATTATTATAAGTCTTTAAAATAGAAACTTTTATAAAAAATTTAACTTTTGATTCTTTATTTAAAAAAAAATTAAAGAAATTGTTATGCTATTCCTCCACTCTTTTGCATCGTAATTCAAGAATCATAATGTAAACACCTAGCAAAGTCTCTTTTTCAAACATTTGACGATTATCATATATAGTGAGAATTGAAAAATCCAAATAGTTCCTTTCATCTTCGTCTATTTTGGCATACGAGTTCAATCGTAAAACCAATGCGAAATTCTCACAAGGATATCAATGAAATTTGGTAACTCTCACTCTGAGAGTATTTAATTTGCATCTCAAGCTTGTGAGTTTCGATTTCTTTAGTCTTGCTTTATTCTAGTTATTTTTTTATTTGAAGCTCGTAAGTTAGCTCGTTTGTTTTTTTATACTTTTTTTCTCGTTTTTGGAATTTGTGATAGCACTTTCAAAAATTATTGTTTGTTTTGGGATGATAGTAGAGAAATTAATGATGTGCGGAGAAGAAGTTGAAGATCGAACGTGGAAAAGGTAGCAAAGAATGTTGAGCAATGGTGGCGAACGAAAAATACAAAACCATTATTATTTTCACTTTTGGCAATGAATTTTTATATTGTGCGATGTTTTCTAAGTCATACAAATATACAAGCATTTTCCTAAATTATAAATTAAACGAGAAATGCAGAAGAGCGGTTGATCGTTCAGAAAATGAATGAAAATATCATGTAGCATATATATGTTTGGCAATGAAAGAAAAGAGAGAACATTCACAATTTCACATGGTGTATTTACCTTCTACTTGTTTTCGGAATATCATTTGTATTTATGTAATTCCTCTAAATCTGTCATTTTTTCTTGTTCCGACTTTGGTTCATTTAATTTATAAAAACATGTTTTTGTTCTAACACTTGACTTCTCTATGTTCCCTGTTTAAATCATCAGATAAAGCTATTCTTTTGTATGGATGTGTTAAAAATGTGAGATACAATAAATAGCACATGGGCAAAGCCTATTGTGCCAATTGAACCACAATATGATCATTTATTTCTTAATTTTCACTAAAGACAACATGAACATTGATATGATCACCTAGGCATAGGGATCCTTTGCACAATACAATAAACCAAAACTTGTCTCATGGTTCAAACAACGACTAGAAGGACTCTGAACCGTGTTAAAAGATAGATTTTCAATAACAAAGTAGTTTTTAAAAACCTAACAATATTTTATAAATTTGTAATAGTATTTCACTACAACAACCACTTTTTGTAAGAGTTTTACAATACTTGATATTAAGTTTTGAAGTTCACCATGATCCAACACCCTCAAATATTGTAAATCTTTCTCTATTACATGAAACCTAACACACTTTTTTTTGAAACTTAATCCATATGAAAAATAATAATTTGCTCTTATCATTAGGGTCGGCTTTAACATTTTTGAGGCTATCTGCAAACTTTTAAAGCGAAGGAATAATTACAAATAATAGTACAATTAAATTACTATCAAATTATGAAGTTTATAATAATTACGTTATGTTTTTTTTTCCTTTTATCAAATAAGTTATGTTAAAAATATAAGGAAATCATCAAAGAACTATTCTTACCGAATTATATGTATTGTGAATGCCCTAAGAGCAACGTCCTTATGCTTCTCTACTTCTTTATGTATATCAAATTATCAATAGTAGGGTGTGCGGGAATCAACCGATCAAATTATAAACCGACCGACAATGATTGGATATTCAATTGTAATTGGATCAGATAGAAAATTTTGACATCCAATTGAATCAGATAGAAAATTTTGACATCCAATTGAATCATATCGGTTCTTGGATGGTAGTTTAGAACCGACCAAAACCGATCGATCCAATCTCAACCGACCGGACCCATCTAATCATCATCTAATTATCATTATTGTATTGTGTGTTTTAACATTTTAGTATTACTTAATAGTTATTGAATGGATGAAACTAAAATATTATGCCATTGTTTGGAATATTGGATTATTATATGAATTATTGTGAAATGGATTAAAAACATTGGATGCATTTGATTAGATCATCCATCGGATGTCGGACCAATCCGATTAATTTGGTCAGATCTTATGTGATCGGATGGATATCTAATAAGAGCATCCACAATGTGGTTTTTCGAAGGTTTTTTAGAGCTTTTTCAAAAAGCAAAAAACCTCTCTTTGAGGTTTTTCACATAGTGTGAAGTTTTTTTGCAATATTTTAAGTCATAGGTCGTAACTGCACGACCTGCTTTTTCGTAGGTTTTTCGTATTTAATCACTTTAACTTTATAAAAGTCTCGTATTAGTCGGGTTTTTTTATTAATCACTTTTATTTTTTAGTATATGTACAGTTTTCATATTAAATTTTTTATTCTTTATTAATAAAACCATTAAATTAATTATATATTTTATATATTAATGCAATAGTATTTTATGGATATAAATAAATATGCATTTATATTAATTATAATGTATTTATTTTTATACAAATAAAAATATAAATAATATAAGGTTAACATGGTGGGATCCTAAAAACTTTGAAAAAGCTTGGATGAGGTTTTTTAAATAGTAGAGGTATGTAGAGGTTTTTAGATTGTTGAGTTGGCAATAATATGTAATAAAGAAGCTGTGAAAAAGATTGCTAAAAAACCACAACACTGTAAATATTCTAAGAAAACTCAGTGGATGAAACCGAACCGATCCAATCAATCATTGAATTGGAAAAATCCAACATCCAATAGATGATTGAATCGGATCGGATCTCCTCACATCCACTGAATGTCAATCGATGAACACCCTAATCCTGATCTAGATCAAAAGTGAAAAAGATCAATTTAACACTTATCTCTAACACATTATTATTTAATATAAAATTATTTGAAAAAAAGATTATTACATTTTTATTTTTTGGTATAAGTGATATTGAGCAAATATTTGTGAAATTGTAGAATTACGTAAAAGTAGATAAACCACAAGACCAGTATAAATAGTCAAAACGCATCCCGAAACAAAATCCCTTCTCGTCTCCAAGAACTATTCTTCTTCATTCTCAGAGATTGATTGATCGATTGATTGATTAGATTAGATTAGGTCATCAATGGATGCAAATGGCGTTAATCCTTGGGGAAAACCACAGAAGAAAGCCGGCAATCGTTCAAATTCCGGCAAGTTTTCGAAGAAGATGAGCAAGAAGTTCGAGAAGACTAAGTCGGTGGCCTCCTCCGCATCTAAGAAGATCAAAGCAGGTGCATCCGCCGGTATCATCTGGTTGAAACTCAAGTACAAGCTTGCCAAAAAGAAATAAACTCAATTTCATATACATATACGATTTCTCCTTTTGATTCAATTCGTTTGTTTTTTTTTTCTTTCTCTATCGATAGATAAACAAACTCATCAGGTTTTTTGCAATTTTAGATCTGGAGAAAAAATCGAACAGTTTACGATTGAATGATGATTAGGTGATGTGCTTAATGTAATGGATCGCATAAACAATTTACGAATGATTAGTTGTTTCTTTGATATAATTATTCCAGTTTTGATTGATTTGATTGATATCGTTGTTTTCTTATGAGCCCTAGCTTCTTTTGAGTTTTCGTGTTATTTTGAAATCATGGCTGCATTCTGCAAGTGTTTTTGTTTATGATAGATGATCAGATAGATGCTCACACAAATTGATAATCTGAGGTTGAATTTGAATTTGTGGATTTTGAATTACTTCCTATTTGAACATGCATTATGTGAATTGGTTAACGGCTGTGGGGGAAGTGGTTTGTTAACCCCTTCTACCCCATGTTCGAATCCAGGCGCTTTCAGATTGCGGCAACTGGGATTAACTCATGGCAACATGCTTTAACTGTCGATGAACCTTGTCGGGATTAATTTGCCCCGGATACCCTTAAAAGAAACATGTATTATATTGCCAATATCATTGACAAATGCTTATGGTTCTTAGGCCATCCTTAACGGGCAGCTTCAAGAGGCCGGTACCAAGCTGGTACCGGCGGTAACACCGTTGTGGATGGGCGGTAGAAGGCCGGCAGGGAAGGGGACCGGCAAGCTGGTACCGTTCTCTCTCCTCTACCCACCCCACCCCACTTTTCTCTCTATCTCTCTCTTCGTTTCTTTTTCTTTTATTTTTTTAATTAATTAATTAATTAGATTGGTATAGAATTGGTATGGGTGTGAATGAATTGGTATGATGTTGGTAAGATAGTAGAAAGATGATGTGGCGCTGAAGTGGCAGCTGGTATGGGTGGTATGGTTAAGGATGACCTTATATGATTTTCTGCAAATTCTAATCTCTTTGATCCAATAAATAATTTTCTGCAAATTCTAATCTCTTTGATCCAATAAATAATTTTCTGCAAATTCTACACTGATTTTCTGCACAGATTCTGTAAACATTTTATCTTTCTGCAGGGATGACAACAATAATGATCTCCTTGAAGATCAATGGTAGTCATGAGTAAGCTTTTCTTGTAAAGAGTAATGTCCTAAAAAGCAGGAATTTAGTCTTTTGGTTATTTGGGCAAAAAGTTCGATTACTGGTTAGGAGACCATGGTCTTGTATTTGGGCAGGGCAAAATCGTCAACTGACCTACACACCAAAACTTTTGTCTTGGGGTAGTGTAACTCAGCGTCTGCGTCTTTTTATATTCGTTGTTTAGTATTGTCTTTAATCTATGGTACTCATATGTGGGAAGCCAACCCTATCCACAAAAACAACTGTAAACTCTTTAAAGTAGAGCACATGACCGTATAACTCCACCTTCGATGGGATATATCTGGCTCGTTTGGTTGTTTTTGCCTGCTCAACACACACAACTTTCCATGCATAGAGTGCATCTCTTACTTGTTTACCATAAAGAGAATTGATGCTCATTTAATGTTAGATATACATATAATTGTGTATTAAATAGTAGTATCATTTCAAGGTTAGACCATTATAGCAAGGATCATGAGAGAATTTGATCAATTTGCAACAAGGTGATTAGTTCCAAGATCACATCTGATTACATGTAAATCATATACAGTACACGTCCAAAAGGTCGCAAGAAAGGTTGTATATGATTATGTGTTCGGAAAGATTGTATATGATTATGTGTTCGTATCACATGTAATCATGTGTGATCTTGGAGTTCTCACCTTTTTGTAAATTGACAGCCTATACATTTGAAAACCCGACCCTGGGCCATTAAAGTAATAGTTGTTAATTAAGGTCATTGGAATCATTTAAAGGATTGTTGGTGGCTTAATATAATCTTAATGGTATGAGGGCTGTTTACGACCCAATGATTAGTTAGCCCTAACCCATTGGCTTTCTGAGCTATTTCTTCATCGTTGTAGAGCTATGGTAAAGGGGTTTTCGAATTTCTTATCTGATAAATTTGGTTGATACCAATGTTTCTCCCTATTTCTTATCTTTTGGGTATCTCCTAGTTTCATGTCTTTGACATGCTCACCATGTGTTTGAGAAATTGTGTAAAAAAAAGTCTGAGTGACTAAATTTTTTTCATGATCTACATGGCATTGTTTAGAAGAAAAAGAGAAAAGTGCAAAGAAAATATACAAACCGAAATAAAACGAGAAATGGAAAACGTCTGGTTTGGCTCTTTGTTAGGGGTGCAATTGATTCGACTTCTTAGTTAGCTGCTTGAGCTTAATAATTCTCGAGGTCGAGTCGATGCAACTTAACAAGCTGAGCTTCTTAACACGAATGTTCGACTTGGCTCATTCATTCATATATTTTTCGACCCAAACATGCTCATATATATATTCATACCTAATACAATAATAGTTTAAAAATCAACGCCCTCGAGCCAATAAATGAGTTAAAGATCACGGGTTTGAGCCCATGAACAAGCATCTAGCTCGAGCTCGACAATTCAAAAAAAGATTCTAGCTTAGCTCAAACTTTGCTTTGAAAAAAGTTATTCAACGTCCTCCGATGTTTTATTTTATTTTTTGTTTCTTTTACAACCTAATTGCCATGTCTGGCTCCTTCGTCAATAAATCGGTAACCATGGAGAAACAACTCAAGATTTTGGAAAAAGTGAACCGAAGAACGGAACATAAAATTTGAAGAAAGATGCACGAAATGAAGGCAAAGTCTTCGTTTGAAACGATGTTGCATAACAACCATCATTTACCTAATACTTACATTTTTAGACAACTTCATTGAGGAATTCAAACTTTTTGTCAAACATTTTGTGCAAGCCTTCAAACCGACAAAAATGGATACGGCCATGGAATTTGCAACAAGAGTCTTTTAGTTTTATTAGTGTGGACAGAAAACTGGATAAATTCATTTTATTTTGACCAAAACAGCTCCAAGAAGTATCTATCATTGATAACATAGTTCCATCTTTGTTACCCGCTATCAAGGGGCGGATCCAGGATTTTTATATAATGGGACATCTTTAAAGTAGATTAATAAAGCCTTGCAAAGTCTTTAGGTGTGTTTAAAGCATTAATTTCACCATTTCAAGACATTTCTAATGTTTTTTTTGGTCAATTTCAAGAGTTCTTTTTTTTTTTTTTAGTTTTTCGGTTGATTTTTAGAGTTATTATTGGGTTTTTGGTCAAATTCAAGAGTTTTTCTTGGTTTTTTGGTCGATTTCAAGATAATTTTTTGTTGGTGGGGACACTAATGAAATATTATTGGGGAAACTTTATTAGAAACTTAAAAAGAGCTGTTTTAAACCTAGAAAAATCTTTTTTTCTTGTGATCTACCGCATAAGTGCCAATTCAAAAGAACTTATAAACTTTTAAGATCTCAATTTCTCCAATTTGGAGAATGTTAGATGCTCTAAGGGCATCAGGATGGCTGCAATTTTGATCAAAGCTTCTTCTAACCAAGCTTATCGAAAACTTGTAATTTACCAAAAAAAAGAGTTAATGACTTGAGAGGGTAACTAAGTATTTATTTTGTACACATATTACCATTGAACTATTTTTTGTACCCAATATACCATTGAACTCTATTTTTTTGTACACATAATACCATTGCAACCGGGAATAGCCCGTTTTCCTGGTTTGGTGTATTACGTGGCGATTACTTGATACACGTGGCAAATGACGTGACAATGACATGACATGTTAAATGACTTATAAGGGTAGTGAACTATTCTCTTTGATGTGGCCCATGGTATTAATAGTGGTGGTTAGTGGCCAATAGTGGTGGTGGGGATGAACGATTGGTGGACAATGGTGGTTGTGTAGTCGATGTACTCGGGATAATGAGTACTAGGGATAGTGGGTACCTTAGATAGTGGTAGTGGTAGCAATCATGGTTGTGGTTATGGTAAAGGTGAGGTGGCCCATGGTATTAATAGTGGTGGTTAGTGGCCAATGGTGGTGGTGGGGATGAACGATGGTGGTGGTGGACAGTGGTGGATGAGGTTGTTGTGATAGAAGAAGATGAGGTGGCTAATGGTAGTGGTGGTGATGAACGACAGTGGTCGGTAGCTAGTGGCGGTTGTAGCGTCGCGATGGATGGTGGTCAGTGGTGGTTGTGTAGGTGGCGGGGTAGGTTGTAGTGGAAGAGGATGTGGAAGTGCCCGACTGTGGCTACCAGTGGTGGTAGCAGTCGCGAATACCGATGCTGACCACTAAACAAATATCATATTAAAGTTATAATATCAAACGAGGGTTGATTATTAATTTTTTAGTTTCTATCTCATGTTCCATGTTATTCCACCAAAATAGATGGAACAAGAAAATACTTTTTTTCCCCATTATCCCAATTTTTGTCTATGTCTCATGTCGAACCAAACATGAACTAGTAAATTCTTATCATGTTCTATGTTGCACAAAATATGTAACAGTGGGTTTTGTTCCTCCCTATCCTAACCCCTCTTACACAAACAGTCATGGCCTCAAAAAAATGTGTATATCCACTCTCATAATTTTGTGTTTTAGTGGCAATGGGGTCTACATGTGAATTAAAAAAATTATCAACCGAAATTTATGTTTTTTAAACTAA
>JARYMX010000094.1:0-90918 GCA_030169165.1 Centaurea solstitialis | reverse complement strand
TAGGTTGTTGGGCTAAAAGGGGAAATAGAAACCCAATATCTATATAAAAATAGGGGGACATGGCTGGTTTAATTTTTAATTGTCAAGTTCAGAGACAAGAAAGGGGAAAATGACTTTTTATAAATTAGAATTGGACATGATTCTTATTTTTTTAAGGTGCTTTTTGTGTCAAATGAAAATTTTTCACTTTTCCGTAATTTTTTAAAAGCTTCTATGCACAAATTTTGATTGTATTGAGAGATCCCATACGGGCTGTAGAGGTCTTGCGTTCGAGCCTTCCCGTGTTGCATTATTTTTTTTTTAACTAGAAAGCAGTCCCCTTTTTGAATTGATGCCCTTGGGTTGTGATTCCTGGGCCATCCCCCGGGGTGGCGCAGCACCAGGCCCGGCTTGGGGCTGGTTGACTAGTTATCGAGATCTTTAATTTTTATTTTATTTTGTTTTCTTATAAATAGTTTGTTGGGAAAGTGGGAACTACTAAAGATGATTTTCATGTATTGTTGAATCTTTTTTTAGCTTTCTTGAATCCCCAAGTTTTTCATATTTTTCTTTTAACAAGAGAGTATCTATTCGATATTTCCCTTTTTCCCAAAATTACAATATGCCTTTCTTTCCTAACAGGGGTTTCATTCAGGACATATGCAATTTCATGGATTCGGTTTGAGCGGGAATTTGGTACGCTTGAAAATTTCGATCATGCTTCACAAAAGGTACTTCCCCATTTCCCGTATGTAGGCAACCATAAAGATCTTTGCCCCAAATTTTTAAAATTGTTCAAATTCTAACTTTTGCTTTTATCATTCTCTCTATCTGTCTCTCCGTTCAAATTTTTTAAATTTTTATGCTAGTGTGTTTTAGAGTATGGACTGAATGGATTCTTTTTATGGTTTTTTGGGAATGTTCAGTTGTTGATTGTTGGAATACCTTACTTGAAAAGAGGCACCCTAAAGTTAATAAAAAAACCGGGAAAAAATTTTTTATGCACGAAGACATCACTCTTTGGTCATAATTTCATATCCCCAGTGAGGGCCCCTAGCTTATTTATTAAAGAATAGTTTTAAAAACCCAAATTTAAAGTCGGTATGTGAATTTAAAATGAAACCAAACCTAGAGATTGATAAGCTTCACGGGTTTTAAATTTAAAGTGGGAAACAGTTAAAAACCCGTTTTGGCTATTATGGCTTTTTCCTATCAGAATTATCCCGATTTGTAGTTTGGTGGTCCAAGCAATGCCCTTTATTTCGGTTTCAAATAGAAAAAAAAGCGTCTATCTGAAATTTTGCTGGTGGTGGTGTGTGCGTGCGTGCATGTTTTTAAGGTTATTTAGCTAAATGACCTGCTGACAAATGACTTTTTAAATATATGACCTCCTGAAAAATCGTAGGTGGAATTGTTAACTTGTTAGAAGGTCGTGGATTTGACAAAAACCTGTTAGGAGGTGAAGGTCATTAAACGAATGACCCGTGTTGTTATGTATGTGGCATGTGAGTGTTAGATAAAAACGTTACGGGTCATTTTTTCTTTTAACTTTTCAATCTAATTGTCATGTTTTTGTGGATTATAATCCTGGAGCTCTGGTTCAGTTCTGGATTTGTATGAACATTGCGTATCCATAAACATGGTGGTTATTCATGATCTTCCTCATACACTTCTACGTAAGAAATCAGATGTGATCTTGTATTTGATGCAGTGTCTCATGCAAGTTGTCTGGTCTGAGATTGTTTCTGATGCACTGATTCTATTACTTCAGGTGGCTCCTCGGCTGCAGGAGCTACAGCTTTTTAGGTTGCAGCAAGAGAGCAAGAATATTGCTTCCTCAACAGATCATAAGGAGGATTCGGTTAAAAAAAGTACACGTGAAAAGAGAAAGCCTGCTTCAGATGCACCTAATGAACAGTCACCAGCAAAGCGGCAAAAGAATGCCGTAGGACATCAAAAGGATAAACCCCAGAGTTCAGTTAAAGCAAATAAAGTGGAAAATACTGTTACTCCTCATGGCCAAGATGACTTGAAAACCAAAGACCCCACACCTGACAGATCCAAGCAATATAGAGATCAGTGCACTGCCTTTGTATCAAATCTTCATCTGAAGGCAAAATTTCTGCCTAAACTTTTATTAATATTCTGTGCTCCTGAAGGACAGTTAGTTTATTTATTTTTATTTGGGCTTAGCAAGGGAAACATAATATTTGCAGGCAAATTCTGATGACCTACGTAAGTTCTTCAGTGATGTTGGCGGCGTTGAAGCTATTCGAATATTGATGGACAAGTTCACAAAAAAATCACGGGTCTCTCTCTCTCTCTTGTGCATACCCACATTCTCTTGGCACTTATTCTATACATTGTTTTGCAACTTTTTTAAAAGAATACATGAATTTCTCTATCCTACCAATCTTTATTTTTTCTGTTGGCATGCCCTTCTGAAAACATTGTCTATATTTATTGCCTTATACGTTCCAGTTCGAGCAAAGATGCTCCTTAAAATCTCGTCTCTCTTTTCCCCTAGTGGGGGAAATACCAAGACTTTTTTCTTTTATTATTCTATTGGTTGAAATCACAAAGTTACTTGACAACGTATAAATTTGTTTGCCATTAGCAATTTAATAACACATTATAGTTTCAGCTGTCTTGTTTGTATGGTACATATATAGGGGTGGGTTCAAATGTGAACCACTTTTTGGTTGTGAACGTGAGGACAACTGAGAGCGCGACATTTGGCGGATGACTAGGCGCCACGTCAAGTCCATGGCGGATGACTAGGCGCGATTCATGGGAGGGCATTGAATTGAAGGGGGGGGGACCCACACTCAAAGCCGACTTTATTGACTAGTCTCCGCCACGTGTCACGCTCTCGGCCGTCCTCACGTTCACAACCAAAAAGTGGTTCACATTTGAACTTTCCTCTCTCTCTCTCTCTCTCTCTCTCTCTCTCTCTCTATATATATATATATATATAGGGGTGGGTTCAAATGTGAACCACTTTTTGGTTGTGAACGTGAGGACAACCGAGAACGCGACACGTGGCGGATGACTAGGCGCGATTCATGGGAGGGCATTGAATTAAAGAGGGGGACCACACTCAAAGCCGCCACGTGTCGCGCTCTTGGTTGTCCTCACGTTCACAACCAAAAAGTGGTTCACATTTGAACTTTCCTCTATATCTATATATATATATATATATATATATAGAGGAAGGTTCAAACGAGAAGCATGTCAATTTAAGAAAAAGTGAGGAGCAATCTCAGCCACTCATCTCGCGGTTACGGTGGACGTGATCACGGAGGATTGACGCGATTCATGGGAGGGTAGAGATTATTAAAGGGGGGGACCGGTCAAAGCCTTTGTTGACCGAGATGAGTGGTTGAGATTGCTCCTCGCATTTTCTTAAAAAGTTATGTTTTTCGTATGAACCTCCCTCTATATATATATCTAAGCATTGCGGCAAGCCTGTCATGTTTCTGAAGTGTAGTTAACTGTGATGTTTCTGAACTCATGTTTACCTCATGTTTATCCTGTGAGTCCTGTCAAATATAGACAACAATTATTTCTACATTATATATAAATGTTTCTGTAAGTATAGTTAGCTGGTGGCATTTTTATTGAAAAACTCTCGTCATAATAGCCGATCTTCGAAGCTGTTTATGGGTCGGCCTGACCCTTTGCTTCTAGTGACATTTCTTATTGGGGTATCTATTTTATCTACCTTGAGGGGTGTTAGAAATGTTTTTCTGTATGAAGTGATAGAAACCTAGTTGATAGAAGTTCTCATTCCCTATTATTGTTGATGTTGGTGTTTTCATTGTCTGATGATGAGCAAGGGTATAAGTGACTCAGATGATGTTTTTGTTTATGTTTACCCTTTGATCTTTATATTCTAGCTGTCTTGCTTTCAGCTAACTGGGCTTGCTTATACATTCGTCATTCACATATTTGCATTTCGACTGCATTCACTTTGAAGAAAAGATACGTCTAATGCTTTTTTGTTAACTTGATTAATTCATGATAGAGTCATCTGAATAAAGAAATGAACTAAAAGTCAGACAAGCAGAGTTACCTACTATGTTTATAATACTGTATAATCATACGGAGGTATTGACACTAGTGTGTCATGGTGGGAGTATACAAACTAGTTGCATATATCATCATGGGTTACTCCACTATTTTGACATTGGTTGAGTTGGAAGCCTAGCAGTTTATTATGGTATAAATGCATGTTATTCACATGTGGACCCATTGACCCATGTGTGTGGCATGTGCCACCAAACCGATATGTCCACAATAAGCTTTGCGTCGCATATGGGAGTGTGTATTGAGACTGCTGATAGTTGATGTGTATACGACACATGAATAGCTCTACTACTTGCAAGCTGCAAGTTGGTTTTAGCTTGAATCCTAGACGTTTAATAAGAGACAAATGTTGAGTGTTGATCAACTATGAAGTGAAATGAAGTGAAACAGTTGATCACTTCTCAATATTATTTATTAATCAAACGGAGTCCCTAACTTTCGAGAGGTTGGGGGGGGGGGGGGGGGGTTAACCCTCCCAACGATTTTCTGGTTTACTATCTGCATGCCTATGATTCTTTTTGCTCCCTACTTTATACATCAGTTAGAGGCTTAGAGCCTAACAACTCAGTACAATTAAAAAGACTGATTTACCCTTGGTTCTTATTCTATCTAGAATAGGTGACACGTATATCTGGTCTAACATTAATTTTTCAAACAAAGATTATTGGTTCTAATGTGAATATTGTACTTGCCCACACTCCATATTACATGTGTTTTTTTGAGCGGCGCGTATTACATGTGTTTTTTTGAGCGGCGCGTATTACATGTGTTAATTGGATTTTTTTTCTAACACTTTCCTATGTTATTTATATAAAGGGACTAGCATATGTGGATTTCTGTGATGATGCACACCTTGAGGCAGCTGTGGCTAAGAATAAGCAAACGTTTTTTGAGAAGAAGTTGAGCATTGCACGCTCTGATCCTAAAGGCAAAAGAAAAGGAGGATCTGCTGGACATAGAACTTCAACAGAACAAGGTATGGCATATACTCTTCTTTTGTTTCCAATCATTATTTGAGTATCAAGTGAGTAGACATTGTTATATTAGTATTTTTTTTCATACCTGGACATAACTGATGTCTCCACTTATAATCATCAGCAACCTTCAATTAGTACTGTTATTTTCAGTCTGTCCTACTATTCATATATGTTGTGCATTACCAATGGTGATACCTAGAGCTAGCAAAGAGGTGCTCTGATTTGGTTTGATTAGGGTGGAATTATGGCTGAGATGATTTATTGTATTCAAAGAGGGAGTGGTGTGACCCTTTTCCAGCCATATTTTGTAAGATGCTGCATTCATCATTTCCTGACATCCACCACCATCCACTATTATATGTGTTGCTAGCAAATGATATTAGGAAGATTGTGTCAGTATCTTTAACTTTATTGTTTCATATTAGTATTATTGAGGAAGCATTTAGGATCTGTTTTTATATGGTACTTGTCATTCTTGTTTTCATATTACGGGTCCAACTTCCATAATTTGAGCATAAATGGAGGCTAAGTGAATGGACTTCAGTTGCGGTAATTGTTAACTATCTTTAAGGATGATTATTCTTGATGTTACTAGGATGCTTTTATGTTTTTATCATGCAGCTTCTTGTCGGCTTTATCATTTGCGTTAACTGTTATATGGAAATTGTTTATTTATTTTTGTTTCAATTCTTTTCTAGTTCTATTAGGTGCAAGCCTCCAGAATGCTCTAAATTCTTGTATGCATCGAATTTATCCCGTAGCATAGTAGTAGTATAGTTCGGTTATGTTTGTGAGCTCGATTTTCATGGCTTGCCCGCTTTATTCCTAGGGTAGGTCTTGCATCGTCTCTTTTGTTGTTCTTTGCTCTTCTAACTCACAATGCTTACCATTCTATTGCTATATTTCCCGTTCACATTTTGTTGCTATAATTTGACGATAAATGTGTGTGCGCGCGCAATGTTAGGGGGCCAAGGTGAAGATAAGCGAGAAGGGGGAAAGTCAGGTGGAAAAGTTGAGCTGAAGGGGAGAAACACTTTTGCGGTTCCTAGAACTGTGAGAGCCCTTGGTTGGTCCAAACAGACATCATCTGCAACTGCGCAAGGCGCTGAAGAGGAGAAGCCCAAATCCAATGAGGAGCTGCGAAATTTGCTCCTAAAGAAGACATAAAAGTATACCAACATTTAGCTTTTCTGCCCTAGTTATAGTTTGTGTATGTTAAATATTGAAAACGAAACCCACTATGCGATAGGTAGAATGTAGGAGATATTACCTCTACCCTAAGGGTTATAGACTGTTTTCATGAAGACCTCTGACTTTTGTTATATATGAATACCCATGTTTTTTTTTTGGAAGGGTATCCGAGGCTTTGCCCCAACTAATCCTGGCAAGGTTCCCCAACAGCTAAAAGCATGTTGTCCTGAGTTAATCCCCAGTGGCCACAATCTGGAAGCGTTTGGATTTGAACCTGGGTAGGGTTAACAAACCACTTTTCCCAGAGGCCTTAACCAGTACGCCACAACCTTGTGGTTAATATCTGTGTTCATTTTGGTAGAGATTTAAGTTAGCTTTCTATTTGTGGACAGATAGTGGAAGTAGGTTGTTGGATTTCGTTCGGGTTAGCTTTGGCTCCCAAAGGTCGGTAACATTACAAAGTAGACACAAACAGCTGGCTGTAATGCGTGTTTTTCAGACTAATACAACCTGCTACTTTATTTGGTGTTCGTTTTACCCTTTAAAGGTCAGTTTGGACTGGCCCTAAAGCAACTGATCTTATCAAAGGGAAGGTGAAAGCAGTCTGGAAAAATCCGGTCGGCTAGCAGTTAAAAAACCAGGCTTTAGACCATGTCTCCCCCCTATTTCAAAGCTGTAGCCGGGCTTTGCTTTTACTCACCGTCATTCACAGGGGAGAACATGGTCTTCAATTTTTTCAGTTTTAGGGTTTGGACTTAAGACTTGATAAACCAGTTAGCTGAATTTGACTATTTAAAAAGCTTAGGGCCGGTTATAACAGGCTGATTCCTATCAGATTAGAGGTTTTTTTTTTAGTTAGAAGTGTTTATCCAAACTGTCGATACCGCACTGTAAAATCGTTAAGATACCTTGACCTGTATTTCTCATGTACGACCTGTCTCGACTTTAACTTATATAGGGGTGTAAATGGAAAGACTAATTGTACCCCTATCTATTGCTAACGTATTCATATAGATGCTTTTCTTCTTACATACATCAACATCATAACCTACTTATTATATTTTCAATCTATAGATTAACTTGATTTTAATATTTAGAAAAATGCTGATAGCATTCTCCGTATAAATAAATGTGTAGTCGTGAAGTTTTGAAAATTTAGGTAAATAAGATGTGTCATGATGATTCATTAGAAAGATTGTGGAAAGCTTTGCAGTCACCAGTCACCACCCAAATCTAACACACATTGTCTTGTCTTTTCAAACAGATTTTGATGTGTGCTAAATTATATTTACTCCTATCTTTTTAACCTACCCATTATTTAACAAATGTTAAAATTGAGAAAATAATTTTTATAGCCATTTCAGAAAATACTCTTAATTTCTTACCCACCCATTCTCTTCCAAAAATTTAAGTTATATACCTACCAAACCGCTATCCGGCGACCATGGATAGCGGCTCATCAAAGGCAAATAGTGGCTCAATTTTGCTCTCCAACACCTGTCTATATATATCTATATATATATATATGGAGGAATAATCAAATAAAAACCACTTTTTTTGTAAAAACCCGTAAAAACCAACTAAAAAATGATTTTTTTTAGGATTTTTTTTATCAAATACTATGATATTAACTATTGTTACACATATATATTTTTTCATAATGTGAATATCATCCATGAAAAAATAAAATTTTTATTCATATTATGAATAAAAAATATACTACATTTTTATTCATATTATGAAACAAATTCATGGATGATATTCATCTTATGAAAAAAAATATATGTGAAACAACATATCAATTCTAACATTTGATGGAAAAAATCGTAAAAAAGTTTATTTTTTGGTCGGTTTTTACGGGTTTTTACAAAAAAAATGGTTTTTACATGAAGACTCCTCTATATATATGTCTGTGTATATATAGATGGGATAATTTGATTTTGAAAACCCATATGGATAGCGGCATATGTCTGTGGATAGCGGCTCTAATTTTGAAAACCCAGTAAATAATGAAAACTCTTGTGGATAGCAGCTCATATTTGGCGGTGGGATTGATTTTGTGGCTTCATATATATGCACAAAGAATAAAACCCATGTTGGAGCCGCTATTGGCGGTGAGTTCCAATAGCGGCACCCACAATTTTCAGCCAGGGGTTTGCTTTTGGCCGGATAGCGATCGCCGAAGTGGGATAGCGGCTGTCGGAGAGCGGCTCGGTAGGTATTTGGTGTATTTTTGGTAGAGAATGCGTAGGAGGTTAAGGGGATTTTTTTCAAATGGCTATAATAATTATTTTCTCATTAAAATTTAGGAATGATATAAAGACATAAAATGAGTGCATTACATATGTTAAATGATGAAGTGAGTACGAGTATGGCTAAGTTAAAAAGATAGGAGGATATATAATTTCTCGTATTAAAAATCCTCTCATTTCAAAATACAAATTTAAAATATTTTTTAATTATAGATTTCGAAAATGAACGTTTAGTTTCCTCTATTGCAACAGTATATATTCTTTCGCAAGAGCATTTCTAGCAAGCTTATTAAAATAAAAATAAAAATAGTTTTTGTTTTCTAATCACTTTTAACAATATTGTCATCTTGTTTAACATTATAGAAAAAATTATAATATTTTTAAGTTTATTTCAAAGGAGAATTCCTTCTATGTCCTTGCAAAACTCATAAATTACTTCTATATTCTTTCAAACTTTTATAACCCCCTTCTATATTTAAATACCTATTTAAACATTTATTAAATCATTTATATTATAATTTTATATGAGGTTTTCAAAGATTTATTGCAGTGATAAATTAGATAATATTATATTAATAAAATTAATGTTCAATTTTAAAAAAGAATTCCAACTTTTAAACTTTCAAGAAAATAAAATATTTTAATAGATTATATATAATATAATATTATAATGAATTTCAATATTTTAAGTTTAAGGTTACACTTTGTATCCTTTAGTTCAAGGTTACAATTTTAATGGGGGTGCTAGGCCTGTACTTCTCATACAACTGCTTATAGAGAGTGAGTGATCGCTCCTTTTTCTGCTCCGCTACTACCTCAATGTCCCTCATGGTAGGACTACTCACACGGTTGGTAGTACGCTGGCCGTATTGGGACCGTTCTTGCTAGGATCGTTCCTGCTAGGGCTACTACGACGATAGCCACTAGATCCTCTTCGGACGCCTATTGCGTCATGTCCCGCAAGACCTATTTGACTTCAAGACGTAGCACCACCTCCTTTAGGCATGATCTTACAAAACACAAAAGGACGGTAATTCATGCATCATAGTGGAAAATGAAACTTAATGTAAAATTAAGCTTAACGAACAAAAGCAAACTTAATTTAAATGGATTACGTAAATTCAATAAACTTAAACAACTTTTCACATAAATTTGTCTCATACCGGATTACGTACTAAACTTCAAGTACATAAAAACAAATAATAGTTTAACAAGAACAATTTAAACGGAAAATTCAACATCACAAAGGCCCTCTCTATACCTTGTCTTACCCTTTGCTCGAACTCGAACCACCAACTTCTGAGATGCATGTTAGTAGTTAGCTAAAAGCTAAGTGAGGTCATGGTTTACGTGCTCATACAATTATCTCATCAAATGCAGCATCATTGTAAACATAACTCATACTGAACACATAACGGATCACACAACTTTGATCATTTCTCCTGGATCATCCTACTAGGTAATCCCTGCCGACTTGACCCTTGCATTCAAAGTCCTACAAGTGACTCGTCACCTAAACATTGTTCCTCATGCCCATAACTTGACTCACTGTCTATCATTCCATGGGTCACATGACCCGCATCCGAGCCGGGGCCCATTTTAGGGTCGTGCTATAACTGCACTGGTGACTCGCTATACTGGCCCTCACGACCATCTGGCCTCTGTTCCTAACAAGAGCAACACCGAGCAAACAATAACAACATCGAGCAGCCATGCCAACGTCCAACAAATAACGTCAATCTAGTTTTTTGGAGAGAAAAATTAATTGGTCATTCGTTGTATGCTATTCTTTATTGCCTCTCTATTTTTTTTATCCGGTACCAAGGTCCAATGCTATTGACTACTCTTATATATATATATATATATATATAGAGGAAAGTTCAAATGTGAACCACTTTTTGGTTGTGAACGTGAGGACAGCCGAGAGCGCGACACGTGGCGGCTTTGAGTGTGGCCCCCCCCCCCCCCTTTAATTCAATGCTCTCCCATGAATCGCGCCTAGTCATCTGCCGTGGACCTGACGTGGCGCCTAGTCATCCGCCACGTGTCGCGCTCTCGGCTGTCCTCACGTTCACAACTAAAAAGTGGTTCACATTTGAACCCACTCCTATATATATATATATATATATATATATAGAGAGAGAGAGAGAGAGAGAGAAAGAGAGAGAGGAAAGTTCAAATGCGAACTCAATTTTGGTTGTGAACATGATGACCATTAAAATTGCGCCATGTGACATTCAGTTTGAATATTATGTGTTATTCAAACTGAATAACACTTTCTATTCAGCGTGTCAATGTTATTCAGTTTGTATAACACTAAATGCAGTGTTATTCAGTTTGAATAACACATTAATATTCAATCTAAATATGCCACGTGGCGCGCTCTCGGCTGTCCTCACATTCACAATGAAAAATGAGTTCGCATTTACCTGACCCTATATATATATATACACCTTCTTAGCCCTCCATCTAGACCGTATGCAGTTGTACATATGAGTAATTTTGTAATATGCACATGTGCATATACAATAGGTGCAGAGAACTCAAATTAGATGAAGGGCTACAAGGGTGTTACTTGATTTTCCGTTTTTTGAGGTTTTTCCTTAAACCTCCCTATATATGATTGACTGGGTCCGTGCTTTAACAATTCAGTGAAAATTATTTTGAGCTTAATTGTTTGCAATTGTTATATGTTTTTTGTTGGATGGTTTTATCTATTTATGTTTTCTTGACTATTGCTATTTTGTTACATTGTATGCGTAATTGATTATGTTGGTTATTGCTATAAATTTTTGCCTCTACACATCGTTTTATACTATTGTTTGAGGACTTATCTATTGTTCTTATGAGTTATATTTGATGTGTTTCATAGTTTTGTGATTAACGAATAAAATTTTTCTACTAAATGTATTCAATAATACCTTTTATATTTCACATTCCATATATTTTTAATCATAACATCTCGTTTAATAGGGCAAAAAGGAGGGAAAAAAAATTCAAATTTTTTATATCAATTGTTTGACTTCTTCATTTTTAATTGGGATTCCACTACACACCACAAAATATATTTAAGTGCTCAAGCAAAAATTTATCGAGCTTGGAGATTATTGGTCTCACTAATTATTTACTTTTATAGGATCTTAACTAATCATCTTTTTTTCCATTCGCTTTCTCAATTACTCCCTTCACATAAGTTCTCTTTTATATCAGAAAAATATATATTGTGATGAACTTAGAAAATTCAGTCATTTTAATTTTTTTTTATCGAACATTGTGGATTTCTGGATCTATATTTTTCTTTGTCGCTAATTACCTAATAAGGAATACAAAAATTTCAAGTACTTGTGATTTTTGATGACACAAGCCAATGGTAGTCATCCGAGAATTTGTTTGTCGGTGTGCGCATAAGCCGTCTCAAAACCCATGGTTAAGCTAAAACAAAAAAAGAGCATCTTAAGTATTCTTTTATATATAATAAAGAAGAATAAGATTCCTTTGCTCACGAATTAATTTCTTATATTTAATTTTTTACTAGTAAAATAATTATTGAATTTTCTTTTTCGTAATTAATGAAGATCCTTGATTTTAAACACGTCCTAGTCCCCATAAATCTTAAAAACGGATCTGTTTAAGTATAAACGGACCAATACATATATTAATCCAATTTACATCCCAAAGTCTAAAATTTATCCAATTGGGCGAAGGCCTAAATTAATTCAACTAGGTTGATCTATATGCCTCACTTAGCACAAGTATACTTAAACAGGTCCATTTTTAAGATTTTTTGGGACTTGGACGTGTTTAAAATCAAGGGTCTTCATTAACTACGAAAAAGAAAATTCAATAACTTCAATAGTTCACTGAAAGCCTTTGGTGTACTGAACCGCAAGCCCTTCAGAAAGAAAGACATAATAAAAAAATAGATAAGAAAGGTTCGGTTACGGGAACCAACGGTGACGAAGATTACCTGTTTTCGGTGGACGTGGAGCCAACAAGTTCGGTCGAACAGCGTAACGAGTCTAAGTTTACAAAAGCGTTCGCCAACTTTGATAGGCATAGCATTGCAAGCAAATAGCACAAAGAGCTTACCCTTTCTTTCTATTAGAGTCATGAGCTTGTTGTAGTCGGTCCTAAAGGGAGAACCTTTCTGCTTACTTGCTATATCCCCGCGTCCTTGCACGGCTCGGCTCGTTCTTCGAGCCCTGCTTCCCCCTTCCCCTCTCCCCGTTCTACCATCGAAAACAGGCCGTATAGAGTATAACCAAGCGGTAAGGCATCGGTTTTTGGTACCGGCATGCAAAGGTTCGAATCCTTTTACTCTAGATTATGAACACCCTATTGGGTCTGTCAAAAAGGAATTGACGACTACAGGGGAAGCGGCTGACTGCAGTCCCTGAGCCCATCTTGTAGCAAGCCAAAAGTTTGACTTGAGCCTACTTTGCTAAGAGAAGAGAGAGAAGGAAAAGACAGACGGCAGAAAGTAATCCTTCCAACCGCGGAGTTGAACACAATCTCCTGGCCCTTGCTTAACTCCTTGTTCCGCAAACCGGTCGCTGGTTATTCTGATCGGACCCCGGACACGTGAGAGCCCAACCCGAGAGGAATGCTTGGTTCCCCGGAACTTTATGGGCAAGGGCGGAGCCAAGATTTTTGAGGAGGGTGGTCCTGTTGTTTCAACCATTTTTTATGCACAATAACCGGTTACTTTTAATGTGCACCTAAGTCCCTACAAACGATAGAATCTTGCTTTTATATAACTTGAAAACATATGAATCACCTTTAAATCTTATGTGTGGTGTTGGTACGTGTCCTACCGAGTCAAGACTAAAAATTTAAATATAAATGAACAGGTGAATCAATTTACTCTAATCAAAAGGTAAGAATAAATTAGGGGCCGTTTACTTAACGTTTACCTGATAAGTGTTTATCAGGTCAATTTACCATACGAGATGAACATGACAAGAACTAGAATATATGGTATAAACCCAGTCTTATTTGGTAATTGAGATTGACAACTCTTACCCAATAAACGCTTAATTACCGGGTAAATTGTTGCATATGATACCGTTTTAAAAGTAAAATATTATCTGATATGGTAGTTGATAGTATTCAATTTTACCAGAAACGTTTATTAGGTAAGTGTTTAAGTAAACGGCTCATTCGATAAAACTAAAATATACAATTAAGTCATATAATTAAGTGAGTATTAATCATAATAAAATATTATTTCAAAGTTTATGTAACTATGAATACCTAATCAATAGTTAAGTGGGCAAGCGGCTAATTAAATATTTTATTAGTCCCAAGAAAATACATCACATTTACAGACTTCCACTATATATGCATGCTGGAAAAAATTGTGAGGGTATGCCGGTGACCACCCCAGGCCAAAGGTGGCTCCGCCGGTGTTCATGGGATGGACGTTCACAATCCCCCTCCCTCTAATCTAAGCCTACCTCGCTCGCCCAGGCTTGCCGACACAATAATGGAATGATGGAGCTAATTTGCTTGCTTGTGCGGGCGATGAGCGCTCGGCTAGCTTTATGCAGTATGAATAAAGCTTGAATGAAGCTAACCCGCGGGCTTTATGCAGACTGAATAAAGCTAAGCCGCGAAAGTCAGATTGCCACGTGGCGCGCTCTCGACTGTCCTCACGTTCACAATGAAAAAGTAGTTCACATAACCCCATTCCTATATACATAACTTATGGGAATAATATGTATTAGCGGCGGTTTGAGTTGGAATGAGTTAGTCTAACCCAATTTTAACCCTCCTAATTAGCAGTTTCGTGATTTATCGTGCTGGGTTTAATGGGTTGTTAGTGGGTTGGGCGGGAGGGCTTTTACAAGTTGATGGTTTTTTGTACATCCGTAGTTGTTTGTGGTTAAACATGCATTTGGAGTCCTGTGTACTAACTTAGATCGAATTACCTATCGTTTATTATTTATAATTTGTGTTTGGTATGATGATTTATATCTCTATACCATGATACAACTTAATTTGTATATATTCGTGAACGACCATTGAGCATCGGATTAACCATAAACTTTCTAGACAAATCAACTACATATATAAACACATGCAATATAAATATTAAATTAATTATCATATCAAGTTTAAAGACAAATTAAGGAACTTAAATAAAGGTGTATTTTTGGAATTATTCCAATTGGGCTTTTGGGTTTTTGTGTTTGGTGGGGTGATGTCGTTTTGAGACTCTTTTTAGGTTCTTGTTGAAGAATATTATTTATCATCGATCAGCTTTTGCTTTGAATCTCATGCATGCCTTAAAGAACTAACTGAATTGTCTTCTTGACTACTGACTTACACTCCAGACAAAATTCATAAAGTGGTGGGAATGTTTTGGGATCAGATGACATCCAGACACACTATTCATGTCATGTGTTTGTATATCAACCAATAAAGAATTAATAAGATTTTTAGAAATAATATTAAATAAAATACTATCAAAGCATTAGTAGCTTAGTGATCGGCAAAATCTTCGAAAATGACAGTACTGGATGGCATCCATGTTTAATTACCCGGATTCGATTCATGGGTCGGGTCGGCCCATGATCACCGAGGTTTAGTCGGGTACCCGTATGGATCCCGGATACCTCGTCGACTTCGTGTCGGGATGTGTGCGTATTATCTGCCGTTCAAATTTTTTTTTTTATAACTAAAATACTGTTTTTAATTAAAGTACAATTTGAATGACTGGGTAAAAAATTGAAAACATTAATTCACAAACTCCAAATTGTAAGGGTTTTAAAACGCACCTCTCATAGAATATTTTAAAGACTATTTCATTTCATAGTACGTGTATGTATGCATGACGCCACCACATTCTATTTTATTTGAATTTAATGGAATTAATATCATTGAATGATAATAGTATTATATATCTTTATTATATAATCTTTATATTTGTTAGGGAAAAACATTTCGCATAGCTTATATATAATATTGTTGGGTTTATAAGACAAAGTAGCTTCTTGTCCTAGTGCCTCTAAGGCTATCTACACTCAACCCTCCCAACCCTCTCACTTTAATGCTACATCAGCTGACACATCAACTTTTTCCCAACCATCTCTTAACCCTCCCATAACCCTCTACAACTGCTACCCAACCCTCTCCACCCTCTCACACAACACACACACAAACATAGCGGTTTCATGCCACCGCAAGGCCGCCAGCCCACCGGGTACCATGGGCTCGCACCCAATCCGTCGGGCTTTTTGAAGCTGGCGGGCATACCCGCTGGAGCCCGACAACATCGGTGCGTGCAGCCTGAGGGCAGAGGTTTGGAGTTAGATTCTCCAAGCTTTCATTTTTTAGCTTTTTTGCTTTATTTTTTAATATAAATGTGATATAACTAATAATTTTGAATTTTAAAATGCTTTATTTTTTTTATAATAAATGTGATATAACTAATAATTTTAAATTTTGAAATGCTATATTTTTTAAATAAATGTGATATAACTAATAATTTTGAATTGTGAATAAATAATTAAAATATATGTTGCTTTATTATTATTTTTTTATATAAATGTGATATAACTAATAATTTTGAATTTTGAATAAATAAATATAATATATGTTGTTTTATTTTTTTATATAAATGTGATATAACTATAAATTTTGAATTGATAAATATAGTGTATGCATATATACTAAATCGTTTATAATAAATATAATATATTTACATGATAAATATTAATATTTTAATAATATATTTTATTTAAAAGGTTTTACCATTTTACTCAAATTAATTTGTCATATTGATTTTTAAGTGACGCAACTAATATGCTTTTAGGCATAGCGATTAATGATGATCGCTATAAAACTCTCATATTCGAAAACCGACAGTTTTTATTTATAGGGCCGATTCGATATTAATTATATTGTTTTAATCATTTGGAATCAAGAATTTACATAGATAATAACGATGCTTTCAGATTTGCAAAAAGATGGCACTTATATTTTAGAGTCATTTGAGTGAGACATAGAAATATGTCATTTATAGATTATGGGAATATCATATTAATACCAAATTTCATATTTAGATACCTTGAAGAATATAGATACCCTTAATGTTAAAAAGATCAAAATATGATTTCAAAAATTTAGAAATGTGAGAAAAAGGTATAGCAATAGCACGCCTATGGGTGGATATTATCGATAGGTCTCATATATATGTTTATATTGAGATTTGAGATTATCTACACAAAATTATACTCGATAAACACAATAGTATATATAATAAATAAAATATTGAATAATATTATATATTTATATGTATGTTAGCACTTAGCAACGTAGAAAACAAGGAAAGAAATTGAAAGTTTGATTTTATGTCCGCCGCCATGATAACTCGGCTGCTCCATGTTTTCTATAAATATGAGATTTAATTTCAGGTTTTGTCCTTGAGATAAATAAATTTCACTTTTGTTTCTAAGATTTATGGTTTTGTTGAGAGTTGTACTTGAAAGTTCACTTTGTCCCTAATATAAAAACCTTGAAAATTGTTTAAATTACAATATTGCCATTGTCATAGTAAAATAAAAAAAACTTGTATTGCAGACGTACTCTTTTGATGTTTTTGAAGCTCATACAAGTGTAAACGAAACAAAACCGTAAATAACAACAATCAGGGCATTGCTTTTCTAAATAGTTGTATGATTTCGTGCTACTCTTAGCTAGTTTGTTTTAATGTAAATTACATAAGTAATCTTATATAACAATCTTTTGTATTACTTTATTTAACAAAAAGTTTAGGATTAGTAGACCCGCCGCAACGCACAGGATATCCCACTCGTTATATATAAACACCACCCTTAGATTTTTTTTTAATTTTTTGTCAAATTTCTTCAATTTCTTATTTTTAACTCTTTGGAATTGACTTCGGACAATAATATTATAATAAAAAAAGGTCTATTCTAGGGATGAGCATCGGGTTGTTCGGATGAGAAAGATTTGGATATTCGAAATTTTTGGGTGAGAAAAAATGGCCCCGAAATCCGACCAAATAGTTCGAGTAATTTGGATTTCGGGTGAATTCGGATTTCGGGTTTCGGGTTATTTTGGGTCGGATTGCAGATATCCGAAAAAATTGAGGAAGTTAGAACTTTAGGTTAAGATTGAGAAATTAAAAGTTTAGAAATTACAAAATCAACACCAAAAAGTTACGTACCATATCTATATGGGTTACCAACATTACTTGATATTTGTTTGTATTATGTTAGCATCAAGTTTACATATATAAAATTCGTTCGGGTTTCGGGAGCTAAATCATTTAGAAACCATATAAGTTGGAAATTATAAAACCAATCAAATGTATTGCTTTATAGATGAAATACACGGTGAATTGAATTCGTGCAAATCAAATATAATTATTAAAAAAAAGGTTAATCTAGGTTTATATTCATATTGTTTAATATGTCTTTTTTATATGGGAATATGAACGTGTGTTGCATGAATAAAGATATATTTTTCCTTTACGTTTAATCTATGAAACATGGTTGTATAAACAATGTATGTTTACACATGTATATGGTTTCACGTACTATTTCACAATGTGAAAAATATGGTTACCAATTCCCATGATTTTCAACCGTTTTATGGCTCTCGTCCGTCTGATTGTTCCTATGTACTTATATAATGTGCAAAACCACATGTGTTTTTTTGATCTTAATGGTGAAAAAGAAAATGTCACCTGGCTGACTTTGGTCGCGGTCGGGAGTCATATGATAAGTTAAAAATCACATGTGATAATACGTCACTTATGTTCATACTTATATTATCATATGTTTTTTTTAAACAACAAATTATCTATTCTTAATCTACCCTAATCCTAAACTACACCTTTTGCCCACAATAGGACTCAACCCCATGATTAAAGGCCAAGGGGGAACACCTTACAAACACCTTGATACCGCTAGGCTACAAGCCCTTTGATTTATATTATCATACGTGATATGTGGAAAATTCAGTAAGAAACCACATGTGATACATAATAACTCATATGTTAAACGAAGTTAATGACTTATGATTTAATCTTCGACTTTTGTCAAGGAATCCGAATGAAGATGTAAAGATGTGAGATGCGGGTGGAGTTGCTTTTGATTCAATGGAAGATATAGGGTTTTTGGAGGTTGCCGATCTCTCACTAGATGAACCGGAATTGAAAAATGATTTGATTATTGATAATTAATTACCTTTGAAAGATTTAGTATTTCCGGAGTTTACACTTTACATCAATATATATATATATATTTATTTATTTTGGAATTTCTTTAATATATATATATATATTTATATATTTTATATTTGCCGTATCTATGCCGTATCCGTATCTTGAAATTTTGAGTTTTGCCGTTTCCCGTATCCATTTCCCGTTGCCGTATCCGTTTTCGTGCAACATAGAGGCTAACAAAGTCGTCCAATATATTTTTAGCTTAATTCCACCTTTTCGAGGGATTTTCAAATAGTAGATTTTAAGTGATTTCTAAGTTTTTTGTTGATTTCCAAGATAGTTTTTTAGTTCTTTTTTATTTTGAGTATTTTTTGGTTAATTTTGTGGCCGATTCGGAGATAATTTTTCGTTGATAGGGTCCCATACGAAAAATCAATGGGGAACCACGGTATAAATTAAAAAAAAAATATGTTCATAGAATCATGTCTAGAATCTACTTCTCTTTCGAAATAATGAAACTATATCAAAATAATCCGAAACCGGTTAGTTATGTGAAGAATCGTGCGTATAGGCATTTCAGATAAAGTCTCCTCATGATGAATTACAGATGTAGAACAAAATGATATGGGTGCATGCAGCAGGATGAGTATGAAATGGGGTAAAATGATGGCCTATTTTGGCAGCTTTTGAACAAATCCAACTGCTCAAAAAAGCAATCCTTTGGATCTCCAATTCTCAAGAGTAGCCTCCATTTGTAGAAACAAGCATTCCCATTTAGTTAGATGGGGAAAGTATATATGAAGTAAGCAAGCAAGAATGCATCATATCCACATGCATGGTGGTGGCCATCTCCAGCAAAAAAGGGCCAGTTCTTAGGCATACATTTTTTACTTGCTTTACTTTGCCCTTCAAATTCCCATGGACCAGTTTCTGAAACACATGCATTACCTCTAACTTCTAAATCAAGACTAGTTGCATGCTCATTTGAGTGCCAACATGGAAAAGACTAAAATACATTCAACTCTAAGTTTACTTCTTCAAGCAGTATCTTTTTTCTTAAGATAATATGAACTTCTTTAGACATGATAGAGGATGGTGCCAACGTGCTTATTAATTACCGATGACACACAACAACTCTCGAGTATGAAGGATTGATATAAGCAAAGCACACCCATGGGTAAAAAACGTGATCGTTTAGTCAGGTAGTTGTTGTACATCAAGGATTAGGTATCGACGGCTATATATGGCCATTGGTTTTGGAATCGTTTTTTTTTGTTTGTGAAAAGATTTAAGCATTTAATTATTTTTAAAGGTACCCAGTGGTTAGCGGTTTCATTAATTTGAGAACCGGAACTGGAACCGATCCCGATCGGTTCCGTATTTTAGGAACCGGAACCGAGACCAATCACATCGGTTCTGGTCCCAGAACTGACAGTTCTAAAGCAGGTCCGGTTTCAAAGACGGGTACTTGCCTCCGATGCTGATCACCCCTACTATTAGCTGTTTTAAGGCGCTTGTTGCCAATGGTTACATTTTGAATGCCGAGTATGTTTGAATTGTTAAACAATTTAAACATCTATCAAGAATATCAATCCATTTGGTAATAACATGAAACACTAATGTAAAGTTTACTTGATAGCACATATTTCAAATTCATATTAATTACAGAATAAAGTCATTCCATACCTATGCCAAGACTTCACAATTAAATAATAGTGTTTCATATAAGGAATTTTTTGATTCCTCCTGTTCTTTTTGTTGGCATCTTTTGTGAAAGATAGACGACACCCATTTAGATAAGTTAGATGAGAGTTCTTTTTCTATCAAAAAACCATCAGTTAGGGTTCGTTCATAACGTCCTTAAGGCATATTAAGGGTGTAATTAGGGGATAGACTAAAAGATAGCATTTGCCCACTTGAGTGTATAACCTTTTGCATGTTGAATAACCATTAATTGGCCTAGTATAAGTTTGTCTAGCTCATCATTAATTCTGTTGTCTTGGACTCTGGGTCGGTTTGAAAAGTAGCATCTGTAAATCTTTCGGACACATAGATCTCTTTCCAGGACCATCTGATAACAACAAGAACATAATCCTTATTTTTCTTGGATACTTTAGTCTTAATTAAGAATATTTTCTTAACGGGTATCTAGTAAGCATCACCTAGGTTCGATTGATACTTCTCGTCATGCTCACAGGATACGACACATCTAGTCTTGTACATAACATGGAATAATGTAACCTACGAGCTAAAGCGTAGGGATACCCCTCCATACAGTTGATTTCCTTTTTCGTACTAGGACTTGAGTCTTGGTCAGTAGTATACACCTACAATTGGCAAGTTTCCCCTCTTGAAACCCTCCATCTTGAAGCTTCTCAAGACAATGTCAATGTATCTAGTTAGACCTTACACCATTCATAGTGGTCACAACTCTTGCCAATGGTACCAGTCGCCACATCAGTACCACATGAGCTTTCCACTATCTTACCAAAACTTACCAATCCTTACCAATTCAACCACACCCATACCAATCTAAATAATTAATAGAAAAAAAAATAAAAATAAGAGAGAGATAGAGAGAAAGGAGACAGAGGGTGGCGTGGGTAGTCTAACGGGTCGGCATGGCAGTGCCGATTTTTGTCCATGCTGAAGGATCTCGGCGGTGTTGCCAAGGTTGCCGATCGGCAACGGTGCCATGCCGATGATCATACCGCTCCATTGCGGATGGTGTAATCAAATTAAGCTTTAAGACCATTGTAGATAGATCTTTATTCCAAGGATATGTGTTGCTTCTTTTTATTTTTTTTATTCCAAGGATATATGTTGCTTCTTGTGAACCTTTTCTCAAGAAATACCTCGCTAAGATTTTATACCTTTCGAGCATGGTGATGTTGTTTACGTTGAGCAATATAGGATTATAGAATATTGATATGCTCCCTTTGGGTTTCTTCTTAGGCCATCTACTGTTGACCGACTGCAACCCAATTGTTTAAACTGCCACATCAGCGCCACATCAGCTTTCCACTATTTTACCCAAAACTACCCAATTCATCCACTGTCGACCCACTGCAACCCACTACATCAACTTGATTAATTTTAAAAAACAATTAAAATTAAAAATAATATTAATAACATTTAAAATAATATTAAAAATTAAAATTAAAATTAAAATTAAAATTAAAATTAAAATTAAAATTATACTAAATACTAACGTTACAATAAAATTAAAATTAAAATTAATTTCGGGATGCCCAAAAGTGTTCCGTTAAATCGGCTCGAAGGTTGAGGTGTCTTTCACTATTTTTGACTCCGTTGACGTTTTGCGCTCGTTCTTCTTCGGATATATCTACTTCATCAACGGGCACCTCGCTTTCATCAAAAGGATAATTTGCAAAGCCTTCGTCTTCACGAATCATGTTGTGTAAAATTATGCACGTGTACATTGTATACCTTAATTTTGCTTTTGACCACGCCCGTGTCGGATACTTAACAATGTGCCATTTTCCTTGAAGTAACGCGAATGCACGTTCGATATCCTTCCTAGCCGATTCTTGACGCTCCGAAAACGCTATCCGTTTGGCGTCATCTGGAAACCTATATGCTTTGACAAAAGTGGTCCACTTCGGATAAATCCCGTCCGCAAGATAGTATCCGTGTTTGTATTGTGTGTCATTCACAGAAAACGAGCTATCGGGTGCTTTGCCTTCGAACAAATCGTTGAATACCGGTGATTGGTTTACAACAACTATGTCATTTGTGGCACCCGGGGTTCCGTAATATGCGTGCCAAAACCAACCATCGTACGATGCTACCGCCTCTAGAACAGTTGTCGGTCCCTCGTGATCACCTCTATGGTATTGACCCCTCCATGCTACGGGACAATTTTTCCAATCCCAATGCATACAATCTATGCTACCAAGCATGCCGGGGAGGCCGTGTTGTTGCTCATGCAATGCGAACAACGACTGAACATCATTTGCGGTAGGCTTTCATAAATATTTTCGCATATAAAGATGTATAATACCTTGACAAAAATTGGTGAAACATTCCCTTGATGTCGTTTCGGACATTTGCAAGTACTCGTCCGTGGAATCGGCGGCAATACCGTACGCCAATTGTCGGATGGCAGAAGTACATTTTTGAAGCGGAGAAAACCCCTTAACTCCTCTTGCATCTTCACTCCACTTAAAAAATTCGTACTCCCTCTCAAGATCCGCAACTATCCTACGGAATAGTCGTCGGGTCATACGAAACCGCCGTTCGAAATCTTTATTGTCGTACACCGGATTATCTGAAAAGTAGTCCCTAACAAGTTTCTCGTGTGCCGTAATACGATCTCGACTTTTTGGCAGGATGACCCAATCGGTATTGTGGGCTTGATATGTAGGACTCGGCATGTGTGGTATATATGCACCGGCCGAACTCAAAGTTGTCGGTGGCGGTGGCGGGGTTTGGGTTTCGGTTTGTCAGCTCGAACGTTTGGATTGTTTGGGCGTTTTTTGTTTATCCATTTGAGAAAGGAAAAATGAAGAAGAAATGTTGAGAGAAAGATTGAAAGAGGTGTAGAATGGTTGTGAAATGTTGAGAGAATGATTGAAAGAGGTGTAGAATGGTTGTGAAAAATAAATGGTTGGAAGTGTTATATATATATAAATTAAATTGAAAAAAAAATAAAAAAAAAATAAAAAACCTAAAACTAGCCGTTAGTTACCGTTGAGAGGGGGAAGAAATCGAAAAATTCGTCGGGTTTGGCAAGCCGAAGGTGGCTTACCCGAAGGCTTGCCGAAGAACATGCGGCGGTGTTCATTCGGCTTGCCGACGGGTTCGTCCCCTTGCCGAATGTTGCCGAAGCCTTTGCCACTCCCACAGCGGATGGCCTTATATAAATAATGTTCATCTTCGTTGTTTACAACATTAAATTCCTCGAGTTTCTTGGCAAAACGAAGATTCCAACTTGAGATGCCTGTGTCTCGTCCATAAATCAACCTCTGAACTTGCATACTCTTATTAGATAGTTTGGATGCTTAAAATCATCTAATTGTACAATGTACTTGTCCTCACTCAAATTTTCCTTAAGGAGCGTAGGTTTAACATTCATTTTTTTGCATCTCGTAATCATGAGACGCTTATATAGAAATTTTTTATCCCAATAGACTTAACCATGCCTACTAAAGAAAAAGTTTCATAATATTCATCAAGGCCTGAGTTACAACTTTTACTACCAACCAAACCTTAAAAGACCATCTCCATCCACGAACCAAACCAATCCTTTTGCAGATAAGACAAAAAAAAGTTAATTAAAAGAAAAGGAAAAAAAAATTCAATCCAAACAAAATGTTGCAAACGGTTTAATGGGGCAAACCAAGTTTGAATTAATATAATATTAATAAAAGTTGATTTTATAATATTATAATATATATATATATATATTATATATTCTATATAATATATTTAAAGTTAACATATTCTACATTTTCAAATAAAACCTAATTTTACTAAATATTATATGTTATAATATAATATAATATATATTATATATTTAAAGTTAATATATTCAATTAAAACCCCATTTATTAAATATTACATGTTATAATATATATTTTAAAATATTAAATATATAATTTTATAATATAATTTTTAAGATTGGTTTGGATTGTGAATAAAATATAAAAAAAGTTAGATTGGATTGAAATTAAAAATTAGGTAGGTAGAAAAGTGAAAAATTAGTTTTTTTTTAATAATGATTGGTTTGGTTTATGAATAAACATAGTCTAAGTATGCCTTATCGTAAATAGTTCTTAACTATACATTTGACTCAATGTTGCGACGAAATATCAACTATTCATTGTGTATGTATGTATATATTGACCGACTCTTAGACGAACCATAATACGAGAGTCATAATTAGACAAGTCATTGTCACAGAGATTACCTTTGTGATGTACAATAGTGATGCTAGCGGTGACCGTTGGCTACCGTTGCCCTACATGAACCCACACTAGTGATCGAACAATTGGAGTGATGATATAGTAAACAAAATTTATAGACAAGTAGTCAAAAGACTTACCGATTGGCACTGAACTAGCTTCTATGCATTGTACCGTCGACCATCATTTTGATATCGACCATTGCCTTTGCTTACAATAAATCTTCTTATCAGTTAATTTTATATGAAACTACCAACTCTAAACCCCATTTTATACTACAATATCGTCGCTTTCATGAAAAGGAATCGATAGGCTTTATGATTAATACTCAGGAGCATTCACGATTGTTAGGTTACAAGATCATTAAGGGTGTGTTTGGTAGGTAGAATAGGGTGGGATAAGATAGAACAAAACAACCTTTTTCCATGGTTGGCATAAACCTATGTGGAACAAGCTAGAACTAAGTAGAATAAGAGTGGAACAAGCTTGTTCCCTCCTTTCCCTTTAAACTACGTAGAACAAGGTCTAATGTACTATTATACCTTCAAGATACAAAATATTTTTCTCTTTCATGATAATTGTCGTATGCTTAGGGTGAGCAAAACCCGACCCAATCTGAAAAACTCAAAATCGGATTTGAAAAACCTCGAATCTACCCGAATCAAATAATCCTAACTAACCCAATCTCCAAAATCCGAGTTTTCAACCTTTTTATGTAATTATTTGCTTTATTTTTATTTGTTTTAAGTGTTTAGTTTAATATTTAACGTTTGAAATTTGATTTTTAGAGTTTCAATTAATTTTAATCTTTAATTATTAAACATTAAAAACGAAGAGTTAAGATTAGAGTTATAAACATCATATCTGATATAAGAGTTGATTTGTCATTTGATAGTTTTTCTTTGATAGTTTAAAGTTATAAACATCATATCTTATATAAGAATTGAATTTAATATGATTTTTGTACGTGAATCATATATGATTTTGTACGTTGAAGAAGTTTTTTGTGTTTTCTTAAATTGTTAGCGTTCTTGTATGAACCCCCTATATATATGTGTGTGTTCATATTAAATTTTTGTTACATACGATTTTTATTATCTATTAATTTGGTAGGAAAAGCAAATAGAAAAGAGAAAACATTTATTGTTAATACATAGATTCTTGTTTTTCGTTTTTGTTAATTTTCATTTAGCTTGAGCTAATTTTTCAGCTAAGATAACATGAGAAGCTTGCTTCATACTTCTCTTACCTTTGTTTAATTTTGGTAAACTTGCAATCCCTGATAGGAAGTGTTTACCTCAAGCGTGTTGGATCTTGTTGTTAAGTTTAACTCTATTGTAATCTCCTCCGTTTAATTCATCAGTACAAACGATAGTGAAACCATGTTAAATCTCGGTTTTATTTCTGTTATTTTTTTTTGTATTTACATGGTTGAGTATTGATTTTGATTGCATTTCCTCCTGTTAATAAATTTGAATACATTTTTGATCTTCATATATCATTTTGATTGTAGGGTTATGTCTTTGAACATTTATGTATTTGATTGATACTTTTGTGCATTGTATTCTAGAAATTATCCCCAACAAGAAACTCTAATACCTGTAGAGAATATGAGTGGGATACAAGAATGCTAAACAATGTCTTGGTAGGGTTTTCCCTATATCAGGTATATCTCTGACCTACACAAAGGCCTTTCTTGAACGAGATAAAGAATTATCATAGAAACACGAGGATTGCTTTGAATTCTACCAATCAAACCCTTGTTGTACATATTACATTAGATGGTGGTTTGAGTGAAACCACTATCCCAAGTGCATACATGGAGATAATGCATTCACATAAAAAAAATGAAAGGCCGGATGTATTTAGGGTGATAATTCAAATCACTTTTCGCCAAAGTTTTATATAATCCTCGTCATTATACTCTCCACGAAAATTAAGTGAATCAAGTAAGATTTGAGGAAACATATAGTACTGAAATGCGGAGACTTTCTAAACTCCCTTGATTAACATATGAATCAAGGGTAGTAGACAAAATAGGGAGTCTACTGGACATGTAATATTGGTATATTTTGCTATTACATTCTCCTATGGTTATATTATTACGATCGGGTTCTGTTCATTTGTGTAAGGTTTTCATTAGTTAGTCAACAATTTAAATATGAACTTGTTTTCTTAGCACCCAACATTAATATACAAATACTATAAAATTATGCCAAAAGAAGATTATATTTTGCCAAGACATTAGTGCATTATAGAAGGAGGTTCAAGAGAACATCTTAAAAGAACGAAATACTGAGAAACACCCTTGTAGTCATCCATCTGGACCGTATGCAGTTGTGAATACCGGTAATTTGAGTTATATTTGGATTTTATGACTTGTGCATATTGCAAAATTACTCGTATACAAATATGCATACAGTCCAAATGGAGGACTATTAGGGTTTTCCCTGGTCATCTGTTTATTTGAGATTTTCTCTTATATTTATGTACATATTTACGGGGTCAAGTTCAAATGAGAACCCATCTTTCATTGTGAACGTAGGGACAACTGATAGCGTGCCACATGATATATTCAGTCTAAATAATCATGTAGTATTCGGTCTGAGTAATACATGATTATACATACTGAATATTGAATGTGACGCGCACTCGGCATCTTCACGTTCACAATGAAATTTGAGTCCAGAGCCCCACTTTCGTCTCTCTCTCTCTAAGAGAATACGAGAATACTAGAATGATTCATAGTCATTCATTTTTGTAATTCAAATACATCACCTACACTACCTTTATGGCTACCACTTCCCCCACCTCCACCATCACCTCTGCTGCCGTCGCCACCACCACCGCTGCTACCACCGCCTCCGCCAGCATCGCCTCTGCCACCACCAACAGCAGCAGCACCACGCCACCACCACCCACATCACTTTCACTACCACCACCACTACCTCCACTACCACACCACCACCACCATCACCGGTACTGCTGTCGGCACCACCGACACCGCCGCCAGTACCTCCGAAACCACCGCCGGTAACCTGAAACCACCGCTGGTACCTCCAACAACATTAGCACCACCACCGGTAACTTCAAAACCACCGCCGGTACCACCGGGACCTTCGAAACCACCGCTGGTACCTCCCGCACCACCATCGGTACCTTCGAAACTACCACTAGTATAACCTTCGCCGCCGGTAGCAGCAACAGCACCACCTTCACCACCGCCATTATATATATGATTTTGCATTGAAATCATCTGTGATTCTGCATTGAAATCACATATGATCTTGTGATCACACATGATTATGCATTGAAATCACAACTTTACCCATCAGCTTATATTAAATTACATATGATTTTGCATAGAAATTACATATGATTCTTCATTGAAATTACATATGATATTGTTATCACACATGATATTAACCAATCAAAATTATATTAAATCACATATAATTTTACATTGAAATCACATGTTAACCGCATTTGCTACCACCATCTACACCACCACCACCCACACCATCTCCGCTACCACCTACAACACCATCGCCACCACCTCTGTCACCACCAACAACCCCATTCCTCCACCTACACCACCTCTGCCACTACCGCCACTACCGCCACTACCGCCACCAGCACCGCTACCACCAATGCCATCGCCACCAACACCACCCACCACCACCACCACCACCACCAACAGCAGCACCTCCGCCACTACAACCAACAGAGGTGGTCTTAGTGTACCAGTGGTGGTTTCGAAGGTACCGATGGTGGTGTCGAAGGTACTCGCGGTGGTTTCGGTGGTGTCGGAGGTAATGGTGGTGGTTTGGATGGTGCCGGAGGTACCGGTGGTGGTTTCGATGGTGCCGGAGGTATCAGCGGTGGTTTCGAAGGTACCAGGAGTGGTTTCAAAGTTACCGGTGGTGGTGCTAGAGGTACCGGCAGTGGTTTCGGAGGTACCAACGGCGGTGTCGGTGGTGCTGATGGTGCCGAAGGTACCGAAGGTACCGACGATGGTTTTGGAGTTTCCGGTGGTGGTGCTAGAGGTACAGGCGGTGGTTTCGGAGGTACCAGCAGTGGTGGTGGTGGCATAGGTGGTGGTGGTGGTGGCAGAAGTGGTGTGGGTGGTGGTGGTGCTGGTGGCAGAGGCGGAGGCGACGACAGTGACCATGGCAGCGGCGGTGATGGTGGCTATAAAGGTGGTGTAGGCAATGTATTTGAAAAGAAAAATTGGTGGTTAAAAATCATTCTCGTATTCTCTTAAATTGATGTCGTTCTCGTTTGAACCCACCCATATATATATATATATATCTTATATATGAGGGAGGATCATAAAAGAACAACTCCATTTCCAAGAATAAAGGAACCATTTTGAGCCACACATTGATGTGGGCCCATGTGGGTCCCACATATTAAAAAGAGTAAAGTTCAATTTTCGTCCCTGAACTATGTGGATTTTAACATTTTTCGTCCCTGAACTAAGGAAAGGCGTATATCGTCCTTAAAGTATGTAATTTCGTTTTGATTTTGGTCCCTCTCACTAACGACCGTCAACTTCTTCCGTTAAACCCATTTAAATGAGGGGTAATTTGGTCATTTTATTGGCTTTCTTTATTTTCTTGTCTCCATAAAATTCATATAAACTACAGGGACCTGTTTTGTAACTATATATATATATATATAAAATAAACACACAAACATCAGACACACATAGAGTCTTTTTTTCTCCCCCCCATTTTGTTTCCTATGGAAACCGTGAGATATATCAGATGCCGACGAATGCTTGCCGGACGCCGCCGCCGACTGCCTGTCTACGCTGGCGACTGACGGACGCCGCCGCCGACTGCCTGTCTACGCCGGCGACTGCCGGATGACGTCGGCAACTGCCAATTTCCCCGCTGTTGACTGCCAATTTCCTTTCCGACGAAGCCGGTGACTGCCAATTTTTCTTCCGACGACACCGGCGACTGCCAATTTCCCTTTCGGCGACCAAAATTGCGTCGGTCCCAATTTCCCTTCCTACAACTCATTTACAGAAGTACGATCCATCCAAGGTATTTGACTCTCATACACAATCACACTTTTTTTTGCCCTAATTTGTTGTTACTTAAATCAAGGTTTAGTTTTTTTTTCTTATTTTAGAGATTCAATTGAGGTTTGTGGTTGAGAAATTTTACAGATGCATCCTCCTACTGCTACTCCAAGAATTTGATTTCATTTGATTTGATTTTTTTTCAAGCTATGGATTTTGGGTGTTCATAGTTTCATCTATGTGTTTGTTGATCATTCTAACTTTGGGTTTCCGATTTCTGTATTGGGTGTATGATTATGTATCAGATGATGGTGGCGATGATGATGATGATGATGTATTAGATAATCGGGTCTTGCATTCTCCGAACAACCTACTGCTGAGCTTCGTTTTAGCCGGTTAGAAGGGAAAGGGGTGTGTTACGGTGGTTCAGTCGGGTGGCGGTGATGGTGGTTACGGTGACGATCGGGAAGTGTTGGTGGGTTGAGGAAAAAGAGTCCGAAAAAGTGGTGGGGATGGACTAAGTAGCAATCGCCGGAAAAATGGGACCGGATTTGGTGGTTACGGTGGTTCAATAGGGTGGCTATGATGGTGGTTCGGAGTGGTCGTGACGGAACAACGGTGAGAGGGAGAGGATGTTCCGTAGATGGTGACCGGAGCATAGAAAACGAAATGGGGGGAGAAAAAAAGACTGTGTATGTGTGTCTGTTGTTTGTTGTGGCGTGTGTGTTTATTTTATATATATATATATATATAGTTACAAAACAGGTCCCTGTAGTTATATGAATTTTATGGAAACAAGAAAATAAAGAAAGCCAATAAAATGACCAAATTACCCCTCATTTAAATGGGTTTAACGGAAGAAGTTGACGGTCGTTAGTGAGAGGGACCAAAATCAAAACGAAATTACATACTTTAAGGACGATATACGCCTTTCCTTAGTTCAGGGACGAAAAATGTTAAAATTCACATAGTTCAGGGACGAAAATTGAACTTTACTCTATTAAAAAAATCATATATGATTTACTGGTGGGACCCATCTGAATCATATATGATTTTTTAATAAGTGGGACCCACATGGGCCCACATCATATGTGATCTAGAATTCTTCCTTTGTTCTTGCAAGTTGACTTTGTTCTTGTTTGAACCTTTTTCTCATATATATATATATATATATATACCATGTCACTTAGATTTTTTTCTCCAATTTTTGTTGAATTTTTTTAACTTATTTGGATTTGATTTTATTAATACTTTATATTACCAAATAAATATATTTAAAATAATAATGTGATCAATATATTATTATATATAATATATTGTGATTATATATAATAACGAGATATAGAGAAAGGGAGTGTCAGCCTCATACGAGAACCCTAACTATTTGTGAGAACGCAAGAAACTTCAGCAATGTACAAAATCACATATAGTATGAGAATTCTCGACACAACACGAAATACAACACGAACCCGACATTAAGATAAATGGGTTTGAGTCGTTGAGTTTTCTGACCCACCAACCTGTCAACCCGTTTATTTCGCGGGTCATGTTCTGGTTGGTATATGGTTTACAAGTCAACCCGTCAACCTATTAAAGTTAATAGTGTATCAAATATCATGTTTTCTTTTGCGTACTTGCATATTTATAAACATTACGACGTCCTACTTTGAATAATCCATCAAATTATAGCATTCTATCTTCAATATTTCTCGTACGACCTATCAACCCATCACGACCCTTAAAAAGTTTCTTATATATATAATATAATAGAACATGAGTTAGGTTATGTGTGTATATATATATATATATATATAAGTGAAAAATAATACGTGGACTTCTTTAGAGATTCCACAGCTATAAATACTATTACTAAAAATAATAAATTCTTATTTTCTATTTAATGTTGCTTGCTTTCTTTTATTGTATAATAAACTTTATATTATTTATAAAAAACAAAATTCATTTCGTTTCAAATCAAATAAATCATAAATTTATATGTTTTTTTCTTTTTTTTTTAAATTAAATTTATATCCTTTCAATTTCCAAATTCTTAGTAAAATACAAGTTCTCTCACTTTATCAAATTTTCAGTATTTTTGGGGAAAAACCACATATTTGGTAAGTGGTTTTCTCATTCAGACTGTTTGCTTTTTCTTTATTTATTAAGTGTCACTTATCACTTTTTCACCACTTACCGAAAAATTGATGGTAAAACCACTTTTTGTTCACTTTTTCATTAACCTTGGACTTGTTTGGATTGTTCATTAAGCTTGGACTTGTTTGGGTTGTTCATTAAGTTCGTTAAGCTTGTTTAGATTGTTCATTAAGCTGATTAAACTTGTTTGGATTGTTCATTAAGCTCATTAAGCTTGCTTGGATTGTTCTATAAATATCATTAAGCTTGTTTGGATTGTTCTATAAAGCTCATTAAGCTGCTAGATTGTTAAAGTTTACTATTGTACTTGATTGAGTTGACGTTTTTCGGTTGATTTAGTTTTTATGAATAATCAAATTCAGATTCAGATGTTTGACAGTTTACAAAAATAAACAGTCTTGACAGATTTAGATTTAGTCTTCCGCACTACCACTTAACAATCAAAAATGAAATTCAGTCTCCAACACCACTTAAAAAACAAATACCACCTCGAAAAACTGAATATTATCACAGTTTGTTTTTGAAACATTAAATGATCATGTTGTTAGAAGAGTCAAATTCTGTACGTAAGAATAGTAAATGCCATTGTAAAATAGCCTATTACCAGACCAATTTCCTCTGACTTCAGAACAGATCTTCTTAAATAACTTGTACTTTAAACATCAAAGAGTGTGATAGAGTCTGGATTTAGCATATTGAGGTGTGGAAAAACCAAGCTAATAAGCCTGATGCCTGATAGTGCAAGCAAAGCAATCACCTTTTCCCTTTTTATTTCTCATCTCACATCCCTTTGCCTATTTCAGCCTTCATTTTCTGCCATAAAACTCTTGTTTACCCAAAAACCCACCTCCAAAATCCTCCATTTTTGAAGTTGCATCATCATCAACCCAAGAAGAAGGGCAAAAATGGAATTTCAACCAGAAGAAGAAGTAGAAGCAGAAGAAGAAGGAGAGATGGCTCTTCCAATCAGTAGCAAATATGGGGATGGACAAATGATTCATCATGATCACCATATTGTCCCATTATCACCACCCCACCTCCACCTCCACCACCACCGCCACCAGCAACCACCACCACCGTCCGCCACATCCATGGCGGTGGTTATACGGTACAAAGAATGCCTGAAAAACCATGCAGCCGCCATGGGAGGAAAAGCAACGGATGGGTGTGGTGAGTTCATGGCTGGTGGTGACGAAGGTACCCTCGAAGCTCTCACTTGTTCCGTCTGCAACTGCCACCGAAACTTCCACCGAAAAGAGATCGACGACGGCCACCACCACCACCATCACCGCATTCCCACCACCTCCTACAACTGCAATAATTACCTGACTGCCCCTCCACATCTTAAAAGGTTTGAGCTAGAGAACGGTAGAAATACCATCCACTCAAAGGGCTTTCTGGGAACAGAATCTTTTGGGTACAACCACAATAATAATGCAGGAGCACTTGTACAATCCATTAAAGGACCACCACCATCAATGATAATGTCATACAATATGCCAATGGGGTCCTTCCCATCAGAATCTGATGACCAAGAAGACGGTCATGCTGGTGGTGGTGGTGCTGGTGTTGCTGCGGGTGGGTTTATGAGCAGACATCCACTCGCAGCAGCACCGACACCACCACTCCATACGGTGGTGAAGAAGAGGTTTCGGACAAAATTTACCCAAGAACAGAAGGAGAAGATGTTGAGTTTTGCAGAGAAAGTTGGGTGGAAGATGCAAAAGCAAGAGGAAGCCATGATTCAAGATTTTTGTCAAGAAATTGGGATCAAGAGGAGGGTTCTTAAGGTTTGGATGCATAACAACAAGCAAAATCTTGCCAAGAATACATGTACCAACTCTATCTTCATCAATCCACCTCAAGATCCAAATTAGAACATTTAAATATGTTTCCTTTTTTTGCTATTTGGTGGATTATGGTTTTAGGGGTGGGTGAGTTGAAGTTATTACTTATATGATAACTAATATGGTAGGAATTTAATTATTAGTAATCAATTATGTGATGTGGGAATTTAAGGGGATTTGAAGATCACATAGTTAGTTAATGAGGTATGGATTAATGAGTGTAGAGGATTCCATTTGTATGGAATATTAATTTCAAAAGTTTTTATATTCTTCCTCTTCTTTTTCATTTTATCTTTTTTATAATAGTTGATACATAAGGTATGTTTGACAAACTATATGATAAGCTACATAACTGATAAGCTATTCATAAGTTAGCTTATGAATATATTATGTTTGACAAAAACTAACTTATAACCATGTAAAATGACCAATAAAAGTATCTTGTGATATAATAATTAATATTAAAAAGAGTATAATTGCTAAAAAAGCTGTAGAAACACTACTCCAACTAACGTTTCAGTAAGCTAGTTTATAAGCTTGCTTATGATTCATCTAAATATATACTAGCTTATAAGTCAGATCTCTCTTATTTTTACCAAACATAGCACTAGCTAGTATATGTTGACTAATCATTTATCCAGTTTTTGGCCATATGGAGGTTTTATCTTGCTTGATTATATATGTCTTCAAATTTGTTTGATGTCTCATGCTCTCCAAAAATCTTTTATACAGATCTCAATCGTCCTTGTAACCTAGTAAGATTGATGAGATAAAATGCATTCTTACCTTCTCAATGTGATTTTATGTTGAAAAATTAAAAGAATGTCTATGCGGCTATGTTTTTAGAATTATGTAGTTGCCAAAGTGTTTTCAAAGGACTTTTACAAGACATTAATTAAAAAAAACATTAGGTAATCTATTTTGTAAATCTTTGATATGCTTTTAATTGGTCATGTTCAAATTTTCTTACCGGTATTAATTTTTTTCCCCTGTATTAAATTCATGGTCCTATAATAAACAAAAGTCCTTTGAAAACAAACTTTATAAAAGATGACAACAACGGTTGGGAATGGCAACTTGAAGATGACGGTAAATTCTCAGTTTGCTCGCTACAAAGGCTTATCGATTGCAATACTCTCCCAGCGGCTGATTCAGAAACAATTTGGGTGAATTGGGCTACCAGTAAAGCTAATGTTCATATTTGGCGAACGCTCATTGATCGCCTAGCAACGATGCACAATCTTTGTATGCGTGAAATTATCGTGCAATCCGACGTGTGCAGGTTTTGTAATGCGAAAACTGAAAGCTCGAACCACATTTTTGGGGAATAAATGTTCAATAGCAAAACTTGTATCATCGCATATTTCACAATGTGGAATGGTGGTCGAGCAACTCCTTTCTTTTGGGTGATCTGGTCTTAAAGGAATAGCAAGGTCTACAATGGAAACATGAAAAATGAGAAGGAGATGGCTTAAGAGATCAAATTCATAGCTTTTAATTGGATCAGATGTAGAACAAAATTTGGTAGACTTATCACTTGGGAGATCTGGTGTTGTAATCCTTTTAAGGTTGTCGCTACTTGTATTGCTGTAACTCCTTACTCCTTGCTAGTTTTTTAATAAATCCTTTCTTGCGGTAAAAAAATCGCGGTGAATATCATTTGTATAAAATCATATATGATTTGATATTTACATTTGTATAAAATCACATATGATTTTACATTAGCAATTGTACAAAATCATATATGATACTAAAATCATATGTGATTTTGTTAACATAACTGACATTGTAATTTATTTTGATCTTATATTTATTTAAATAGTTTAAACGACGGAGCTCTATTTTTAATTTATAAAAATTAGAGGGAGTTTGAATTTTGTAAAAATATTTGTGAGATCTTAATCTTATATTTATTAAACATATTTATTATTTAAAATGTGTGAACATCATTTGTACAAAATCATATATAATTTTACATTTACATATGTACAAAATCACATATGATTTTACATTAAAATTTGTACAAAATCATATATGATACTGAAATCATATGTGATATTGTTAAAAAATTGTACAATATAATTGTTGAGACTTAGGCAGGTGAGACCAAGCTGTTACCGTGAGACCACGTGAGACCAATACCTAACGTATGAAACTTCACAAAAAAACACCGTGAATGTACATAAAACTCGAATACACAGACCTAAAAATCAATTTCGATGCAAAAAAATATCGAAAACAAACTAAAAAAACGAAACCTTTCACAACTCAAGTTCTGTGAAGGTTACATATATAATGCGAACCTTAAAAAAAAACTGCTGTGAAGGTTTCGTTTTTTAACCTTTTTTGGAATTTTTTTTCGATAATGTTTTTTTAGTATGTTTTAACGATGAATGTTCAATTTTTTTTACCTTCACAAATGTTTTGATGTGAAGTTTTAAGTAAAATATGTTGGTCTCACCAAAAAGGCTTAGTCTCACCAGAACTTAACCCTAATTGTTGAAATCATATAAGATATTTTATCTTGATAAAAAGAGAGTGAAAATCATATTGTAAAGATATTTTATGGTTAAAAGTAAATCACATATATAATCAGCTATGAATAGTATTTTTCCAAAAAGTAAAAGTTTTCCAAACTACCCTTCAAGTAACTAAATATATATTTTGAATTACTTTTTGGTTTTCTATATATATATATATATATATATATATATTTGTGTGTGTGGTTAGGTTCAAATGTGAACTCAATTTTGGTTGTGAACATGAAGACGAATCTCAGCCACTCATCCGGTCTTTCCTCTTTTAATAATCTCCACCCTCCCATTAATCGCGTCAATCCTTCATGATCGCATCCACCGTAATGCAAGATGTGTGACTGAGATTCGTCCTCATGTTCACAACCAAAGTTGAGTTCACATTTGAACCTAACCACACACACACACACACACACACACACATATATATATATATAGAGGAATAATCAAATAAAAACCATTTTTTTGTAAAACCTTGAGGAATAATCTAGGCCATTAGATCTTAATAATCATGGGCTATTAATTGTTATCACATTTTTTGTATTCTTTATACAATCACACGGTTCACACCTAATCTCAAAGTCATAAGGACATTTTCGTCATTTTCACAATTCCTTTCTCATTCACATTATATTTGTAATTCATAATTGTTTCCTAACTCCAACAACAGCAACCCCCAAACTATCCACCAGGCTTCTAGACTTCTCACATCACCACCGCCATCACCACCGCACCGCCGCCACCGCTGCCACCACCACCACCGTTATCTCTCCTCTGTCGTCCTCTTTTACCTTCCTCCGCCTCTGATCTGCTGCCACCTTCTGAACTTCGGTGACGGTGACGTTGACTCCTTCACGTTTCAACTCCGGCCATATCGACGGTCACCTTCAAAACTTCGGCCACGGTGCACTCTACCCTCCCTCGATCTGTCGTTCCATCTCCAGCCAACGAACGTCGACGACCGCCGCCGTCCACCACCGTCGTTTACCACCACCGTCTTCCAGATCTGAATCTGACGATCTGCCAGTGCAACTGCCGCCGTCGTTGCCACCACCATTGTCGTTGACCTCTACCACCGTCATCGTCGTCCTCCACCACCACCGTCGTCCTCCACCACCACCACCACCATCATCCTCCACCACCACCACCGTCGTCGTCCCCCACCAGATCTGGTAAGTTTTCATTTTTAACTAACACCCCAATTTCTAGGGTTCTTGAGATTTCTTTTTAAAATTAGGTTAGTTTAATTCAAAATTGGAGATTGTTGCTTTATAAAAGCTGTTTGTAATTTGGATTTGAGCAACATATATGTTTTTATCAGATGCTTATTTAGTGGTGAGGTCACCGGATTTAATGGTGGTGGTGGTCGGAAATAGAGAGATGAGAGCTATGATTGCTTATTTGGTAGTGAGGTCACCGGATTTAATGGTGGTGGTGGCTGGAAAGAGAGCGAGATGAGAGCTATGGTTTTATGTATTTAGTTGTTATTTACTTATGAATATAAATGTAATGGACATTTTGTTTTGTATTCATAAGGTGAATATTCACTTGGTGAATGAATTTATATAATTTTCATCTGGTGAATTTGAATATTCATATGGTGAATATATGATGAATATGATATGGTGAATATGAATATTCATATGATGAATATGATAAAGTGAATATGAATATTTATCTAATGAACGACTTTATATGATTTTTTTTGGTGAATTTTCAAATTCACAAGATAAATATGAATATTCTTCTAGTGAATGTGAAAATTCATAAGATGAATATGAAAATTCATAAGATGAATATGAAATATGAATATTCATATAATGAATAAACTGCGATTTTTTTTATTACCAAAATGACGATCATGCAATTTTCAGATCAATGGATTAGATTAGTCCTCAAGTTTTTACAAAAAAATGGTTTTTCCTTGAAGGACCCTCTCTCTCTCTCTCTCTCTCTATATATATATATATATATATACATGTAGAATTAGGTTCAAACATAAACAAAACCAATTTGTAAGAATGAAGAAACCAACAAAATCACACGTGATTTTGTGCATGGACGCCCACTCGCGGCTCACCCACTCGCCTTGTCGGAGCATGACCTACACACGCTTTTTCCATCACAGCACAAAATCACATGTGATTTCCTTGGTTCATTTGTTCTTGCAAATGGGGTTGTTCTTGCATGAACCTCCCTCTATAATATATATATATATATATATATATATATAGAGGGAGGTTCATGCAAGAACAACCCAATTTGCAAGAACAAAGAAACCAAGTAAATCACATGTGATTTTGTGCTGTGATGGAAAAAGTGTGTGTACGCCATAGAGGGAGGTTCATTTGAAAAATATAACTTTTTAAGAAAATACGAGGAGCAATCTTAATCATTCATCTCGGTCAACAAAGGCGGCTTTGACCCATCCACCCTATAATAATATCTACCCTACAATGAATCGCGTCAATCCATCTTGATCAAGTCCACCATAACCGCGAGATAAGTGGTAGAGATAGCTTCTCTATTTTTCTTAAATTGGCATACTTTTCATTTGAACCTTCCCCTATATATATATATAACACCATATGTAGGGGTTACTGTTTGGGAGCGCAATGTATGTATCATTTGTTAGCTTTTTATATATCCTTTTAAAGTGTTTGGATGAAATGCTTATGAACATTAACAAAGCAATAAATAGTTCTTTAAGAAGATAAAAAAATCTAAATTTTTGAGGAAGCTAATAAGCGTTTACACTCAACGTCCTCCCAAACACTAACGCTATGTTCTCGAAAAAATGAGGGAAAGGAAAAAAAAGAAGGAAAAGAAGAGAAAATAAAGGAAAGAAAAGTAATTTTTTATTTGTGTTCTCGAAAATGGAAGGAAAAAAAAGAAAGGAACAAAAAGTTTCTTTCCTTAGCTTTCCGTCCAAATATGGGAGAAAAGTTTTAGAAGTAAACTCATCCTTATTTTCCTTCCTCTTCTCTTCCTTTCCTTCGTAAAAAAGTTTTGAGAACACGATGTTTTCTTTACTTTCCTTCCCTCGCTTTCCTTTTCTTCCTAGTTTTTTTTCGAGAACACGAGTTTTTTTTGCTTCCCTCCCATTTCCCTCACTTTCCTTCTCTTTCCTTCTCTTTCCTTCGTAAAAAAGGTTTTGAGAAACAACGTAAGACCACCCATATCAATGAACTCACACGATCTCAAATTCAAAAAAGGCAAAAAATGTTTAAGAAAGAAATTAAAAAAACACTTAAATGGTGCGATCTTGAACGATCCGGGTCATCCACCGAACCCACATTGATGGTTTGCAATCTCATTTCATTTGCCACATGTCACCATACTATAGGTTGTGTTTCTTTTTTTTCAAATAAAATTAATTTAATAAAAAAACCCCACTTTCAGAAAATAATAAAAGATATAAAATATACTAAAAACCCCACTTTTATTAATGGTTGTTAACAGGTGATGTTAACTTAAGGACTATAAATGTTATAAAGTTAAAAAATTAGAAACCATTGAATGTTTGTTTTATGAACCACATCCAACCATCATTGTAATTCACTCATTTTTTTTTTGTATAACAACAATAACTATTTTTTTTGTCTTTACTAATTATATTCTGAAACAATTAAGCATTTTGGCCATTCTAAATACTTTATAATATATTTTTTAAGAACATATTTTCACGAGAGAGACTTTGAAAAATCCTAATAATGATAAGATAAAGAAAATGTGGTCAATGTTGATGTTGACTTCACTTAAGCTTTTGCTACTCATAATCTTGTTTCCAAAACCGAAAAGGTTCTTGTCTCCCCAATACTCTTTTAATTCAAATGTTTTAAAATTATTTTGTTTTAAAAGTGAATACTTTATTATATTCATTTTTATAAAGACTTACAATATATTTGTTAACTAGTTATTAAAAACCCGAGCTTCGCATTGGGTTATAAACTAAGATAGATTTTATCATAAATACTAACATGGATTTATACGAAGCATAAAGTTTGTACATGTGTTGTCATACGAAAGGTTTAATAAAATAAATCAAAAATTTTAATTTGAAGAGATTTTAACCTAAAGCTTTGTAAAAAAAGTATCATCTACTTACCAATACTTTAATGAAATTATTTGATTAATTTTTTAATTAAAGTTATAATAGTTTATAATTAACCAATAAAAGAAAATGTTTTAATAAAATAAATCTAAAGCTTTGGAAGAAAATACCATGTACTTATCAGTAGGTTAATGGAATTATTTGATTAAAGTTATAATAGTTTATAATTAACCAATAAAACAAAATGTCTTAATAAATAATAGGGTTAATTACATGGGTGTGTATCGAACTTGTCACGTTTTTTCATTGTATGTACTCAACTTTTAAAATTGTCATTGTATGTATCGAACTTGCTAAACTTTGCCATTGTATGTATCGGTTTACCATCTAAGCAGGTAACCGGTCAATGGCAACATACATACAATGGCAAAGTTTAGCTTTTGTAACCATTGTATGTATCGAACTTGCTAAACTTTGCCATTGTATGTATCGAACTTGCTAAACTTTGCCATTGTATGTATTGGTTTACCTTCTAAGCAGGTAACATACATACAATGGCAAAGTTTAGCAAGTTCGATACATACAATGACAATTTTAAAAGTTGGATACATACAATGAAAAAACGTAACAAGTTCAATACACACCCATGTAATTAACCCTAAATAATAAAAGTAAAAATTAACAAAATGTGACTATGTGCTTTGAGAATAAAAATATAAAGATAATCTATTATAAGAACCAAATATGTAATCTAATCAAACATTTTCTGGAAGAGGTAACCATGTAATTTAACAAAGTTGGATAGATGGATGAAAATGGAATTAAAAAAACTATAGGGGTTAAAAAACTTGTTTAAAAAACAAAGATAAAATCTGTTATAGGTATTAAATTAAAGGGACCAAAGTTGTACTTTTCTCAAAAAGTACAAGTGAATGGGAAGCATCAAGGGACCAAAGTGTTATAGTAGACAAACCATAGGGACTAAAGTTGCACTTTTCTTAAAAAGCACTGTTCATGCTTCCTGCAAAATGTTAGTATATATAATGTCACATGTAATAAGACATGTAAGAGGACTTTCTTATGTATGGTTAACTTGGCCCACGACCAATTTAGCATGCTTCTGTTATATATAATATGACATGTAATAAATTATCGCATTAGATGTGTTTTGAGATTAGCAAAACGGTTTTTTTTTTTTTTTTTTTTTTTATGTTTTTTTGTAAAATAAATATATTCTTGTGTAGAGTTTTTCCAATATACCGAGGCTCCTTCATTTACAAACTCTCTTAATCATATAGATACATCATATCCACTTATACTTTTGAACAATGATATAGGTTTAAGTTGTAGCATATCAGCAATCAAATGCAAATTCAAGATACGATTGCATGGGAGATAAGGCAAGTAAGAATAATAAGAACTTAGATTGTTTAGAATATGGCTTTATACCTCTCTCAATTTCCACAACAATTTGTAAATTCTTTGACTTTAGACAAATAGAATTTAAAAGTTAAAAATTGTGACAATTTTATGCATCCCCCCTACAATATTTCTGAAGCTTGAAGGTAATCTTTACGGGACTAACATAAAGCATGACAATTATGTTACATTAACGGATGAATACAGGTTCAATGGTGAAGCAACAAATAAATACTTATGTTTCATAGTGGTCTTCATCAAATCACTAGTAAGCCAATAAAGACTATAAAGTTTTCATTAGTGAACCAATATACTTTTTCATTGCTGAAAAAAGTATGTTTTGTAAATATTTTTTACACTTGTTGCATTGAAATTGCAAATGGGTTGATAACATTGTTTAACTTAGGAAACAATACTAGTTACATTGTTAAAAAACGGGTTTGTGGTTGAACGAATGGTTGGATAAGTTCTTACATCACTTCAATTCAAAAGATTAAATCAAATAATCAAAACTAGAAGTTTAGCCATTAAATCTCTTTCTTAGATTGAATTGTCAGAATATTAGAACTGAGAGGAAAAGTCAAAGCTTGAATAACAAACTGACATCTCACTTAACAAACTAAATTGTTGATCCAGCACTCTTAAGAGCTGATAAGATAATGAAGACCCTTTTCTACTTAGTTTTAGTTACTGTTTGTGTAAAAAATTTACTTAAGTTATTATCGTAAGATGTCGTGAGGCAGAATCGTCAAAAGAAAGAATTCTTGTTCGATAAAACGTGCGATAAATAAAAGTAAATTGACAGAAAGATTGATGACGCAGGAAAAACCTCAGAATCGAGGAAAAAACCTGCGGCCGACTAAATAGGATAGTCGACGTTGCACTATTGATCACCAATAAGGGGTGATATCCTCGATGTTACAGTTGTATCGTACGATTACAATAAGGAAATGAATACTATCGAATGTAAATACAGAGAATAATATTGGTATTGCTATTTCTCTTCCGAAATCAGTTGTCTTGAGTGTAGGATCTTGAATCTCTTTTATAGCTGCTTGGATTGTAACCGTTCGTTCATTATTGAGCCATAAATGCAACGGTCATAACTGAAGCTGAATTCTTGATCGTAACGTCTGAATTTTAATGAGAAGCGTATCTTGCTTAAACGGTCGGATTTAAGCTCGATGGATGATGGCTGAGCTTCGTGGTTATCTTGGATAAGCTTTCCTGCAATAAGAACAAACTTATACATGTATATTGTTAGTTTAATCGTACGATCATATGATGATATCACACGATTATCTTCGATGACTACTTATCTTTGTTTAATGGTAATTATATCTTTACTTCAGGACCTTATCTTAATACAAGAATATTATCCTGGAAGATATCCTACGATTCTAATCGTTCGATCGTTCGATGATAAAATTTCACCCAAACAGTTTGCCCCCAAGATTTAGAAAATAAGTTATAGATTTTCTGAATCTTATACCTGTAAAATTAAATCGTTAGTACATCAATTTTATCGTGATTAATTCGTCGAATATGAACCGGTTTTCACGTTAACGGCGTTATAACCTGGTTATTTTGCTAGCTGTCAATGCAACGGTTATAAGGGACAGGTGTCGATGCTCGATTCGACCTCAATTTCTTGGGAAGGAGTTTAATTTTATATAAAGATAAGATTTCATCCATAATTATCTCAAAATCTTTTCCAATTTCGAATTCAAATTCCTCTCCAACCGAATCCTTCTAATCTTTAAGGAGATTTAGATCCAATTCGCCTATAAGGTATCTCTCTTTTCCTTGTTTCAATTCAGTTCATGCGTTTGAAAGTTAGAGTTGAGAAAAATCGTAGGAATTTCGACTTGCTGCGTTTCGACAGATTGCATAGGAGTTTAGATCGTCTTAGTTTTAGAGAAATTATGGAGGTTAGGAGTACAATCCAGGGAGAAATCGACCTAATCCACCTTAGGAAACTTGCTAGGATGCCTAAGGAGGCTGTAATCAAATCACCCGGCGAGGTTAGACCCGCCGATGCTCCAGCAGGCTTCTTTGCCTTGTTCGAGTACCCGTTTAAAATTGGGTTTATCTGGCCTTACAGTCCTCTATCTCGTGCCCTCATGACACGATTTAGTTTATCTCCTGGACAGCTCATGCCCCAATTCTGGAGGGTCGTGAGCGTTATCGAACGTGTAACCGAAAACTGGGGTAGAGCCCTTTCACCGTCGATGACCTTCTCACGGCGTATACCGTGAAGGTCTCTGATTATGATAGGTATGGGATTTATCCCAAGGGTAGGGGTGATGCCATGTTAGTACATGGTACTCAAGCGTTTGATCGAGGATGGAAGGCTCGATATGCATTCGTGCGATCCTCGTCCGTTTTGGAGGAAGGTGGATGGGTGGCTCCAGAATGGAACCCACTAGGTATAGGTCATTTTTTGTATTCTGTTTTGTTCGATTTTATCGTATAATTTCTTATCGTGTGTTTCTTTTTGCAGAGATCGAGTTTTCTTTCGAGGAATCCACCGAGGCTGTTAATCGCTTCCTAGAGTACGGTGTTCAAGAAAGATCGTACGCCAGATCGAAGGGAAAAAGCCCAAGGGAGGATAGTGACGAAGAGCTTGAAGTTCAAGTGCTAAGTGAAGAAGAAGAAGAAGAAGAAGAGATGGAAGGTAAATCGTACGATGATTTTTCATCTTCTTACGTTTTCTTAACTTTATCGTACGATATTAATGTGTGTTTTTTGTTTTATTTCAGGTCAAAAGAAACCTTCAAAGAAGTTGGCAAACATGGCAGCGGCCAAGAGAGCTTTGGAGAAGAAGAAGGGAGTAAGTGGCATGGAGCCACAACTCAAGAAGACGAGGTCTTCTTCGGGTGCGTCGATCTCATCGAAGGATGCCACACGACAGGCGGACGATGTGGTTGATGCAACCCCGATCCACAGCGTTCCACCTCCTACGATGTCTCCCACGATGCCAAAGGAGAAGAGAGCTTCAGTCAAACCTTCGAAGGGGAAGGAGGGTGAGACATCGATCAACATATCCTTGCCTTCAAACTTCCTGGATGGTGATGTCATCAACCAGGATGACCTTTTCCCTGCCATCGAACAATACTTGCTTCCATCGCAGAAGGCTCACATGGACACGCGCCGGATCAGCGAGCTTGATGCTGGTGCAGTTGGATACTCCTTCACGGTAAGTTTTCTTTTTATCTTACGATGTTTTATCTTACGATGTTTTAATTGTGCTGTTCTAACCATCTTATGTTTATGTAGGCCTTCCAGGCGTGTCTCGGTCTTCATCAAAGATTGGAGACCGTTCAAAGGGACATGAAGACGAAGATGTCCAGTGAAAGGGCTGCGGTGAACGAGGCGAAGAAGGCTAGGGAGAAGGCATCAAAGATGGCTGCTGATCTGGAGGCCAAACGGGTTGAGGCGGATGATCTGATGGCTAAGCTGGATGAAGCTGAGCACGTTCGATCGGATCAACGTGCAAGGCTTACAGCGGCCAACAATCGTATTGCTAAGTTGGAGGAGGAACTTGCTGCGGTACGTACGGAGATGGCAGATCGAGAGAAGGCCTCATCATCTGAGATCCAGGATCTCAAAGATGAGATGGTGCTATCCAGGATGGTGGCTCGTGCAGCCGTAATACGCCAATTTATTGGTGGCACGTACACCATCGAAGCTGCTAAAGGCGAGCTGGGGGCCTTCCGTGATGCGATGGGATCTGATGAGCTCCTGGATGCTGATGATGCAAAGGATGCCGATGAGGAGGAGGGGGATGCTGAAAAGAGCAAAGAGGCTGAAGTCACGATGATCGAGGAGGAGGATAAAAATGAAGATGCCTCTGGATCCGGCATCGTGGACAAGGCTGCTGAAGTCACTCCTCCTATCGTAGAAGTTAGTGTAGGAGAGGGTGCTGGCGTAGAGGCCACCCCTGAAGTTTAAATTATCAAACGATGTAATCATAGTACTTTAAGTACTTTTTTAATGAAATTATCTATTTTTGCAATCGTGCGATGTTTCAGTACTTGTTATTTTTGTTCCAAGTACTTTTAGTAAATAGATAATCGTGCGTTTTAGCTGATTCAGTGTTTAAGGCCTTAATTAATCGTGCGTTTTGACTTGCGATGTTTATCATGAGTCTAAGGCACTTGAAATTTTTTTTAGAAACGTTTCTGTTAATCGTGCGTCTGGCGTTTTGTCTTGCGCTCTTGCGATTTGAAATTGATGCATCTTTTAAGTTATATGCGTTTTGAGCATGTTGTTTTATCGGGCGATGTTTGCCATAGATCGTGCGATGTCTTGCGAGAATCGTGCGTTACCTGCGAATAAAATTGGCTAAGGGGTGGCCGTTGGATTGACCAACGGCGCTCCGATGCCTAAGTCAGTAATCGTTCGATAGAATAATAATTAAGAAAATGAAAAGGGTTTTAGAAGTAATACCTCTTTAGATGAGTTGCATTCCAACTACGTGGGATTTCATTACCTTCGATGGTTGAAATCTTATAAGCACCTTTCCCAACAATCTTAGTAATGATGTAAGGTCCTTCCCATTTGATGGAAAGTTTTCCAGCATTCGATTCCTGTGTATTTGGAAAGACACGTCGTAGGACATGATCTCCAACTTGAAATACCTTGATCTTCACCTTTTTATTGAAGTAACGTTCGACCATGGCTTTCTGCGATGCCATTTTTTGAAAGGCTTTCTCTCTTAGTTCTTCCAAAGCATCGATATCGTAACAAAAGTCTATCGAATTTTGTTCAATCGTACGATGTCGAGCAACAGGAACCTGTGATTCGATTGGAAGGACTGCTTCACATCCATATACTAGGGAAAAGGGAGTTTGTCCAGTTGAGGTTCTTGGTGTTGTGCGATTTGCCCACAAAACAGATGGTAACCCTTCGACCCTTTGCAGCTTTCAACCTCTTTCGAATGGAATTAATAATGGTCTTGTTGCTGGATTCAGCCAAGCCGTTGGATTGTGGATATCTTGGGGTCGATGTAATGAGTTTTATCCCACGTTCATCACAGAACTTTCGAGTTCTCTCACTTATAAATTGGGACCCATTATCGCACGTTATTTCTGATGGTAGTCCAAACCTGTAAATAATGTTAGTTTGGATAAAAGAGATAACTTCTTTATCCCTAACCTGTGAGAAAGCTGCGGCTTCAATCCATTTAGAGAAATAATCAGTAAGAACAAGTAAAAACACTTTTTGACCTGGAGCAGGTGGTAATTTTCCTACGATGTCCATCCCCCATCGCATGAATGGCCATGGGATTAAGACAGAGTGTAGGGGTTCAGAAGGTAGATGTGACGTACCTGAGTGTCTTTGACAAGCATCGCACCTTTGAACATACCTTATCGAGTCCTCTCGAAGAGTAGGCCAATAATACCCTTGCCTTGAGATTCTGTTAGCAAGGCTTCTGCCCCCAGAATGGTTTCCACATTCTCCATCGTGCATCTCTTGAAGGATTTGATCGACTTGTTGCTTATTTACCACGCATCGTAAGATTAGACCTGTTGTAGACCTTCGATATAGCTGATCATCGAAGATCGTGTATCGAGAGCTTTTAAGTCTGATTTTCCGGGCTTCTAACTTGTCTTCAGGTAGTTGGTCATTCTTGAGGTAGTTCCATATATCGTTCGACCAATCGTGGTTTTCTTCGATCATTTGGACTTCTTCGATTGTTGGCGACATAAGATGTATTATCGGAACACTTTCTAGAGTTGGTTCGTTGAATGCGGATCCCAAGTTAGCCAAGGCATCGGCTTGCATGTTCAGATCTCTTGGGATTTGTTCTATCGAGAACTTGTCGAATCGTGCGATCTTATCTTTTGCAATCTTGAGGTACGATATCATCTTTGAATCTTTTGCCTGGAATTCGCCATTGATTTGGTTTACAACTAGTAGCGAATCACTTCGTACATGTAGCCATCGTGCTCCTAAGTTATATGCCATATCCAATCCAGCGATCAAGGCTTCATATTCTGCTTCGTTGTTGGTGGTTTTGAACTCACATCGTACCGAATACACCATATTGCCCCCATGTGATGATTTCAGGACTACTCCCAATCCTGATCCTCGTGCGTTAGAAGCTCCGTCAACATGCATGGTCCATGGTTCGTTGTCGTGAATCATCACATTACTGATTTCATCATACGATGGTTCTTCGATCCCAGGACTGAATTCAGCTACGAAATCTGCTAACGCCTGAGATTTTATCGCTGTTCTTGGTTGATATGTTAGATCGAAGCTGCTAAGATAAATACTCCACTTTGCTAATCGTCCTGTAAGTTCAGGCTTACGAAGTACGATCTTAAGAGGATAGTTAGTAACAACGATTATATGATGCGATTCGAAATAGTGTCTTAACTTTTTAGCTGCAGTTACGAGGCCAAGTAAGAGCTTTTCCATAGACGTGTACAGCGAGGTACAATTGCAAGCTCTCTCCTTCGATTGGTTTCGTCAATAGTGGAGGATTGGACATGTACTTCTTTAAGCTTTGTAGTGCTTCCTCGTGTGCCTCTGTCCAATCGAAGCCTTTGTTCTTTCGAAGCACGTTGTAGAACAAGTGACACTTATCGGATGATCGTGAGATGAACCTGTTCAGGGCCGCTACTCGCCCAGTCAGCTTTTGTACCTCTTTTACATTCCTTGGTGACTGAATTTCCAGGATTGCTTTGATCTGCTCTGGACTCGTCTCGATCCCTCGTCGCGTAACCATGTATCCAAGAAACTTTCCCGCACGCACTCCGAAAGAGCACTTGGTTGGGTTGAGTTTCATCTTGTATTCCCGTAATATATCGAACGATTGCTTTAGATGCTGGATGTGATCTTGTGATCGTTCCGATTTTACGAGCATATCGTCGATATATACTTCCATCGTACGTCCGAGGTGATCTTTGAACATCCTGTTTACGAGCCTTTGGTACGTTGATCCAGCATTCTTGAGCCCAAATGGCATTACTTTGTAACAGTATATGCCCTTATCGGTCATAAACGCAGTCTTCTCTTGATCGTCTTTATGCATTAGGATCTGGTTATATCCGGAATAAGCGTCCATGAACGTTAGTAACTCGTGCCCTGCTGTTGCATCGACCATTGCATCGATGTGTGGCAAAGGAAAGGGATCCTTTGGACAAGCTTTGTTTAGGTCCGTGAAGTCGATGCATACTCGCCACTTTCCATTCTTCTTTTGTACTACCACCACGTTGGCGAGCCAATCTGGATACTTTACTTCTCGAATTTTTCCCGTTTTGAGTAGATTCTCCACTTCCTCGTTGATCACTTTGTTGCGTTCTGGTGCAAACTTGCGTCTTTTTTGCTTAACGGGTTTAAACGTAGGATCCACGTTCAACTTGTGCGATATGATGTTAGGATCTATCCCCACCATATCCTCGTGTGACCACGCAAAACAATCCGAGTGTTCCTGCAAAAAAGAAATTATACTATTTTTTATATCGGGGGTTAGAGTTGCACCTACGAAGACCTTGCGATCAGGATGTTTGTGATCCAACACGACTTCTTCCAATTGAAGATCATCGTACGATCGTACTCCATCCTGGCTCTGTAATTGCTAGATATCGTGCGGTTTGGCCTTCATCGTAATCTTGTAGCACTCCCTTGCGATTTTCTTTTCACTGACTATATCTTGCACGCCCCATGGAGATGGGAATTTGATCTTCTGATGATACGTTGATGGTACGGCTTTCATATCGTGGATCCAAGGTCTTCCAAGTATGGCATTATAAGCGGAAGGACAATCGATGACGTTGAACTTTGTTTGCTTATTTATGCCTTTAGCGAAGACTGGTAGTATGATCTCTCCAAGAGTACTAGTTGCATATCCGTTGAATCCAATTAGTGTTGTTGTTCGTCGTACGATGTTGGATCGATCAATACCCATGATCTTGAGTGTTTCTGCGAATATCACGTTGGCTGAGCTGCCTCCGTCGATTAGTACTCTCTTGGTTAGACAGTTACCAATTGTCAACTGAATAACCAGTGCATCATGGTGTTTCTGATGAGCGTCTGACATATCTTCAATATCGAACGATATCTGTTTAGGTAAAATTTTATCATCGAACGATCGAACGATTGGAATCGTAAGATATCTTCCAGGATGATATTCCTGTATTAAGATAAGGTCCTGGAATAAAGGTATAACTACCATCAAACAAAGACAAGTGATCATCGAAGATAAAAAGAAGTAGATCGTGCGATATCATCATATGATCGTACGATTAAACTAACGATATACATGTTCAAGTTTGCTCTTATTGCAGGAAAGCTTATCCAAGATAACCTCGAAGCATAACCATCGTCCATCGAGCTTAAATCCGACCGTTTGAGCAAGATACATTTCTCATTAAAAACTCAGACGTTACGATCGAGAATTCAGCTTCAGTTATGACCGTTGCATTTATGGCTCAATAATGAACGAACGGTTACAATCCAAGCAGCTATAAAAGAGATTCAAGATCCTACACTCAAGACAACTGAATCCGAAAGAGAAAGAGCTATATCAATATTATTCTCTGTATTTACATTCGATAGCGTTTATTTTCCTTATTGTAATCGTACGATACAACTGTAACATCGAGGATATCACCCCTCATTGGTGATCAATAGTGCAATGTCGACTATCCTATTTAGTCGGCCGCAGGTTTTTTCCTCGATTCAGAGGTTTTTCCTGCGTCATCAATCTTTTTGTCAATTTACTTTTATTTATCGCCCGTTTTATCGAACGAGAATTCTTTCTTTTGACGATTCTGCCTCACGACATCTTACGATAATAACTTAAGTAAATTCTTACACAAACAGTTTGGCGCCCACCGTGGGGCCCGTTTTGAGAAAATCTTGTTCGATAAGGCGTCAGCTTACTAACCTACTTCTTCGAGCTTCTTTGTGAATTAAGTGCAGGAACATGGCAAGCAGTTCTCAAACAACCTTGCAGCAACAATTGGCAGCGGCACAAGAACAAATCCAATGGTTGAATGAGCAGAATTTACAAATGAATGGTGAACTGTCTAGATTGAGAGCATCGAATCCGCAAACCTCTCACATCCCAATTTCCACTCATCAACCGAGGCCATTCTTCCCTCAAAATCAACCCATGTTTCCCAACAACCATTTGTCCAGCCACAAATATCGCAACCATTTGTCCAGCCACAAATATCGCAACCATTTGTCCAGCCACAAGTATCGCAACCTTTCATCCAACCGCAAGTGTCACAAGTTAGCTTACCACCGCCACCTCCAGTCAACAACCCGCGTCCTATCTTCCCTCCATTACCATCAGGTCCTTACCCCGGAGCAACTACGTTCACTTACAACCAACCTCAAACAGGGCCTCGTCCCTTTATACCTATTCCAGAACCTATATCGCACGTTTCCACCGCAGCTACCCCCATAACTCATATTTCAAACTTATCGAACGTTTCAGGAACCTCCGGTAATTCACCGCCCAATGATATCGTGGATATTCGACTAAAAATGCTAGAAGAACAAAACAAAGCAATGCTCGCATTGTTAACCAAACTTCCTGGAGCTGCTATGCCCATCGAAGTTGAACCTAAAACTAGATTCCAAGCCTCACCCTATATCGATGAGATTGCTCTCGTTGATATTCCCAAAAAATATAACATCCCAGCCTTCACACCAAAATACTCTGGAATCTCTGATCCTGTGGAACATATCGCACAATACAAGCAGCTAGTATGGACAGTTCCTATTCCAACCCAGTTTCAAGAAATATGCATGTGCAAGGGCTTTGGATCAACACTTACCGGAGCTGCGTTGCAGTGGTTAATCAATTTGAAACCCAAGAGCATCGCATCGTGGTCTGAATTAGTAAACCCAGTTTACTCGACAGTTTGCAAGCAGTCGCAAGATGGAGAAACAAACAAGCGATCTCTACTACGTCGTGCAAAAAACAGGTGAAACCATCCGTGAATATTTTAACAGGTTCAATGCAGAGATGATCGAAGTTAAGAACTGCGATGTTCGGACGGCGATCGAAGCATACAAACGTGGATTAGATACATCCTCGGAGTTATACACAGACTTAACGAAGTATCCACCAGAAAACTTCGATGATGTACGAGCTCGTACGTTGGCACACATGAGGATTGAAGATGACGCCCTTTTCCGGCGTAAACACTCGAACGATAAGAAAAATCTTGGAGCGCAGAAACATGATTTCAAACCTAAACGAGTAAACAAGATTGATAATTCCCGACGCGATCAGAATAAACGTTCGAAACCAAGGTAAAGGTAAAGTAAGATATCCAGATTTGTCAACTTACCATTTTGCAGGTACAACGAAAGACTTGGTGGATTCTCTACGGAACTTGGAAGTCAACGTACGATGGCCCAAAAAACCAGAGAATCCTAGCAAGGACAAAGACCAAACAAAATGGTGCGACTTCCACAGCTACCATGGACACAATACAGATGATTGTATCAGCTTGAAGAAGGAGATCGCGTACCTCAAATCGAACGGACATCTTAAAAACCTTCTAGGCGATGATTCGAAAAGACCAACGTCACCCGTTCCAACGAAGGTTGTAAACTGCATTACAGGAGGATCAGAAGTGTGTGGCCTTACATATTCTGCGGCAAAAAGGCACGCACGAGAAGGGCCTGAAGGACATCCCATCCCAAATGAATCCAGGACTGCGGAAGAAAAGGAGCTCGATGCTACAAAGATATCGTTCGATATCGAAGATATGTCAGACACTCATCAGAAACACCATGATGCACTGGTTATTCAGTTGACAATTGGTAACTGTCTAACCAAGAGAGTACTAATCGACGGAGGCAGCTCAGCCAACGTGATATTCGCAGAAACCCTCAAGATCATGGGTATTGATCGGTCCAACATCGTACGACGAACAACAACGCTAATTGGATTCAACGGAGATGCCACTAGTACTCTTGGAGAGATCATACTACCAGTCTTCGCTAAAGGCATAAATAAGCAAACAAAGTTCAACGTTATCGATTGTCCTTCCGCTTATAATGCCATACTTGGAAGACCTTGGATCCACGATATGAAGGCCGTACCATCGACGTATCATCAGAAGATCAAGTTCCCATCTCCGTGGGGCGTGCAAGAGATAGTCAGCGAAAAGAAGATCGCACGGGAGTGCTACAAGATTACGATGAAAGCCAAACCGCACGATATCTAGCAATTACAGAGCCAGGATGGAGTACGATCGTACGATGATCTTCAATTGGAAGAAGTCGTGTTGGATCACAAACATCCTGATCGCAAGGTCTTCGTAGGTGCAACTCTAACCCCCGATATAAAAAATAGTATAATTTCTTTTTTGCAGGAACATTCGGATTGTTTTGCGTGGTCACACGAGGATATGGTGGGGATAGATCCTAATATCATATCGCACAAGTTGAACGTGGATCCTACGTTTAAACCCGTTAAGCAAAAAAGACGCAAGTTTGCACCAGAACGCAACAAGGTGATCAACGAGGAAGTGGAAAATCTACTGAAAACGGGAAAAATTCGAGAAGTAAAGTATCCAGATTGGCTCGCCAACGTGGTGGTGGTACAAAAGAATAATGGAAAGTGGCGAGTATGCATCGACTTCACGGACCTAAACAAAGCTTGTCCAAAGGATCCCTTTCCTTTGCCACACATTGATGCAATGGTCGATGCAACAGCGGGGCACGAGTTACTAACGTTCATGGACGCTTATTCCGGATATAATCAGATCCTAATGCATAAAGATGATCAAGAGAAAACTGCGTTTATGACCGATAAGGGCATATACTGTTACAAAGTAATGCCATTTGGGCTCAAGAATGCTGGATCAACGTACCAAAGGCTCGTAAACAGGATGTTCAAAGATCACCTCGGACGTACGATGGAAGTATATATCGACGATATGCTCGTAAAATCAGAACGATCACAAGATCACATCCAACATCTAAAGCAATCGTTCGATATATTACGGGAATACAAGATGAAACTCAACCCAACCAAGTGCTCTTTTGGAGTACGTGCGGGTAAGTTTCTTGGATATATGGTTACGCGACGAGGGATCGAGGCGAGTCCAGAGCAAATCAAAGCAATCCTGGAAATCCAGTCACCAAGGAATGTAAAAGAGGTACAAAAGCTGACTGGACGAGTAGCGGCCCTGAACAGGTTCATCTCACGATCATTCGATAAGTGTCACTTGTTCTACAACGTGCTTCGAAAGAACAAAGGCTTCGATTGGACAGAGGCACACGAGGAAGCACTACAAAGCTTAAAGAAGTACATGTCCAATCCTCCACTGTTGACGAAACCAATCGAAGGAGAGAGCTTGCAATTGTACCTCGCTGTAAGTAACAACGCTGTTAGCGCAGTGCTCGTACGAGAAGGTGACCAACATCAGCAACCTATCTATTATATAAGTAAGTCTTTCCTCGATGCTGAAACAAGGTACACGTCTATGGAAAAGCTCTTACTTGGCCTCGTAACTGCAGCAAAAAAGTTAAGGCATTATTTCGAATCGCATCATATAATCGTTGTTACTAACTACCCTCTTAAGATCGTACTCCGTAAGCCAGAACTTACAGGACGATTAGCAAAGTGGAGTATTTATCTTAGCAGCTTCGATCTAACTATCAACCAAGAACAGCGATAAAGTCTCAGGCGTTAGCAGATTTCGTAGCAGAATTCAGTCCTGGGATCGAAGAACCATCGTACGATGAAATCAGTAATGTGATGATTCACGACAACGAACCCTGGACCATGCATGTTGACGGAGCTTCTAACGCACGAGGATCAGGATTGGGAGTAGTCCTGAAATCATCACATGGGGGCAATATGGTGTATTCGATACGATGTGAGTTCAAAACTACCAACAACGAAGCAGAATATGAAGCCTTGATCGCTGGATTGGATATGGCATATAACTTGGGAGCACGATGGCTACATGTACGAAGTGATTCTCTATTAATTGTGAACCAAATCAATGGCGAATTCCAGGCAAAGGACTCAAAGATGATATCGTACCTCAAGATTGCAAAAGATAAGATCGCGCGATTCGACAAGTTCTCGATAGAACAAATCCCAAGAGATCTGAACATGCAAGCCGATGCCTTGGCTAACTAAGGATCTGCATTCAACGAACCAACTCTAGAAAGTGTTCCGATAATACATCTTATGTCGCCAACAATCGAAGAAGCTCAAATGATCGAAGAAAACCACGATTGGTCGAATGATATATGGAACTATCTCAAAAACGACCAACTCCCTGAAGACAAATTAGAAGCCCGGAAAGTCAGACTTAAAAGTTCTCGATATACGATCTTCGATGATCAGCTGTATCGAAGGTCCACAACGGGTTTAATCTTACGATGCGTGGTAAACAAGCAACAAATCGATCAAATCCTTCAAGAGATGCACGATGGAGAATGTGGAAACCATTCTGGGGGCAGAAGCCTTGCTAACAGAATCTCGAGGCAAGGATATTATTGGCCTACTCTTCGAGAGGACTCGATAAGGTATGTTCAAAGGTGTGATGCTTGTCAAAGACACTCAGGTACGTCACATCTACCTTCTGAACCCCTACACTCTGTCTTAATCCCATGGCCATTCATGCGATGGGGGATGGACATCGTAGGAAAATTACCACCTGCTCCAGGTCAGAAAGTATTTTTACTTGTTCTTACTGATTATTTCTCTAAATGGATTGAAGCCGCAGCTTTCTCACAGGTTAGGGATAAAGAAGTTATCTCCTTTATCCAAACTAACATTATTTACAGGTTTGGAGTACCATCAGAAATAACGTGCGATAATGGGTCCCAATTTATAAGTGAAAGAACTCGAAAGTTCTGCGATGAACGTGGGATAAAACTCATTACATCGACCCCAAGATATCCACAATCCAACGGCTTGGCTGAATCCAGCAACAAGACCATTATTAATTCTATTCGAAAGAGGTTGAAAGCCGCAAAGGGTCGATGGGTCGAAGAATTACCATCTGTTTTATGGGCAAATCGCACGACACCTAGAACCGCAACTGGACAAACTCCCTTTTCCCTAGTATATGGATGTGAAGCAGTCCTTCCAATCGAATCACAGGTTCTTGTTGCTCGACATCGTAGGATTGAACAAAACTCGATAGACTTGTGTTACGATATCGATGCTTTGGAAGAACTAAGAGAGAAAGCCTTTCAAAAGATGGCATCGCAGAAAGCCATGGTTGAACGCTACTTCAACAAAAAGATGAAAGTCAAGGTATTTCAAGTTGGAGATCATGTCCTGCGACGTGTCTTCCCGAATACACAAGAATCAAACGCTGGAAAACTTTCCATCAAATGGGAAGGACCCTACATCATCACCAAGATCGTGGGGAAAGGTGCCTATAAGATTTCAACCATCGAAGGTAATGAAATCCCACGTAGTTGGAATGCAACTCATCTAAAAAGGTACTACTTCTAAAACCCTTTTTATTTTACTATTATTTCATCGAACGATTACTGACTTAGGCATCGGAGCGCCGTTGGTCAATCCAACGGCCACCCCTTAGCCAATTTTACTCGCAGGTAACGCACGATTATCGCAAGACATCGCATGATTATCGCAGGATATCGCACGACTACCGTAGACATCGCACGATCTATGGCAAAACATCGCCCGATAAAACAACATGCTCAAATCGCATAGAACTTAAAAGATGCATCAATTTTAAATCGCAAGAGCGCAAGTCAAAACGCCAGACGCATGATTAACAGAAACGTTTCTAAATTTTTTTAAGTGCCTTAAACTCATGATAAACATCGCAAGCTAAAACGCCCGATTAATTAAGGCCTTAAATCAGCTAAAACGCACGATTATCTATTTACTAAAAGTACTTAGAACAAAAATAACAAGTACTGAAACATCGCACGATTGCAAAAATAGATAATTTCATTAAAAAAGTACTTAAAGTACTCTAATTACATCGTTCGATAAATTAAACTTCAGGGGTGGCCTCTACGCCAGCACCCTCTCCTACACTAGCTCCTACGATAGGGGGAGGAACGTCTTCAGCAGCCTTGTCCACAATGACGGATCCAGAGGCATCTTCATTCTTATCCTCCTCCTCGATCATCGTGACTTCGGCCTCTTTGCTCTTCTCAGCACCTTCCTCCTCTTCATCAGCATCCTTGGCGTCATCAGCATCTAGGAGTTCATCAGATCCCATCGCATCGCGGAAAGCCCCCAGCTCACCCTTGGCAGCCTCGATGGTGTACGTGCCACCAATAAATTGGCGTATTACGGCTGCACGGGCCACCATCCTGGATAGCACCATCTCATCTTTGAGATCCAAGATCTCAGATGATAAGGCCTTCTCGCGATCTGCCATCTCCACACGCGATGCAGCCAGTTCTTCCTCCAGCTTGGCGATACGATTATTTGCCGCCGTCAGCCTTGCACGTTGTTCTGATCGAACGTGCTCAGCCTCATCCAGTTTAGCCATCAGATCGTCCACCTCAACCCGTTTGGCCTCTAGATCAGCAGACATCTTCGATGCCTTCTCCTGAGCCTTCTTCGCCTCGTTCACCGCAGCCCTCTCGCTGGACATTTTCATCTTCATGTCTTTTTGAACGGTCTCCAGTCTTTGGTGAAGACCAAGACACGCCTGGAAAGCCTGCATAACATAAGATGATTAGAACACATAATAATCGTGAGATAAAAGCATCGTACGATAGCTTACCATGAAAGAGTATCCAACAGCCCCGGCATCGAGCTCGCCAATCCGACGAGTGTCCATGTGGGCCTTCTGCGATGGAAGCAGATATTGTTCGATGGCAGGGAAAAGGTCATCTTGGTTGATGACATCGCCATCCAGAAAGTTTGAGGGTAAAGAAATGTGGATCGACGTCTCACCCTCCTTCCCCTTTGGAGGCTTGGCTGAGGCTCTTTTCTCCTTTGGCATCGTAGGAGACATCGTAGGAGGAGGAGCAGTGTGAATCGGGGTCGCATCGACCACATCATCCGCCTGTCGTACGGCTTCCTTTGATGCGATCGAAGCACCCGAAGAAGACCTTGTCTTCTTAGGCTGTGGCTCCATGCCACTTATTCCCTTCTTCTTCTCCAGAGCCCTCTTGGCCGCCGCTAAGTTGGCCAACTTCTTCGCAGGTTTCTTTTGGCCTGAAATAAACAAGAAAAACGTACATTAATATCACACGATACAAGAAAACGTAAGATAAGAAAGAGGATAAAATTATCGCACGATTTACCTTCCATCTCCTCTTCTTCTTCTTTTTCTTCTTCTTCACTCAACACTTGAACTTCGAGCTCTTCGTCGCTATCCTCCCTTGGGCTTTTTCCCTTCGATCTGGCGTACGATCTTTCTTGAACACCGTACTCCAAGAAGCGATTAACAGCCTCGGTGGATTCCTCGAAAGCAAATTCGATCTCTGCAAAAAGAAACGTACGATAAGGAATTATGCAATAAAAACAAACAAAGTAAAAATACGCGAAACATCCTATACCTAATGGGTTCCATTCTGGGGCTACCCATCCACCTTCCTCCAAAACCGATGAGGATCGCACGAACGCATATCGAGCCTTCCATCCTCGATCAAACGCCTGAGTACCATGTACTAACATGGCATCACCCCTACCCTTGGGATAAATCCCATACCTATCATAATCAGAGACCTTCACGGTATACGCCGTGAGAAGGTCATCGACGGTGAAAGGGGCTCTACCCCAGTTCTCGGTTACACGTTCGATAACGCTCACGACCCTCCAGAATTGGGGCATGAGCTGTCCAGGAGATAAACTAAATCGTGTCATAAAGGCACGAGATAGAGGACTGTAAGGCCAGATAAATCCGATCTTGAAGGGGTATTCGAACAACGCAAAGAAACCCGCCGGAGCATCAGCGGGCCTAACCTCGCCGGGTGATTTGATTACAGCCTCCTTAGGCATCCTAGCAAGTTTCCTAAGGTGGATTAGGTCGATTTCTCCCTGGATTGTACTCCTAACCTCCATAATTTCTCTAAAGCTAAGACGATCTAAACTCCTATGTAATCTATCGAAACGCAGCAAGTCGAAATTCCTAGGATTCTTCTCAGCCTTAACTTTCAAACGCATGAACTGAAATTGAAACAAGGGGTAGAAAGATACCTTATAGGCGAATTGGATCTAAATCTTCTCAAAGATTAGGAGGATTCGGTTGGAGAGAAATTTGAATTCGAAATTGGAAAGGATTTTGAGATAATTATGGAAGAAATCTTATCTTTATATGATATTAAACTCCTTCCCAAGAAATTGAGGTCGAATCGAGCATCGACACCTGTCCCTTATATCCGTTGCATTGACAGCTTGCAATTAACCAAGTTATAACGCCGTTAACATATGAAACTGTTCATATTCGACAAATTGATCACGATAAAATTGATGTACTAACGATTTGATTTTACAGATGTAAGATTCAGAAAATTTATAACATATTTTCTAAATCTTGGGGCAAACTGTTTAGGTAAAATTTTATCATCGAACGATCGAACGATTGGAATTGTAAGATATCTTCCAGGATGATATTCCTGTATTAAGATAAGGTCCTGGAATAAAGATATAACTACCATCAAACAAAGACAAGTGATCATCGAAGATAAAAAGAAGTAGATCGTGCGATATCATCATATGATCGTACGATTAAACTAACGATATACATGTTCAAGTTTGCTCTTATTGCAGGAAAGCTTATCCAAGATAACCTCGAAGCATAACCATCGTCCATCGAGCTTAAATCCGACCGTTTGAGCAAGATACATTTCTCATTAAAAACTCAGACGTTACGATCGAGAATTCAGCTTCAGTTATGACCGTTGCATTTATGGCTCAATAATGAACGAACGGTTACAATCCAAGCATCTATAAAAGAGATTCAAGATCCTACACTCAAGACAACTGATTCCGAAAGAGAAAGAGCTATATCAATATTATTCTCTGTATTTACATTCGATAGCGTTTATTTTCCTTATTGTAATCGTACGATACAACTGTAACATCGAGGATATCACCCCTCATTGGTGATCAATAGTGCAACGTCGACTATCCTATTTAGTCGGCCGCAGGTTTTTTCCTCGATTCAGAGGTTTTTCCTGCGTCATCAATCTTTTTGTCAATTTACTTTTATTTATCGCACGTTTTATCGAACGAGAATTCTTTCTTTTGACGATTCTGCCTCACGACATCTTACGATAATAACTTAAGTAAATTTTTACACAAACAATATCTTCGTTGCATCGAGCTCCTTTTCTTCCGCAGTCCTGGATTCATTTGGGATGGGATGTCCTTCAGGCCCTTCTCGTGCGTGCCTTTTTGCCGCAGAATAGGTGAGGCCACACACTTCTGATCCACCTGTAATGCAGTTTACAACCTTCGTTGGAACGGGTGACGTTGGTCTTTTCGAATCATCGCCTAGAAGGTTTTTAAGATGTCCGTTCGATTTGAGGTACGCGATCTCCTTCTTCAAGCTAATACAATCATCTGTATTGTGTCCGTGGTCGCTATGGAAGTCGCACCATTTTGTTTGGTCTTTGTCCTTGCTAGGATTCTCTGGTTTTTTGGGCCATCGTACGTTAACTTCCAAGTTCCGTAGAGAATCCACCAAGTCTTTCGTTGTACCTGCAAAATGGTAAGTTGACAAATCTGGATATCTTACTTTACCTTTACCTTGGTTCGAACGTTTATTTTGATCGCGTCGGGAATTATCAATCTTGTTTACTCGTTTAGGTTTGAAATCATGTTTCTGCGCTCCAAGATTTTTCTTATCGTTCGAGTGTTTACGCCGGAAAATGGCGTCATCTTCGATCCTCATGTGTGCCAACGTACGAGCTCGCACATCATCGAAGTTTTCTGGTGGATACTTCGTTAGATCTGTGTATAACTCCGAGGATGTATCTAATCCACGTTTGTATGCTTCGATCGCCGTCCGCACATCGCAGTTCTTAACTTCGATCATCTCTGCATTGAACCTGTTAAAATATTCACGGATGGTTTCACCTGTTTTTTGCACGACATAGTAGAGATCGCTTGTTTGTTTCTCCATCTTGCGACTGCTTGCAAACTGTCGAGTAAACTGGTTTACTAACTCAGACCACGATGCGATGCTCTTGGGTTTCAAATTGATTAACCATTGCAACGCAGCTCCGGTAAGTGTTGATCCAAAGCCTTTGCACATGCATATTTCTTGAAACTGGGTTGGAATAGGAACTGTCCACACTAGCTGCTTGTATTGTGCGATGTGTTCCACAGGATCAGAGATTCCAGAGTATTTTGGTGTGAAGGCCGGGATGTTATATTTTTTGGGAATATCAACGAGAGCAATCTCATCGATATAGGGTGAGGCTTGGAATCCAGTTTTAGGTTCAACTTCGATGGGTACGGCAGCTCCAGGAAGTTTGGTTAACAATGCGAGCATTGCTTTGTTTTGTTCTTCTAGCATTTTTAGTCGAATATCCACGATATCATTGTGTGGTGGATTACTGGAGGTTCCTGAAACGTTCGATAAGTTTGGAATATGAGTTATGGGGGTAGCTGCGGTGGGAACGTGCGATATAGGTTCTGGAATAGGTATAAAGGGACGAGGCCCTGTTTGAGGTTGGTTGTAAGTGAACGTGGTTGCTCCTGGGTAAGGACCTGATGGTAATGGAGGGAAGATGGGACGTGAGTTGTTGACTGGAGGTGGCGGTGGTAAGCTAACTTGTGACACTTGCGGTTGGATGAAAGGTTGCGATACTTGTGGCTGGACAAATGGTTGCGATATTTGTGGCTGGACAAATGGTTGTTGGGAAACATGGGGTTGATTTTGAGGGAAGAATGGCCTCGGTTGTTGAGTGGAAACTGGGATGTGAGAAGTTTGCGGATTTGTAAATTCTGCTCATTCAACCATTGGATTTGTTCTTGTGCTGCTGCCAATTGTTGTTGCAAGGTTGATTGAGAACTGCTTGCCATGTTCCTGCACTTAATTCACAAAGAAGCTCGAAGAAACAGGTTAGTAAGCTGACGCCTTATCGAACAAGATTTTCTCAAAACGGGTCCCACGGATGGCGCCAAACTGTTTGTGTAAAAAATTTACTTAAGTTATTATCGTAAGATGTCGTGAGGCAGAATCGTCAAAAGAAAGAATTCTCGTTCGATAAAACGTGCGATAAATAAAAGTAAATTGACAGAAAGATTGATGACGCAGGAAAAACCTCAGAATCGAGGAAAAAACCTGCGGCCGACTAAATAGGATAGTCGACGTTGCACTATTGATCACCAATAAGGGGTGATATCCTCGATGTTACAGTTGTATCGTACGATTACAATAAGGAAATGAATACTATCGAATGTAAATACAGAGAATAATATTGGTATTGCTATTTCTCTTCCGAAATCAGTTGTCTTGAGTGTAGGATCTTGAATCTCTTTTATAGCTGCTTGGATTGTAACCGTTCGTTCATTATTGAGCCATAAATGCAACGGTCATAACTGAAGCTGAATTCTTGATTGTAACGTCTGAATTTTAATGAGAAGCGTATCTTGCTTAAACAGTCGGATTTAAGCTCGATGGATGATGGCTGAGCTTCGTGGTTATCTTGGATAAGCTTTCCTGCAATAAGAACAAACTTATACATGTATATTGTTAGTTTAATCGTACGATCCTATGATGATATCGCACGATTATCTTCGATGACTACTTATCTTTGTTTAATGGTAATTATATCTTTACTTCAGGACCTTATCTTAATACAGGAATATTATCCTGGAAGATATCCTACGATTCTAATCGTTCGATCGTTCGATGATAAAATTTCACCCAAACAGATACTTAGTTTAATTTCTAGCTTGAGTAGTTATCATTGAGTTTTTTAGTGATGTTTCTAAATGTTCCGCTATCATAGTTAAATAAATGAGATCAGCATGCATGAACTCATTGAGTTTGTTCAGTGACCAAATGTTGTTGATCAAACAACTAGGTATCTCTCTGAAGATAAAGAAGTCATGCACACAAAACCATTAGTGATGTCGAAGAAGTAGCTGATGATAAAGCCATAACCGTTTGTATTGTGAAGACGGATTCAGTGATAACGATGTGACTAGCCCTACATGCCAACTTGAAGAACCGAGACTCAGCGATCGTTGAGATACCCAAGTTCAGCGACATCTACTCATTGATCAGATTTTTATTCAAGAAGGTTTCCAATATTTATCTTATCTCTTTTTGCTCAAAAAGTATACTAGGCTTTACTGATAAAAGTACAAAAGGAACATTCTTACCACAGTTCCGTACTTCTCAGCCCATAAAGCACATGGGAATATAATATAGTAAATAGTACAATTAGACCATGTAATACACAAAGTGGACTACCATGCATTTAATGCAATTGATATATATAGCTGTTGAGTGTTATTCTTCAAATATACATCTTTTCTGTATCATTATATCCAAGTCCTTCTTCTCTCTTGTATCTCGAAGTTCTTTCTTCTTTTTCTTGTACTCACTAAGTGCATTAGTGAAAGATTTGTAAAACTTTAGATTATTCAGAATGGGTTTTGTACCTTTCCATTTTGTAACAATCTTGTAAATTCAATATTTAAGTTCTTAATAACAAATTGAATTTAAAAGTGAAAATAGTGTCAGATATATTCAACCCACCCCTATCTATAATTCTTGTTTGCTTGAAGGTTACCCTATTGGGACCAATAAATGGTATGAGAGCAGTTGAAAAAATCTTTCTTTTTTAAGTTTGATCTCTTTAGATCCAGAAACCATTTATTTAATAAATGGTACTTCAGGCTAACAAGGATAACTACAATGACACAAGCTCCCTTGCGAAACCTCCTGAGTTTAACAAAGACAACGTCCTTTTTTGGAAAACCAGGATGACCCTATTTATAGCAGGAGTTGATCCCCAGATTCCATTCTTTATAACTAGACCTTATGTCCCAAATACTCTCAATGTCGTTGTTCCAGGTACTACCACACTTGCCATACCTGAAAGAACAATAGTAAAGAATATTGTTTAGTGGACTGATGAAGACAAAAAGCATGTCAACATAGATACAAAAGAAAGATCTTGAATATCTATGTCCCTACCAAATGGTGTATTTTACTATGTATGTCATCTGAAGATTGCTCGAGAAATATGGGACACTTTTTGTGTTCAATTTGAAGGTAGTGATTCCCTACTTGACACTAGAGAGATAAACCATGTAAAATTTTGACATGTCGCAGACGAAGAAATTGGTTTTTCCCTTGTTTCCATTTTGATCATCTTGTAGTGCTTCATAGTGGTCGTCACATGATCATCAGTTAATTCTAGATCTTTTCTTCAACTCATCGTTATTTGAAAAAGTTATCAATAAGTTCTTCAATTAAGAAAACATGGTATTACTGCTGCTTGTTGTTATTATTAAAATTAGTACGTAAAAAGAAAAAAAGATAAATAATAGATATTTTAAGTTTTAGAAAACGACATTAAATATAAAAAACTTGAGATATTTGATGTGGTAATATATATATATATATATATATACCAACTAACTTAAACCGTTTTTAATCACACAACTAAACTACCACAAACACACAAGTTTGACCTGATCACGAATAATATAGTATAGATAAGTTCATGTATCGTTCTTACCACTCTAGAGAGTGAAACTACCTATTTTAATTCTAAAGCTTTCACTAATTAATCTAACAAAGTTATCTTTTGATGGGTTGTTGTAATTAATAGCTACTGATGAGAAAAGTGAAAAGAAAATAATTAAACTAGTTTATGGATTAAAACTTTATATTAGAACAAGGTACTCATTATGGATATATGAATTCCTTTTCAAATGATTTGATTTAAGCAACTAGCACCATGATGAATGACAATTTTAGAACTTATTCACATTAAACAACTCAGATTGTGTAGCAACTATCAACTGTCATACTATCCTAGTTCTTCAGTCTAAGGGCATGTCATCCTCATAGACTGACTTATCCCTTTTTATGACCAGATTATCGGACCCTACTCTACAATCTTCCTAAACTTAATAGATTGTCTGCCAGGTCACCAAGGTGAAAGGTAGAGGAGGTTGATTAACTAAAAAGAGTCTACCTATTAATAGTAGATATACCCAACCAATGATTTCAAGTAACGAAAGTTAAAATCATATAAAGGAGTTTACAGACAATCATTCAAAAGCCATATATCATTCATAAAATATAAATTAAACCATCATCCAAGTTCATCAAAACATAATGAGTACTAAAAGTATCTAGCCATTAAACATATTGAACAACATAATCGAAGATAGATAAAAACACATTATGCACACCGTGCAGCGATTGAAGAATATACACCAGTAATGCGACTCCGGGTAGCAATCGGTTAAGTATCATTGAGATTAAGCACCTTCTTCAGTTGCCGGTTCATACAATCTCGATCTCCTCGCGTCTCCTTTGTTGCTGCTCTCTATTGCTCTGATATGATAAGTTGTATTTGAAACCCTAGTGATGTGGTGAATATATATATATATAATATAATATCTACCAAGTTTTACCCTTTTTAAATCACCTAACTAGATTACCACAACACACACAAGCCCACCTGGTCGTGAATAATATAGTGTCGATAAGTCCATGTATCGTTCTTACCACATAGAATAGTCAAGCTACCTATCCCTAGTTTAACAGTTATACCAATTAATCTAAGTAAAATGGCTTTTGGGGGTTTTGATGATTAAGAGCTAATAAGTAAAAAGCAATAGAGAACTAAGGTAAATCAAAGATAATAACTTTATAAAAGAAGACAGTAGTTACTATGTTGATTAAGAATCCATTTTCAGATAATTTGACTTTAACAATGAATGCTTTTGATAAATGGCAATTGTAGGACCTTAAGCCGAAACACCCTAAGAATACCAAGTGACTATCAACTAGAAAACCTTCTAGCCCACAACATAAAGATGGAACACCTTTATAACTGGTTATCCTTATTTATGGCCAAGTCGTTGGACCCTACTATCCAATCTACTTAATCTAAAGAGATCGCTTACCAAGTCACCAAAGCAAAAGGTAAGGAGGTTGATTAACTGATAGGAGTCTATTTACTAATTGTCAGATAATAAATAAACCCAATCAACGAATTCAAGTAGCAACAGTTAAAACCATAAACAAGAGTTCACAAGATAAACATTCAAAAGTCATAAATCTCTTAAATAAAATAGTAAAGTCGAATCATCATCCAAGTTCATTAAACCATAGTAAGCACTATAAGAAAACTACCCACTAAAAATGATATCAAACAAAGTTAGATAACAATACGAACACATTAGGAACACCGTACATCAACCGAAGATAGTACACCAGCAACTCGACTTCGGGTAGAAACCGGTGACGTTCCACCGAGATTAAGCACTGTAACATCCCAAAATCCAAAACTCTCATTTACTAGATAGTAACCAAGATTCACATTAAGAGCGGAAGCTTGTCCCAAATTACATCCAAAACCAACAAAGTTTGAAACTTTAAAACCATAATCCAACTCATAACTTAAATGTAAAGGTTTACGGAAAATGATAGAAATTTAGTTTTGAAAACACCAAGGGTTCGACATCATAGCATAACATGTTCTCCAAAACATCTTGACTGAACTACCATCCCGGAGCCTCAAACGGTAGCCTTCTCTTTTCCCTTACGGGAAGTACCTGCCACTAAAAGATAGAACAACAACGGGGTAAGCATAAAGCTTAGTGAGTACACACTTAAACCCCTACCATCATGCAACACAATCACATTACATAGCAACTAAAAACATGCAACCTCCAACCTTCCCTACGGTTCAACACCATCAAGGAAGGCATATGACACTGGTACCAGGCCTCTCCAAATTCCCTAGGGGTATTGCTACCAGCATAGGTACTCTCCAACGTCCCCGAAGGAACACATCACATAATTACACATGCAAACGTAACCATGTACACATAACAACAAGAGTTAAGTGAGGTACTCACCTGTCAGTCGCTAGCAATACAAGACTCTCCACAAGCTAGAACAGTCACTTGCAAACACCTAGCCAAACATGATCACATAACACATCAACTTAGTCCAAAAGGAGCACTTGACACTCCATACCGAAAAGCTAGCCTTAGACATAGCTAGGCTAGTCCAATTGACCCCAAACTCTAGGCCTCATCCTCTCATAACATCCCTAACGTGATCCCATAGCCCAATCTTCGAAAAGAAAAAATAAAATTTTGAAAGTGGCCAGAGAGTTGCGCGGCCTACTCCCGCGACCTAAGGTCGCGGGGCCAGGTTGCGGGCTTTTCCAGCCTGCACTCTCTCGCGATCTGCCTCGAACTTTGTGCCAAAAACTCATTTTTCATGCCAAAACACAACAAAATATGTTTTCTCAACTACTAGGGTCGATATCTAACAAATACATATAAGCAACTCGACCCTAGAACCTCCCAATTACCTCAATTTGATGATCCAATGACCATCAATCCACACCCAACCCTAACCATCTCAAGACTCCAAAATAAACTACAAAAGACATTCAATTGACATGGAATTCTTACCTTAAACGCAATTGACGTGAGTGCTAACACACCCCAATCAACCCAAGCCTCAATTTCATCTTTGGCTGCCTTCCTCTTATCGCCCTCTCTTCTCTCTCTCTCTCTCCCCTGTACGTTCTGAGAAAACTGCCTGGAGAGTGAGGGTTTTTACCCTTTTATTAACAATAGCCACACTTACCTTAAACTTCCACAAATGACACTTCAGCCCTTCAACTCCTAAAACATGGCAATTACTTAATTAAACTACTTAAACCAAGATATAAGGGAAAAGTGAAAATGGGTGTTACAACTCTCCCCCACTTACCGGAATTTCGTCCCCGAAATCGCCTATGCTTGGAACAATTCAGTGTGGTTCCTCCGCATTTCATCCTCGGGCTCCCACGTCCACTCTGAACCTTTTCCGTGCTCCCATTGGACCTTAACGATCCCTATCTCTTTGTTCCTCAATGTCTTGGTCTTTCTCTCCAAGACAGCTATCGGCTTCTCCGCGTAGTTGAGCCGCTCGTCCACTTCGATGTCCTCCAACGGTACAAAGGCCGATTCATCCGCTAAACACTTCCGAAGCTGGGACACATGAAAAGTGTCGTGTATCTGACTGAGCTCTGACGGTAACTCAAGTCGATACGCAACCTTCCCAACACAAGCCACTATCTCAAATGGCCCAATGAACCTCGGACCCAACTTTCCTCGCTTCCTAAATGGTATCACCCCTTTCCATGGCGATACCTTCAGAAGCACCTTATCCCCCACACTAAACTCCAGATATGACCCTCTCTTATCTGCATAACTTTTCTGGCGACTTTGAGCTGCCTTCAGCCGTTCACAAATCTGTTGAATGCTCTCAGTTGTCCTCTAAACGATCTCCGTACTCCCCAACTCTCTCTGACTAACCTCTCCCCAACAAATGGGGGTCCTGCACCTCCTCCCGTTACAACATCTTATAGGGAGGCATGCCAATACTGGCATGGAAGCTGTTATTGTAAGAGAGTTCAACCAAGGGAAGATGAGATTCCCAACTACCTCCAAAATCCAAAACACATGCCCGAAGCATATCCTCAAGAGTCCGTATAGTCCTCTTGCTCTGACCGTCTGTCTGAGGGTGGAAAGCCGTGCTGAACTGAAGCTTAGTACCCAGATCCTCGTGAAATCTGCTCCAAAAACGTGATGTGAACCGAACATCTCGATCCGAAATCACTGTCACCGGCACTCCATGCCTCGCCTCACTATCTCCCGGACATAGATGTCCGCCAACACCTCTGAAGAAGAGGCCTCTCGAGTTGCAATGAAGTGGGCACTCTTCGTCAGTCTGTCAACCACCACCCAGATAGCGTCATGCTTCCTAACCGTCTTTGGTAGCCCGGTAACCAAGTCCATGGTCACGTGCTCCCATTTCCACTCGGGTATCTCCAAAGGTTGAAGTTTCTCGTGTGGCTTCTGATGTTCCGCCTTGACCCTTAAGCACGTTAAACACGTTTCCACATACTTAGCCACGTCCCTCTTCATGCCTGGCCACCAATAGTCGGTCCTCAAGTCACGGTACATTTTGGTGGCACCGGGATGGATTGAGAACTTCGACTTATGGGCCTCATCCAAGAGTATCTGTCTCGCCTCGCACGAGACCGGAACCCACACCCGACCGTAACGAGTCAACAAACCCCGACTGTCGGTCGCCAACTGCTCCACCTGACCCTTAATCCTCCATCTTTTTTGATTATCTGCCTTAATAGCCTCCACTTGAGATTGACGTATCAACTCAATCAAGAAGTTGAAACGGTCAACCTCATGCACGGTACTCGAAGCAGTAAACTACTCCCCTTCCGACTCAAGGCATCCGCTACCACATTCGCCTTTCCCGGGTGATAGAGGATCTCGCAGTCGTAGTCCTTTACCACCTCTAGCCACCTCCGCTGCCTCATGTTGAGGTTTTGCTAATCCATAAAATAACGGAGACTCTTGTGATCTGTATAGATGGTACAGTGAACCCCATACAAGTAGTGTCGCCATAACTTGAGTGCGAACACCACCGCAACCAACTCCAAGTCGTGGGTTGGGTAGTTTACCTCATGCGTCTTTAACTAACGAGACGCATAGGCAATTACCCGCCCCCTCTGCATAAGGACGCAGCCTAACCCGTGATATGAGGCATCACAGTAGACTGTCAGGTCCTCTACTCCCTCCGGTAATGTCAAAACCGGAGCCTCACACAACTTCCTCCTCAACGTATCGAAAGCTGCTTCCTGCTCCTCGCCCCAAACAAAGCGTTCACTCTTCCTCGTCAATTTCGTCAATGGAACAACTATCTTGGAGAAGTCTTGGATAAACCGGCGGTAGTACCCGGCCAATCCAAGAAAATTCCTAACCTCCGTGGGAGTCTTCGGCGTCTCCCATTTCATCACCGCCTCTACCTTCGCTGGATCTACTTTTATGCCCTCTCGGTTTACAAGATGCCCCAGAAATTGGACTTCTTGTAACCAGAAGTCACATTTGGAGAATTTCGCGTATAGCTTCTCCTTACGCAAAACCTCCAACACTTCTCGCAAATGACCCACATGTTCCTCCTTAGATTTGGAGTAGATTATGTATATCGTCTATGAAAACGATCACCGACCTATCCAACATCGGTCTACAGACTCTGTTCAGCAGATCCATGAACGCCGCCGGTGCGTTCGTCAAGCCGAGGGGCATCACGATGAACTCGAAATGCCCATACCTGGTCCGGAAAGCTGTATTGCGCACATCCTCCTCTCATACTTTCAACTGATGGTACGCCGAACGAAGATCTATCTTCGAGAACCAAGCGGCTCCCTGAAGCTGATCGAAGAGATCATCGATCCTCGGTAAAGGGTATCTGTTCTTCACCGTGAGCTTGTTGAGCTCTCGATAGTCGATACACATCCGTATCGACCCATCCTTCTTCTTTACAAACAGAATAGGGGCTCCCCAAGGTGAGGTGCTCGGGCGAATGAACCCCTTATCCAAGAGCTCCTCCAACTGCTTCGATAACTCTTGCATCTCCGGAGGTGCCAACCGATACGGTGCCTTTGCTATCGGTGCCGCCCCCGGAACGAGATCTATCCGGAACTCTGCCTGCCTCTCGGGTGGAACGCCAGGCAAGTCATCCGGGAATACATCCGGATAATCGCTGACCACAAGCACATCCGCAACTGTACTCTTCCTTGTCTCTTCGTGGTTGTCGACCACGTACGCCAAGAAGCTATGTCCTCCGTGAAGAACATGCTTCCTAGCCTTAGCTAGCGTGCACAACTTAGGCAATTTCTTCCGTCTTTCACTCGGGATAGTTAATTCTCCCCCACTTGGGTTCCGAATCACTACCCGCTCGTTCTCACAATCAATGTGACCTCCATTTCGACTCAACCAATCTACTCCTACCACTACATTGATCTCCCTCATAGGTATCGGGATGAGATCAATTCTAAACTTGACTCCAAAAATCTCTATTACACTGTTCCTATACACATGCTTACATAACGATACTTCTCAGCTGCTATCTCTACCTCTAGCGGACTGTCTAATCTACCCTTTAAATGCATAAAATTTTTACAAAACGCATAAGACACAAACGACTTGCTAGCTCCGAATCAAATAACACAAGAGCATGTACAGAGTTGACAGGGAAAGTACCTGTCACCACGTCCGGCTCCTCTTTGGCCTCCTCAGCCGTCAGCTGAAACACCCTAGCCCGGGTCCTCGGTGCCTCCGTTTTCTTACCTGTACTCGCCTCCCAAGTCTTCACTGGCGCTACTCCCGACGTCTAAGTTGCCCCGTCAGACTGAGGGCACTCATTCGCTACGTGACCCGGTCGGAAACACTTGAAACAGAGCCTCATAGTCACCTTGCAATGCTTGCTGAAATGGCCCGGTTGCCCGCATTTGAAGCAGGTTCCCGACCCCCATTCGACACTCTCCCAAGTGATGACGTCCACACTTTGTGCAGTTCGGAAACTCCTTCTTTACCACTACCTTCGGCTCCGTTGGTTTGAACTTCTTTACCGGCTGAGCCTGCGTCTGAGTCGTCTCTGCTTTGTTCCTCTTACTTTGCCTCTCGAGCTCCAATTCCCTAGTCCTAGCCACATCATGCATACGGTGGAAGGTCTTGCACTCTGCCATCACTACAAATTCTCTAATCTCGGGTTTCAGAACCTCCGCGTAACGGTACATCTTCATTCGCTCACTTGCCACATAGTCGGGGCAAAAGAGCGAACGCTCCAGGAATAGATCGGTGATTTCATTCACCGTCTTAGTCGTCTGCTTCATAGCCAAGAACTCCCCAGTCAGCCGCTCTGTAACAATTCAATTCCTTTTTCGCAATATTTAACAAACAATGAACGAAAATTATGTAAAAGTAACCATTACAGCAGAAATTGTCCAAAAACATAATTTTAATAGAATCGAAGGTTAAAGTTTCCAACCAAAAGATATTAGCCAAAATCCTCAAACGAGGTTCATCACATATATCTGTATTAAAACCAAAACAAAAAAAAAAAACATAATTTTAAGTTTAACAATCTTTTATTCCACATGAACTGAGCCTTGAGCATGATCGGAACTTCAAGCTTTCCCCTTTCCTTTGTCCTTCCCAGACGGACCTGCATCTAAGGGAAAACCACAACGGGGTAAGCTTTCGCTTAGTGAGCAAAAACCACAAACACACAACAATATATACAATCCACCACGCATATGAGAAATTGAGAACTAGGCATGCTATCACCAATGGCCTTACGGTACACGCCGGTAAGGACCACACACATACTGATATCAGTTTAACACAAGGACAATACCCACGGTGGCCACCACCACTACAATGTGTACGCCATCACACAAACATGCTAGTCTCATAACCACATACGCATCACATGCAATTTGTACATAAAGCCACGTATAAGGGTTAATGTACTCACCTTGATATGCTTCATAATAAACACGAGTTTTGATAGCTAATCACGTCACAATATAGTACCTATACAATTCATAGTATAGCACACATAATTATCAAAATAACACTTTAAGACTCCAAACCGAAACACTAGTCTAAGACTAGGCTAGACCCTCTCAATTGACCTAAACTTTGCCAAACACCATTATTAAACATCCCCTAGGGAGTCATGATCGAAAGAACCCCAAACGAAAACTAACAAAAAAAACTCAAATGCTGAAACAGCGGAAACGGCGGGTCAAATGGCGGGTCACCCCGCAGGTCACGACCCGCCGTTATCTGCAGACTGAAATCGCAAGTCGCAGATTACGAAATGGCTACGGGATTCTCACCAATCAACCCAAAATTGATTAAAAGACACCAAATTGATGTTATCGAACATCCCCATGACATTATAACACAAAAAGGTACTCTAGAAACACCATATAAACATCATTCAACCCAATTCGACCATCAATTGATCGAATTCCCAAATTGCCTAAACCCTAACCGTCAACCAATCAAGACTCCAACAACTAACGAAAACACCAATAGAATCATACCTTGGGTTAGGAGAATGTTACTAACGAAATCCCGATGATCGATTGCTCTTCTCACGTGGAAATCACCATCACTTTCTCCAAATCACACAAAGCTCTCAAACCCTTCTCAATTTTCTGCAAAAAAAAATCGACTAACACAAGAGGAAGGGTTTGGGGCTTTTAACTACATTGCATAAAAGTCATTCACGACCCTTCGCTTTCGCAATTGACACTTCCACCCCTGACCCTCGAAACAACACAATTAACCCAAAGCTTAACAAAATTTAACGAACACCGGTTAAATACTAACTTTGGGAAATGGGGCGTTACAACTCTCCCCCACTTAACAAGATTTCGTCCCCGAAACCGCTTACACTGAAACAGCTCCGAGATAAGCGTCCTCATTTCGGCTTTCGACTCTCACGCACACTTTGACCCCTTGCGATACCCAATTGGACATTCACTAGTCCAATATTTTTGTTCTGCAGGGTCTTAGTCTTCCTTTCCACACAACAATCAGTCTCTCCACATATTTCACCCACTTGCACGCTGTTCGTCGGAATATGAACTGACTCATCAGCTAAACATTTTCTCAATTGAGACACGTGAAGGTGTTATGTACTTAACTGAGTTCCGAAGGTAACTCAATTCCACACGCCACCTTGTCTACACACGCTATCCCCTTAAGAGGTCCGATATAACTAAGGCCTTGCTTGTCAATGTAGCTTTTCTGACGACTCTGGGAGGTCCATTACCGCTCTCGAATCATTTCCATGCTTTCCTTCGTTTTCCGCACAATCTCGATGCTATTGGCCCACTTTTCCCCAACGAATAGGGGTTCTTCATCTCTTTCCGTACAACATCTTGTACGGAGACATGCTGATACTGGTATGGAAATTGCTGTTACACATAAATTCGGCAACGATAGGTAGGTATTCCAACTACTGCCCAAAATCCAACACGTATACCCTCATCATGTCCTCGAGAGTTTGAATCGTCCTCTCGCTTTGACCGTCTATCTGTGTATGGTTCGCGGTACCGATCTGCAGTCTAGTACCCACATCCTTTTGAAATCTTCTCCATAACCACGATCTAAACCGCAAGTCTCGATCAGAAATCACCGTTATTGGCATAATGAACCACATCCCGCTTCATTCTCGCCACCAATAATCGGTCTTTAAGTCCCGATACATTTTCATAGCTCCCGAGTGTATAGAGAACCTAAACTTACGAGTTTCGTCGCAACGGCCCCAAACACGACCCGAGCGAGTCAAAAGTCCTTGACCTTCAAACCCTCAGCTGGGCCGGTTGATCATTGGTTCTCTCTTTCTTCAACCTGAGAGCTCTTAATCAGCTCCAACACCGAAGTCGTCACTGTTAATATCCTTAACAATACTCGCATCACCACACCACGTTGTCAAACACCTAAATCAAAGCAACACATTGGCCACAAGAACATTTGCACAAATTGACACTTTAAACTCCCATATCGAAATGCGAGTCTTAGCCATATCTAGACTACTCCAATTGCCCCCAAATTCTACCAAACATTATCTTAGAACATCCCTAAGATAAGCCCCAAGCTAAATCCTGAAAATGACCGCACACGAAAAACTCAAAAATCAAAACAGAAGGTTACGTGACCTCCTTCCCGCGACCTCAAGTCGCGGGGATGGTCGCGCAACTTCCCTGACATGACGAACTTCGCGATTTGGCTATGGGAAAACACCAACAACTTCACATTCTTTCTCAAGAGCCTTTCCAAAGGCACCGCAAATCCCGAGAAGTCTTGGATGTACCATCTGTGATATCTGGCTAATCCAATAAAACTCCGAATCTTGGTAGAAGTCTTTGGAACCTCCCACTTTGCTATTGCTTCCACTCTCACCGAAACTACCCTGATGCCCTCCCGGTTAACAAAGTGTCCTAAGAATTGGACCATCTTGTTGTTGGGATTTTGTGAGATCCTCGTATCAAACTGACACGAGAAAAAACTGTGATCTCAAACCTAACTGGTCGAGACACACGACAAAACCACATGAAACAAACTGTTCCAAAGGTTTAACAATCAAACCTAACTGGTTTGATTAAGCGGAAGCAATAACGATTAAAATCCCGAAAACATCACAGATCTTATTTGTTTATCTTATCACAGTTAATATGTAGGTTTAGGGTTATTACCTGGATTGCTTGAGATAGATCCACCCGTAAACGACCAAACGGAATTCCCTCTAGCTGGATCTAACCCCGGAACGCTTCACGAACAAACGGTACGCGAAGAACACGATCAATCAGAAACGAAACCGGATCTGGATTCTTTCTTGGTGAGATCGACGAAGAGAGAGAGAGAGTATGGAGAGAGAGAGAGGTTTCTTGGTGAGAAGGCTACTAATCAGTTCAATGAATAATTGATGGCCTAGCACATCTATTTATATGGAAAAACTACCATATTGCTTTATTCTTTCTTTCTCTCTAAGAAAGAATAATTTCTATAATTATCTTTATTCTTTCTTTCTTTCTAAGAAAGAATAATTTCCATAATTATCTTTATTCTTTCTTTCTTTCCAAGAAAGAATATTTACCATAATTATATTTTCCATATAATTATTTCTAGATAATTATAAACCAATTAATTACTTATTATATATTTATTTAACTAATAAATATATAACCTTAATTAATTATCTGAAACCTTTCACTTTGGGGTTTATACAGAAAACACCCAACAGTTTTATAATTCACTATTATAAAACTAAACTCTCCAAACTGGGGTTATTATACTATCCGAATTATAGGTCCTCACAGGTGTGACCCTCAAGTGACTTATAACGTTGGATGTGCGATCAAGTGGTTTGTCAACTTATGCACATAATTCCTACAGACTCCCACTTGTGCAAGTTGGCAATACCAGATTGATGACACGGACCTAAGGAGGCCCCTAGACAGGCACTTAGGCTAACCAGGTTATAAGCACCCTTATACCCAGGTAGGTGATAAAACGTTCCTAAAAGGAAACAACATTTATGAACACACTGTTCACAAATCGGGTATAACTAGGCTTTTCCTTTTGCAACACGATATTTCAATTTTGAGTATGAGCATGGATACAGTCAACTCAGAATACTCAAGATTATGTTCATGACTATCCGACTTCCAACTGATTGGTAAACGACAAAGAACAAATCAGTTCGTTTGGGCATGGCCATGCACTTCATCAGTTCTTGTAGTCAGTCAAGGGGCCCAGGAAATATCTCTCTTCGAAGAAGAGGTGCAAATCCCATCTTGCATATCTGCATCTGTCACCACGGCTTCCGCTGAATCTAGTTACGCCCCGTATGACCACCCTGTTACGGCGTGATGTTAGAACGTACTAAGTATCCAACAGTCCTCGCAATGCCAAACCAAATACCTCAGGTGCTAAGGACAACCTCTGGGAGTCTTACTCATGACTAAATCCATGGAGTAATCTCAACCGGCGGATCACATCCGATATTCGCTGCTCTATCGAATATCCGTGCAGTTTTTGGTCTACATCGCTTGTAGCTGTTATTCAACACTCTGTTTTATAACTACCCAAAAACTCACGATGACTTTAAAACCCTATCAGGTTCCCACCTTGATAAGTTGTCACGGATAATTTCAAATAAAACTTATTACTAGTTTTATTCCTGGATCAAAAACATGCTAAGTATAAAAGAAACAAAGAAACTAATTTTGTATAGTCCATATTCACTCTGTAATAATAACAAAATTAATAGCACTTCTAAGTTACTTTTACGTGTCTATTCAATGTGTACTTTATACTTGGTTTAAATGAAGTATCACCTTCCTTCAATTTAAACCCTTCGATTAGTGTTTACCATCCTAATCAAAGAAACAACCAAAACAACGCAAGTTATTAAATAATAATTTTTAACTTGGTTCTGCTAGTTTTGTTTTGCAAACACATTTAAACAAAATCTAGACTTTTCTTTACCATATTGCCTAAATCTTGGAGATACTGGAATAACTCCAAGTTTCTTGAAATATGTAAAGTCAACTCCGCAACTTTCCTTAGTTGCTGTGTAGATAAAGATTTCTACCTGAAATCTGACAAAATTTCCATTTACCAAACTGGTAAATTCCAGGAAATTTATCCTAGTGTTCTACAACACTTGATGGTCTAAAAGGATACTTGAATATCTTTATTACAACACATATAATTATTGATTTTCTTAAAGTCAAAACTTTGACTTTATTGTTTCGAGACTTTGAAACTCTTGATCTAACCTTTTTGACTTAAAAGAATAGATCATATTTCTCATGAATTCTTATCCTCTCTGGATTATGAATTCCTAGAAATACAAAATCAATAATATAACTTTTATTCTTTATCGGAAGTATAGATAGAGAAAAATTGGGCTCCCACTAACCTATATGAAAACTGACTATTACTTAAATTTGACACTTTATTGACTCAGTCAAGACCTGACTATTTAGTCAATTTTATTTTAAGTAATATGTTTGATACTATAAACTTGAATTTTACTATTCATAAAACTTAACTGGATCTTATTAGATCCCTAATTCCAAAACTTGGAATTTACTAGTTTTATAAATACTGATATTATCAACGCCATCTGTGATAATATCCTAAATTCCCCTTTTAAAACATATGAGTAATTTGAACTTGACTACAATATACTTGTTATAATCATATTACTCGTAAATGTTTTTTCCAAAAACACATTCCTATAAAATAGTACTTCGTGTGTTTTTGACAGTTTTCATATATTACTTCGAATTATCAAATTTTGAAGTATATTTGTTAGTGTGGTAGACAATATCTAGGATCAACAAACTGAATCAAGTCTACCTTGACTTAGATCCAAAAATTAGATATATAAATCAAGACAATAATTTTAAATTTAAAATACCAAAATCCATAAATTTAAATCAACCAACATTTCAAAATATCCAAAATAAAATGTCTTAAAATAAGTTTAAAATGTCTTGATAATATCTAAAATAAATCTTGTCTGATCCTCAGGACCCGGGCACTTCATTTCTCCTGACCACCTGTAAACAAACGTTTGCTCTAGGTGTCAGCTAACTTGTAAACTAACAAGTAGTAATGATAAACTGAAGCGGTCATAAAACGTCCTAGGTGTTTATACCTGTTTCATGACGCTTCGGGCAATTGTGTCTCCAATGTCCGACCTCATGACACGTAAAGCATCGATTTTCGGTCTTCGCTTTGTTGACTTTAACCTTTTTGCCCTTGCCCTTGCCCTTTCTATTGTCAACGGCCTTTGGTACACTCTGGCTGACCTGAACCTGGTCCTTGCCCTTGCTGGTGTTCCTTTGCCCTCTTTTCCTCTTCACTCTACCATCCCTGACCATCAGAACATCTTTGGTCTTGGTCCCCGTCCCCATACTTTGCTCAGCAGTTTTTAACATGGAGTGCAATTCAGCTATGCTCCTTTCCATGTTGTTCATGTTAAAGTTCATCACAAACTGCTTGTAATCATCGGTCAATGAATTGAGTATGGTATCCGTTGCCAACTGCAACGGAACTGGGTGACCTAACCTCTCTAGGTGGTCAAGTAGCCTCTTCATTTTCATAACGTGGGCACTGACAGAGGTCCCCTTGGCCATTTTGCAACGCGTTTAGAGCCCTCGTGGCATCATAAACGCTCTGTGCGAGCTTGCGTTTGAAACATGTCCCTCAGCTGGCGGATCATGTCATAAGCATTAGTGTTCATGAGCCCTGTTTGTAGTTCTGGGCTCATAGTCGCAGGCATCAAGCAGCCAACATCCAGCAAATCATCCGAACGCTTTTGATAAGCATTTCTGATTGCCGTACTGGCATTTGCTGGTGGGGCCTCACCTAGAGGTTTTTCTAGGACATACCACTTTCTCTCGTGCCTGAGCACAATCTGGAGATTGCGCTCCCAGTCGAGAAAATTTGGACCAGTGAGTTTGTCCTTTTCTAGGATCGAGCGAAGAGAAAGGTTATTGGTGTTGGTAACCGTGTTTGCCATCTACACATTTAAAACTTGGTTTTAGTACCTTTGATAAACGGTTCCGAATAAATATCAATAAACCCTAAAATGATAAATATCGGACTAGGATCCTTATTTCATACGTCCTGATGCGCGGTTTGTTCACGCCCCACCAGGCCCGTACTATTTCGGTAGGTAAGGACTTTTACCAATCATATCTAACTGACATGACTCCTAGATCTTTTCGGGACATCGGATAAAACCGTACATGTTTTAGTCCCTCTTAGTGCTCTTTGGCCCGGTACCACCCGGTGAGTTGTAACAACTACCAAAATAGATCTCACCATCCAGGACAGGATGTACTCTGGTCGGTACCCCCCGATATCGCAGAGTCTTTTCACCCCCTTCAGCTTGGGGTTTGAACGTGGGGTGCTAAGGTTTCGACTCCTTCGAGCTCCAACGTACCTTACGCCAAAGGTGTCCACAAATGGGTTGCACTACTGATCTATGATTTTATGGGTTTTAGCTAAGTTTTTGAAAAACTTTAAATTTCCAGTATTTTAAAAAAAAACTTTGCTATTTAAACCGACTGTTTAAAAGGCAACTGATGTTTAAAACCAACTGTTAATAAACATACATTCTGTTTAAAACTAACTTGTTTTAAAACACTTGCTAATTTAAAACTAACTGTTTTAATAGCATGACTGTCGACTAAAACCAACTGTTTTGAAAGTCAACCAGTTGACCAAAACTAACTGTTTTTGTCAACATTCTTTTATAAGAAAAGCGATCTTATAAATATAAGGTTATTTAAAATAAAATCTACCGTTTGAACAAGGTTTGAAAACTTGGTAATTTTAATTTTAAAAACCTATCATATCTCATGACTGAAAAGTTTTAAAACTCTCTCTAAATTTTAAAAACGTTTGATAAAAGCTAAACATGCAATAATTATCAACTAATCATGAGCAAACACATTCACGCAGTTAAATATTAACAACTATGCAGTTGATACGTCTAATCATAGTTTTGCCAACTAATTCCTAAAGGTCCAAAATGACCTAATTTTTTTTTCAAAGATTTCTAGTAGCTCCCACTGGCCTTATCACCTCTCGGTGGAATTTTCGAAAAAGAAAAATTATACTTAAGGTCATTAATATAATAAAGGAGTTGTAAAACTATGCACGTCCTTTCAAGAATAAAATAATGAGCTAAGTTGGCAATTTTATAACAGGCACAAATATACACAAACAGGTATAATATAATTTATGCACATAATAAAGCAAATAAACAAGCAACATATTTTAAAGCATAAAATTAATCCTAGATCCGTTAAAGATTATCTTGTTTGGTTTATCGTAAAACATGGTTTTAACTGATTTATAAAACAAACTGTTTTACAAACCGAAAATTAATATTTTAATCTGAAATCGGTTTTATAAAATCACCTAAGATTTGTAAACTATAAATCTTTCATATAAAAACCAATTTTCTAAAATGTTTGCTTTTATCCAAAACATATCAAACCGGACATTCCGAACCAACTGATCGGAATAATAAGTGCTGGCCCAAAAACTGTGTCGTGGTTCGACCAACTGGTCAAATATGACACCTGGCCCATTTGACCAAAACTGAGTCAAAAAAGGTTTGATAAACATAGGAACGTTTATTAACTAATAACTTCCTCAAATAATTTTATAAAATAATAAACTTATAAAATTAATTCGGATAAAAGCCTAAAACCATCAAACCATTTGGGCCTCAAACTGGGTCCAAAATTTCCAGGGTCTTGGGCCTCGGATAGGTTAGGCCCAATAAAACGAAAAACCCAAAAACACGATCTCGTGTTCGATCGACATCTCGTCGTTGATCACGTAATCACCGCGTTTGGTGATGGTAACAACAACGGTCGCTACCACCAACCGCGATCATCGCAACACTATACGCCGAAACAAAAAACGCCACCGTCGTCACCAAGTGGCCGGCGAACAAAACACCAATCACTGTCACCGTGACGATTCACGCCACCATCGCCGGTAACGTTCGACGATTCGATCGGCTGCTATTGCTGTGTTCTGGCAGATCGACGACCACCACCATCGCCTAGCCGGCTTTGGTGGTCGGGTGTGGTCACGGCTGTCACTTATCACCACCACTACCATGGTGGTTTCGGCTTTAATCAAATCGACCACCGCGGTTGACCACCGCCGCTTCAGCGGTTGCTGGTGGTTCTACCGCACTCGGCCAACCACCCGAACTGGTGGTTCAGCCTTGGCTTAGCGGTGATCGAGCCACATCCGAATGGCGTTCGAGCCATGGCTCAGTGGCTAATCAAGCCACGGCCTGATGGTTGTCGTGCCATGGCCTGGTGGCGATTCAAGCCACGGCCTAGTGGCGATCGAGCCACGGCCCTAGTGGCGATCGAGCCACGGCCTAGTGGCGATCGAGCCATGGCCCTAGTGGCGATCGAGCCACGGCCTAGGATGTTTCAGGCCACGGCCGCTCATCGATACAGGCCATGGCCGTTTATCGATCCAGGCCACGGCCGATCTCGTGATCAAGGCCACGTCCTGTCGGCCTTAGGTAGTACGGCCTGGTGGCTGCAAGGCCACCGCTTGGCGGCTCGGCCGGCTGTTGCCGTCGTTCCGCCGCCGCGTGCCGCTACACGATGGTTTTTCGGAAAAATCCAACTAATACGTTAAACTGATAAAGATTAATCCTTTATCTAAACTGATAAAGATATTTACTCAAACTGATAAAGTTTTAATTCTTAAACAAACTGTTAAAAAAATTAAAACTTTATACAACAATTATAACGGATCTTAAACAATTATCAGATAAAGCAATTTACACGAACAGATAAAATTTAAAACAGATAAAGTTTTTAATCCTTACACATAAACTGATAAAGATTAAAACTTTAAACAAAAACGAGATAAACAATAAGCAAACCAATGGCTCTGATACCACTGTTGGGATTTTGTGAGATCCTCGTATCAAACTGACACGAGAGAAAACTGTGATCTCAAACCTAACTGGTCGAGACACACGACAAAACCACATGAAACAAACTGTTCCAAAGGTTTAACAATCAAACCTAACTGGTTTGATTAAGCGGAAGCAATAACGATTAAAATCCCGAAAACATCACAGATCTTATTTGTTTATCTTATCACAGTTAATATGTAGGTTTAGGGTTATTACCGGGATTGCTTGAGATAGATCCACCCGTAAACGACCAAACGGAATTCCCTCTAGCTGGATCTAACCCCGGAACGCTTCACGAACAAACGGTACGCGAAGAACACGATCAATCAGAAACGAAACCGGATCTGGATTCTTTCTTGGTGAGATCGACGAAGAGAGAGAGAGAGTATGGAGAGAGAGAGAGGTTTCTTGGTGAGAAGGCTACTAATCAGTTCAATGAATAATTGATGGCCTAGCACATCTATTATATGAAAAAAACTACCATATTGCTTTATTCTTTCTTTCTCTCTAAGAAAGAATAATTTCCATAATTATCTTTATTCTTTCTTTCTTTCTAAGAAAGAATAATTTCCATAATTATCTTTATTCTTTCTTCTTTCCAAGAAAGAATATTTACCATAATTTATTTTTCCATATAATATTTCTAGATAATTATAAACCAATTAATTACTTATTATATATTTATTTAACTAATAAATATATAACCTTAATTAATTATCTGAAACCTTTCACTTTGGGGTTTATACAGAAAACACCCAACAGTTTTATAATTCACTATTATAAAACTAAACTCTCCAAACTGGGGTTATTATACTATCCGAATTATAGGTCCTCACAGGTTGACCCTCAAGTGACTTATAACGTTGGATGTGCGATCAAGTGGTTTGTCAACTTATCACATAATTCCTACATTTGTAACCTAAGTCACACTTGGAGAACTTGGAATACAGTTTCTCCTTTCGTAACAACACTTCAACCAAACGTTCGCATGCTCCCCTTTGATCTTGGAGTAGATCAGTATGTTGTATGTGAAAACGATTACCGATCTATCCAGCTTAAGTCTACAGACACGATTCATTAGGTCCATAAACATTGCCGCGCATTCGCCATCCCGAACGCCATCACTACGAACTCAAAACATCCGTACCTTGATTTGGACGCAGTCTTCTGCACGTCCTTGCCTGTCACCTTCACCTGATGGTACCCCTGAACGAAGATCTATCTTCGAGGACCACGCGGTTCCCAGAAGTTGATCAAACAGATCATCGATCCTCGTAGCGGTATCGATTTCACCATAAACTTGTTGAGCTTACGGTAATCGTTGCACATCCGCATCGGCCATCTTTTTTTCTCACAAAAAAAAAAGATAGGGGCTCCCCCAAGGTGAACTACTTGGACGGGGTAAACCCCTTCCCTTACAACTTCCCCACTTGGCTTGACAGCTCCTATATCTCTGGAGGTGCCAAGCGGAAAGGAACTTTGCCCCTAGCCTCGCTCCCGGAATCACATCTAACTCGAACTCCACTTGCTCGTGGAGACATCCAAACATTTCATCATCACGAACAACACCCACTATCACTCACCAAACGCCAAACAGCCGACTCCTCAATAGTACACGTATCCTCTTTTTTTTCGCCATCGAACACAGCTTCGGTTGTCTCCTCGATCCGCTTCCCAATGAGTGGATGATAAGTGTCTAAATGTTGCCACTTATGGAGTCTTTTTGATGTCTAATTGTGTCTTTATTTTGCCCAAAGTTAGCATTGAGTCTAGTTTACTTCTGTTTTTAAGATAATTTCATTTCTCATGACTCATGGGCTTAAATGTGTAAATTAGTAGTTAATTAGTGTTATTTCATTGTTTTTCAGCTTTGGAAAGGAGCAGTTGCAGGACAGCCCTTTGGGAGTGCTATAGGAATGCCACCGGACTGCTGCAGGAATGCTGAAGGAAGGTTTCTGGGCCAGCTCATTACTTTTGATTCAAGGAACTGCTTTTGGATCTGACCCGACTTTTGACCCATGGGTTGCTTTTGTCAGACAATCAAGCCTGTTTACAGCTGTCTCCCTCTTTCAAGCCTTTTATTTGCCTATAAATACCAAGTAGTTGTAACCTTTATTTCTTACATCTGATCCATATCACTTTCTAGTGATTTGGTTTCTCTTGTCACTACTCTTTAGTTCTTAGCTGCTGTTTAGATTTAAATTTCTGTTCTTAAGTTCTTAGTTTGAAACTCTTGGTTCTTGAAACCAATCCGTAGCATAATCTTTTTGATCTTCCTGGTTTATGTCTTAATCTCTATACGGGTTTAAGCATTCAAACTAGTGTTGTTGTTGTTCTTAGTAGTTCTTAATCCAGTAATCTTTTGGAAAATCTTTTGTGTTGTGTTCTTGTTGTTAAAGTTCCAACGTTTTGATCTTTAAAGTGTTCTTGTTCTTAAAAATCCAAAGTTTGTGGTTTTCAATCTTCTTGTTTCCTAGGAGTTGTTTTACACTCTGATTCTTTCTTAGAAAAGAACGTATTGTGTTCCAACTACCAAAATCAGTGTTTTCAAAATACTTGTTAGTGTTTTAGCTGTTAGAAATTAGTTACTTCATTTGCAAGACTAAGGTACACCCTAAATCCCACTTTTGTACTTTCAAGTACATGTGTAAGTACTTGTTGTACTTCTTGTCCCTAGGTGTACCTTTATGGTACTTTTGTCCCCCAAAATATTTACAAACAAGACTTTTGTCCCAAGTGATTTACCAGTATTTTATTTACCTGTTAACTGCTAACTACTGCTAACTTTCTAACATCTTGGAATTACTACACTCTGTTTCTCTCTAGTAGGGAACGTATTGTGTAGTAATTACCATTTTATATTCTTGCAATTTACTTTCCAGCAATCTTACTGGTCATAAATCCAGTGTTTAATTTCCTGTCAGTTACTTTTCTGCAACTTACTGGTCAATCCAGTCTTTACTGGTCACTCCAGTGTTTATATTTCTGCACTCTACTGGTCAATCCAGTACTTTAATTTCTGCAATTTATTTTACTGCTTTTGGGATTACTTACACTCTGTTTCTCTCTCAGAAGAGAACGTATTGTGTAAGTAATTACCACTCATTTGCTTTTCTTGCCATTATTCCCAACTGGTCATTATTCCAGTATTCACATTTCCAAGTTATGAGTTAAACACTTGAGCTTGGGGTGTGGGGAAATATTGAGTGCAATGTAGTTGTAATTGTTCTAGATGCAATGTTGTATTATTGTGCTAACTATTTATTGCAGGAGTTTGAAGCGTTTCATTGAAGATTAAGTTAGGTTGATTGACGCCCAATCTGGCTTATGAAAATGCATTAACTTTCAGAGTTAAGGTTTACGTTAAAACAAATACAGTAAAGTGAGAACAGTATTACAGTGCTAAACTATTCATTGCAGGGATTTGAAACGTTACATTGAAGATTAAGTTGGATTAGTCTAGCTTATGAAAATGCATTAACTTTCAGAGTTAAGGATAACGGGAGAATAACTGTAGTAATATGTGTAGTCTGTATATGGTTCTTATCTGGTGATGAAGGTAACACTGGTTGTGCTAGGGCAAGTGACTAATATCACACCTGATTGCATGTTGACCAGTGTGCACTGTGGTCGGCCGTCTAGCCAGTGGTTTCACAGTTTTATAAAGCATCTTTAAACTACAAACAGCCCTTTTTGTATCTCTTTACTACCTGCACCCTGGGTTCTTTTTCTCCAATAGATTTTACAAACACACTCACTCACCATTTGCTAAAACAAGCATCGGTTAAAATCCTCGAATTCGCCATCTGAAATCATCCCTTACATGCTTTACCAATAGACTGAAGAGACTCTTGCATTATTCCTTCTCTGTGGAAACGATATCTGGTATTTACTTACTATTATTACTTGTTACGGGACGACAGTAGTTCAAGGTGTATACTTGCGCCTGGTTCTATTTTCCAGTTGAATCTCACAGTTCACCTCAGTCGTTCTTTTCTGGTGGTTGTCCTTTTGCCTTTGTTCTCCTTATTCCATCATAGGGGATTGTAGGGGTGAAGGAAACCCACGAGCAGTAGAACTCCCCTACTTGGAGTTTGGATTTCCACCCGTTGACTTTCACAGTCAAAATGATTCCTATAACAATCAAACCAGTTCATATTGACCACCACACTAATTTCCCCAAATGCAATTGGGATGAGGTCCACGCGAAACATCATCCCCTCCAATCAAATACACTTCCCTCTTACAAATCGCTAACCAACGGTACCCTCGCCTGCCATTCTACTTCTAACGGACTCACCACCATACTCTCACAAAACCCCCGAAGCTCGGCTTCAGGATCGCCACAACAATACATCTTTAACTGCTCATTCGCCACATAAACGAACAAACGAGCGAGCCATTCCCACAAACAAGTCGGTGTTTTTATTCACCGGCTCCGTCGTCTATACCAACGATAAGAACTCGTTCGTGAGTCACCCGACCTCAACCTGCAACACTAACTGCTCCTAGAACAGTTTCTGGATTTGTTCCTAAGTCATAGCATTGACTTGCTTCCCCATCCGAGTTTGAACTCTCAGATTCCACCAATCATTTACCGTCTCCCCTTGCGGTTTCGTCACGAAATGAATCTTCCCTTCCTCTGAACATGAGCTGGTGCGGAATGCACCCTCTACCACAACTATCTAGTGAGTGCCGGTCACTGAGTACCTTCTACCCTCAAACTACAGCGGCTGACAAGCCGAGAAGTCTCTGTAACTCACCACCCTCGACTGTCCGCCTTGCATCCCTCTCGAACTGCTGGGCCTGTTGGCCACGGCTGCCTCCACTTGATTGTGGATCTCGATTACCAACTCTTACTTCACTTGGGTGATAACACCCGAAAACACGTCATGCAAAACCTTGCCGACCCAAAATACTGTCTATATAGGCCAATACTATCTTGTAGTGAGCCTATACCACCCTCTAGTCCTTATCGGTAACTCAAGATTCCTCATGATTTCGTCGAAATCAAATTTGTACCGGTGGTTCAAATCAACTCACGTGTGAGAGTCGTGTTTTGAACCCCTCAGCGTCAACCAGACAAGAACAAGTCAAAGAGTTCTCTACAAGATTCTCACCCATCGATACAAACTTGATCTTAACTTAACCCTTAGTATCCTGATTTACGGATTCACCGAGTAACTCCACTGAATGAAGACATTTAGTCTAAATAAACAGTCATAACACTTCCCACATAATGAGGACACCCTTTTGTCCACAACCCATACTACCCCAAACGACGTCACACTTTTCAGATGACCCCTTTCGTTCCTCTCCTGACCACAAAGTCTGGGTCGACGACCCTCACTACACCTTACCCTTTCTAACATACAACTGAGTGGTCTAACCATCCTTTCAAGGACTCACACGTATGTCCTATCACTTAATTTCTAGCATGCCTTTACACAGTCCATCACGCAACCAACCCAACTAAGGTTTATACAACCGATCTTATCATGCTAATAACCCTTCCCAACCTAGTCGGTTCATATATACCCTTTATAACTTCGCCAAGTCCGAACATGCACAATATAATTGTAATGATATGGGCCCTTATATCATCATAATTATACCCTACATGTCTAGGCTCTACGTCGTCACCAAGAGTCCTAATCCCCAATTTCGGTTAACACCACAAGTCATTTGCATTTACAAGGCAACATCCTACTTAGCACAATAAGAGTTACCTCTGCACATTTCTAGCCACTAAAGTGCTCGTACATACATAACAACAACGAACATCTATCATAGCATCACATCACACATTACATGAACACATTCATCGTACTATTACATCACATTGCGAAACTAAGATGATAACCATAGTATCTAGCATAAATTCATATTCATAATCATGCTAGCACATTCATCACATTTACAATCTCATAACATGCTAGCACAATCCACATATAGCATGTCAACCATAATCACATCGTGCTCCAAAACGATAGCACGTTAACCACAATTTAATATCAACAATAACAATTATGTGATATACTCTAATGTGTTCACCCATCTTGACGTTCCGATCCTTGGCTCAGTTCACCTCCCACTTACACGAAAATCAAAGTTTAAATGGTTACTTAATTTGAAAACACTAGAACTTGGGTTTAAGTTCAAGCACTCACCTCTCGTGAATGCCCGAATCCGTTAAACCAAGGCTCTGATACCAATTGTAACAACTCAATTTCTTTTTCGCAATATTTAACAAACAATGAACGGAAATTATGTAAAAGTAACCATTACAACGGAAATTGTCCAAAAACATAATTTTAATAGAATCGAAGGTTAAAGTTTCCAACCAAAAGATATTAGCCAAAATCCTCTAACGAGGTTCATCACATATAACTGTATTAAAACCAAAACAAAAAAAAACATAATTTTAAGTTTAACAATCTTTTATTCCAAATGAACTGAGCCTTGAGCATGATCGGAACTTCAAGCTTTCCCCTTTCCTTTGTCCTTCCCAGACGGACCTGCATCCAAGGGAAAAACCACAACGGGGTAAGCTTTCGCTTAGTGAGCAAAAACCACAAACACACAACAATATATACAACCCACCACGCATATGAGAACTAGGCATGCTATCACCAATGGCCTTATGGTACAACGCCGGTAAGGACCACACACATACATGCTAGTCTCACGGTGGCCACCACCACTACAATGAGTACGCCATCACACAAACATGCTAGTCTCATAACCACATACGCATCACATGCAATTTGTACATAAAGCCACGTATAAGGATTAATGTACTCACCTTGATATGCTTCATAATAAACACGAGTTTGATAGCTAATCACGTCACAATATAGTACCTATACAATTCATAGTATAGCCCACATAATTAAACCATCAAAATAACACTTTAAGACTCCAAACTGAAACACTAGTCTAAGACTAGGCTAGACCCTCTCAATTGACCCCAAACTTTGCCAAACACCATTATTAAACATCCCACTACGGAGTCATGATCGAAAGAACCCCAAACGAAAACCAACAAAAAAAGTTCAAATGCTAAAATAGCGGAAACAGCGGGTCAAACGACAGGTCACCCCGCGGGTCACGACCCGCCGTTATCTGCAGACTGAAATCGCAAGTCGCAGATTACGAAATGGCTACGGGATTCTCACCGATCAATCCAAAATTGATTAAAAGACACCAAATTGATGTTATAGAACATCCCCATGACATTATCACACAAAAGGGTACTCTAGAAACACCATATAAACATCAATCAACCCAATTCGACCATCATTTGATCGAATTCCCAAATTGCATAAACCCTAACCGTCAACCAATCAAGACTCCAACAACTAACGAAAACACCAATAGAATCATACCTTGGGTTAGGAGAATGTTACTAATGAAATCCCGATGATCGATTGCTCTTCTCACGGTCGAAATCACCACCACTTTCTCCAAATTACACAAAGCTCTGAAACCCTTTCTCAATTTTTCTGCAAAAAAATCGACTAACACAAGAGAAGGGTTTGGGGATTTTAACTACATTGCATAAAAGTCATTCACGACCCTTCACTTTCGCAATTGACACTTCCACCCTGACCCTCGAAACAACACAATTAACCCAAAGCTTAACAAAATTTAACGAACACCGGTTGAATACTAACTTTGGGAAATGGGGCGTTACACGCTCCACCTCCACCTGAGGTACATACTGCTCCTTGAACAGTTCCTTGAACTGTTCCCATGTCATAGTGGCAATCTGCACCGGAGTCCGCGTCCGGTTGATCAAGTTCCACCAATCTTTCGCCGCCTTTCTCAGCAGGTTCGAACCTTCACCTCCTCTGAACAAGAACTGGTGAGGAATGCACCCTCCACCTCAGATATCCAGCGAGAGCTGGCCACCGGGTCCTTCTGCCCGTTAAACTATGGTGGCTGACAAGTCGAGAAGTCCTTGTAAGTAGTGATCCTCGGTTGTCCTCCACCTGACCCTCCCGAACCACCAGGCCTAGCGGCCACAGCTGCCTCCACCTGACTGCGAAGCTCCTTAGTCAGCTCTGTTAGGATTATGTGCAAGACAGTAACGGGAATTACCGTGTCCAATGTTATAAGACACTAGTAGGTCACACCGCTGCACACCCAATTAGAGAACAGTTGGATTTGTCAGTTTGATGGAATAATTAATTAGTGTAAAGTTAATTATTTGAGAGAAATAAATAATAAAAGTTATTTATTATTTATAGTTGATAAAATATCAGTTTGTATATTTTATCAGGTTAAATTAATTAATAGTGAGTTAATTAATTAGTGGATTAATTAAATAAGAAATTAATTAATAAAGAGTTTGAGTTTGGGTCTAATTATAGCCTAATGGACTTAATTAGATGGGCTTTCTTGATGATGGGTATTACCATATTTAGTTCCTTAAATATGATAAAACCCTAGTCAGTTTTTCATTCATTCATAATTAATCCTAAGAAAAGCCAAAAACCTCTCAACTCCCTCTCTCTCTCAAAGCCGTCGACCAGAAGAGAAGTCCCGGCGGTCTAGCAACCAGTCTCGTGTGGTGTCAGTAGCGGTGTATCCCCTGCTAGCGGTTCGGAGAATTTTTCGATAAAAGGTAAACACATCAAACATCCTCGTATTGTATCTATCAGGTTTTGGATTGGATCCTCAATTGGGAATCGAATTTAGTTTTTCCGCTGCGTGTTTGATTCATCGGTTCCCAACAAGCTCATCCTTCATTTGGGCGAAATGGCCCGGTAACATGTCATGCAATGCCTCTCCCACCTTTGCTGCTATCATCTCCCTCAGGTCAGGGGTTTCCTGATCCTCCTCAGTGACTACCTTCTTGCCTTCTTTGGTGGTCTCCCCATACTGATTCATAAAACACATAACTTTTAAATAACCACAAGACTCTCCCTCCCATCCCAAACTAGCTCGAGCCACTGGCTTTAGCTTCATATCTCTCCTCTTTACATGCTCCTTAGGGGTCTACTAAACACTCGGTGGACATACACGTGGGTCCTAGCATGCCACTACCCCTTCCCAACAACATCGTTGGTTCATAGAACTCTCGTAACTATGTCAATTCCCAGCATGTACAGTGTATTTGCAATGATATGGGCCCTTATATCATCGTAACTACACCCTACATGCTAGCCTCAACACCATTACTTAAGTCCTAATTCCCTACTTAGTTGTTATGCACATTAACCAAACATTAACTTT
>JARYMX010000093.1:0-90968 GCA_030169165.1 Centaurea solstitialis | reverse complement strand
TTTTTAAAAAAAAAAAAAAAAAAAAAATTAAACATGAGAAAAATTTTCCCCTCCACTCCTCCCATGCCAGGTTCCTTCCAAAAACCTCTCGGCTAAGCCCACGATCTTTAGATTGTTCCTCATTGGTGTTCAACACTGAAATCGGTTGAAGGGTTCTTAAGAATACCCTTAATGGGCTGCTTGGTCACTTTAGGGGGGACAGTTTGGTCCGTAGGTAGACCTCCAGTCCTAGGAAAAAATCGGAGGCATACCCAACCGCCGTAGTTGTCCCTTTACCACCACCATCATCTCCAACACATTAAACTACTATCGGCCCTCCAACACAGTAGAACTACCAACACATCCCACCTTCCACAGATTTTCACTCAACACAGGAGATGAAACAACTACCACCGGATCCACCATAACCGTAGGTAAAATCGTTCACCAGCTTCAGTGGGTTTTAATCGGAGATTGGCCAAAAAGGACTTTCCATTTGAACTGCATTAGCAACAATCGTCTCATCCTCCACCCGTTTAAAATAAGAGGCCTTTATACAGGGTTGTTACTTATTACCACGTAAAAGCCTGTATTCTTAGATTGTATCCTTAACACGGTCAAAGGGATTTGGGTCGTTTCACAGTTAGTTTTTTAAACGGTATTAAAATTTGTTATTTTTTTAACCGTTTTCTCTTTAGATGTTACGAAAACATGATTATTTTGAATTACTAAACACATAAACATAATATATAGGTGCTTTTTATACACGTTGTTTGAAATAAGATTGTAAGTACGTGATTTCGTTACGGTTGGCTCGACAATCGCGTAAAATCGAGAGTTAGGATTTCTACACCCATTTGAATAAAGACCTTTATACACGGTTTTACGTATTACCATGTAAAAGCCTGTATTCTTAAGATTGTATCCTTAACACGGTCTAAGGAGTTGGGTCGTTTCACAGTTAGTTGTTAAACGGTATTAAAACTTGTACTTTTTTAACCGTTTTTTCTTTAGATTTTAGGGGAAAACTTTTTTTAAAATTTTTTAAATTTTTAAAAAACAAAATAAACTTATATATATGGGGGCTTATTATACAGGGTTTTTTAAAAAAATAAGATTGAAAAAGAAAGGGGGTTTTTCTTTTCGGTTGGCTCGTACAATCGCTTTAAAATCGGGGATTTTTGTGTTTTTCTACACCCTTTTGAAAAAAAAGAGCCCTTTTTATACACGGTTTTTTACTTTATTACCATGTAAAAGCCTGTTTTGTTTAGATTGTTTTTCCTTAACACGGTTTTTAAGGGGATTTGGGGGTCGTTTCACATTAGTTTTTTAAAGGGTTTTAAATTTTAAAACTTGTCCCTTTTTTTAACCTTTTTCCCTTTTTTTAGATGTTACGAAAACCTTTTATTTTAAATTACTTAACACATAAAACCATATACATGGGTTTGCTTACTATACACGGTTGTTTTAAAAAAAGGTTGTAAGACGTGATTTCTGTTAGGAAAAAAAAATTGTCCTTATATGTAAAATTTTTAAATAAAGAATCATTCTATTGTAAATAATGAAAGGGAGGGCTTAAAGGTAAAATAGTGTATAGATAGGGGGTTTTTGTGTAAGGTATATATAAAAGATGGAGTGGCAATTGAGAGAGTTTTTGAGAGTCGTATCAAGAGAATTTGTGTGTGTGTTGTGGGTTTTTTTTTACTTTTTTTCTCTTCCCCCCTGGATAATTTAAAAATGATGGCTTCTCAATCTCTCTTTTCCTCCTAATTGTTTGATTTCTTGTTCTAAAAAAGTGGAAACAGAGCTGGAAGGGGGTTGGATTATCCCTTTCGATCCCTTTAAAAAACAAGCAATTGGAGGTTTTATCTTGGATTTTTTTTAAGGGTTTTGGGGCAAAAAAAGATAAATTTTTTGGGAAAATTTGGGGCTTGAAGTTATGAAGATTTTATGTTTTTGGGTCGGGAAAATTTGGGGTTTGTTTGTTGATAGATTTAAAATTTTTGGTACATAAAAGTATAGTTTTTTATGTATTTTTAAATAGATATTAATTTATTTTTTTGGGGTTAAATTTATGGATTTTCGAGTTTTTGTTCGAAGTTTTCAATGGAGGGGCCTTTAATGGGGTTTTGGTACAATTCATATGTCCGAGTCCCAAATTGTTTTGTCTGTGACTTTAAATGGGGAAATTTTTTTTTAATCTGGGCATCTCGAGACCCGATCCCAACGTCTCGAGACACAAAAAAGGAAATTAAGTCCCGAAAAAATATTGTCTCGAGTGTTTTTTAAAGTGGAAAAAAAGGGGAGTTTTAAAAAAAAAAGCTGGTAAAAAAGGGATCTCGAGTGTATTTAAAGCCCGAAAAAGGGTATCTCGAGTGTACTTTAAAGTAGAAAAGATTTTCTCGAGTGTACTATGTGCTAAAAAGGTCATCTGGTGTTCTTTTAGTCAAAGCTAGTTTTTTTTTTCCCAAAAAATCATTGTCTCGAGTCTCTCTCTAAAAAAAAATCATCAGTCAGCAAATAAAGGCTCCCCGGGGGGCGTGAAAGTCAAGTGGGTCAGACGCAAAAATTTCTCGGTCACATCTTTTGGGCACAAAAAGGCACTGGGGAAATTTTTTTTTAACTCGGTAACAAGGAGTCAGCATCTCGATTTAAATTTTCTGCCCGCTTTTTTTGACGTGGGGGAAAGGGTCTCGAGTAGTCCATGTCTTTCTCGATTCATGATGTGGGGTTTTGTTTTTTTGGCTAGAGGGGGTGTGCCCTATCAGTGTCTCGCGCGTGCTAGCATGTGGAAAACCCCTTTTCAGGCGCGGGGGCCTGGACGTGACAGCTTTTGTCAACTCTTGTCAGCCCGTGTAAAAAGCATGAAAACCCAGCGCGTAAAGGGGTTTTTCAAAAGTTTGTCGGCGCGGGGGGGAAAAATTTGAGAGAGCATGAAAGCATGTGAATGCACATGCAAGCTCTTCCCCAAGCCCATTCAAACGCATTTTTTTTGGAGCTGACGTAGGGTTAAAGACTCATTTTTGTGATGTTTTGAAGAGTTTTACTATTCAGATAGCAATTTTCATGTCTGATTTATGAAGAATGTATTTGGCTTATTCAACTCGAGACAATGGAAGCACATGTCCCCCCCTCCCTACCAATTCAAAGGGGTTTAAAATGTATTCTATCTATTTTGTCTGGGGGACTTTTTTTTTTAGTGAGGAAGCATGCAATATTTTCAAGAAATATTATGTGGGCTTTATGTCATAAAAACAAAGTTTTAAAAAATTGGGTTGAAAAACGAATTTTAAAACTCAAACCCTAATATCTTACCTTGTGTTTGTGATACTTTAATCTTTGAATGTGGTCTTTAAACCCAAAAATTTCTGCCCTTTTAAGATAAAATTTGGGCGGGAAATTATGAAGATTGTAGAGAGAAGGAAGAGAAAAAAAAGGGTTTAGAGAGGAGAAGATTTTTGAAAATAAAATTTGATTTTGGTTTTGGGGGAAAAAAAGGGATTAGGGATTAAAGAAAAAGAGGGGAGAGTTTCTTGGGGGGGGGGTGGCCGGCCTTGGGGGGCCCCAACCCCCCCTCCCCCTCTTTTTTCTTTTTTTTTTTTTTAACAGTGTAAAATTTTACATTTGCTTTTTGAAACGCAGTGGGGGTTTTTCCGGGGATTTTCGGTGGGAACCAAATTTTTTTGAGAGAATTTTTGGACTTTTGGATAAAATTTTACATATTTTTAATAAAATTTTTTAAATTTCGTACATTTCGTTTTCAAAGTTTGGCATTATAGGATTCCCCGGATGATTTGGGGGCCCGGTTCGGGCTTGTTGGGGCCCAAAATTTTTTGGGAAACTTTTGGGTTTTTAACCCTTAACTTTTTCACGCAAAAACCCCCTAGTTTCATTCAAAGACTTAAATAACAAAATTTTTTTTAGCCAAGGGAAAAAATACAGAGGGGATTAATCGAGTAGCTAACCTGAAGGCCCCAAAAATTGACGGATGTCACAGTTTCCCCCCGGGTTTAAAGGGAAAATTTTGTCCCCAAATTTTAATTTTTGCTGCCCACTGCCGGGGGTTTTTTTGTGAAGAGATGCGGGTATTTCTTTTATGAAGGCCTCCCCCCTCCAAAATAAACTCTGGTCCGTGCCTTGAGTTCCATTTCACTTTGACTTTCGGTATCCTGCTGCGTCGGAGTTGTTTGATTTTTGTCAAAATTCGATTGGTTCCTCTGAGACGCGCAGTTGCCCCTCAAAATTTTAATCTCATCCAAGGGCAGAATACTGTCTCCTCCGACAGACATTTCTTTTGGTTGGACACGTGGAACGTGTTTATGAATTGAGCTCAGCCCCTATAGGTAAGTCCAACCTATAGGCAACAGGTCCGATCCTTTCTTTGCCTCGAATGGTCCAACAAAGCGGGGTTCAGTTTCCCTTTCTTTTTCCCAACCCCTTTTAGCCCTTTCCATGGTGAAATTTTTGCAGCACCCTTTTTCACCCCTTGGAATTTTCCCAAAGGCTTTCGCCCATTATCGGATAGTTTTTGGCGATCCCTGGGCCCCTTTCAGCTTTTCTTGAACCATTTTTATTTTGTCGGGGTCTCCTGCACGACATCGGCCTAAACAATCGATTCTCCCCCACTTCCCAAACCAAAATTTAGTGGGGACCCCACACTTGGTCCATTTCAGTGCCTGTATGGCGCACACTGAATGCTGGCATGATAGCTGTTGTTGTAGGAGAACTCGGGTAAGGGGAGATGATCGTCCCAATCCTCCAAATTCCAACACACAAGCACGTAAAATATCCTCTGTGTTTGGTGGTTTTGCTCAGTCTGTCCCTCGGTCCCGAGGATGGTAAGCCGTGCTTAGATCCCCACGGTGCCCAAAGGTTTCTTGCAGCGATTGCCAAAAAGCGAAAGGGAAATCTACTATCTCTATCTGAGATGATCGATATGGGACTCCATGGGCGCATGACAATCTCAAACGACATATAGCTGCGCAAGCTTATCGATGCTATAAGTCTTTCCCTTTATCGGCAAGAAATGCGCTGATTTCGTGAGTTGGTCAACGATTACCCAAATCGTATCATGACCCTTTTTAGTCTTGGGTAGCTTAGTCACGAAATCCATCGATATTTGCTCCCATTTCCACTCCGGGATTTCCGGTTCTGAAGAAGTCCGGACGGTTTCTGGTGCTCTGCTTTAACTTTTGCGCAAGTCAAGCATTTACTCACGTAAGTGGCGATATCTCTTTTCATACCGGGCCACCAGTAATGCTCCTTCAGTCCTTTGTACATTTTATCGGATCCTGGATGTATCGAATATTTCGACTGATGAGCTTCATCCATGATCATTTTTCCCTCAATTGCTCCGCCCTCGGAATCCAAATTTTTCCCCTGAAGTAACACACTCCATCCACTTTCTCCTCGAATTCCTTTTCTATGCCGTGAAGAGTTTCTTTATTTAGGTTGTCAGCCTTCAGAGCTTCCTTTTGAGCTTCCACTATTTGACTTTTTAAACTGGTCTGCACTACCATTTCCCATTGCTCGTGACCTTAGGGGCTTTACCCGCCCCCTTTCGGTTTAGCGCATCTGCTACAACATTTGCTTTCCCTGGATGATACTTAATCTCGCAGTCGTAGTCGCTGAGCAATTCAACCCATCTCCTTTGTCTCATATTCAACATCTTTTGATCAAGTATGTGCTGGAGGCTCTTATGATCCGTAAAAATGGTGCATTTGGTGCCGTAGAGATAATGTCTCCATATCTTAAGGGCAAACACCACTGCTCCAAGCTCCAAATCATGAGTGGTGTAGTTTTCTCGTGAACTTTCAGCTGTCTGGATGCGTACGCGATGACTTTCTCGTTTTGCATCAAACACATCCCAAGCCTTGATGTGAAGCATCGCAATATACCACGAAGTTATCTGTCCCTTCGGGTAATGCTAGAATGGGTGCGTTGCACAATTTATGCTTTAGCATTGGAACGCTTCCTCTTGCTTCTCCCCCCAAATAAACTTCTTATCCTTCTGCGTTAAGGCTGTCAGCGGCTGCGCGATCTTGGAAAAGTTTGCGATGAACATTCGGTAATAACCTGCCAGACCGAGAAATTGTCGAATTTCCGTCGGTGTTTTCGGGGCTTCCCATTTCTTTATAGCCTCGATTTTAGCTGGGTCAACATGTATTCCATCTCTATTCACTACATGTCCTAAAAAGTGAACTTCTCGAATCCAAAACTCGCACTTTGAGAATTTGGCTTTATAGCTGCTCGGCTTTAACGTTCCAATATCAGCCTCAAATGATGCTCGTGGTCCTCCTTGCTCCTAGAGTAGATTAGGATGTCATCAATGAAGACAATCACGAACTTATCTAAGTATGGCCGACATACTGGGTTCATCAAATCCATGAACACTGCCGGAGCGTTCGTCAAACCAAAAGGCATGACTAAGAACTTCGTAGTGACCATAACGGGTTCTAAAACGCTGTCTTTGCGATGTCTTCCTCGCGAACTCGCATTTGATGGTAACCAGATCGAAGTTTCGATTTTGGAGAAGTACGTTGCTCCTTGCAGTTGATCGAACAGGTCGTCGATGCGCGGAAGAGGGTAGCGATTTTTAATAGTGATCTTGTTCAGCTCTCTGTAATCGATGCACATACGAAAAGATCCGTCCTTCTTTTTGACGAACAACACAGGGGCTCCCACGGTGATGAACTGGGTCGGATGAATCCTTTGTCTAATAGCTCCTGAAGTTGATTTGACAGCTCTTGCATCTCGGACGGTGCTAGTCGATAAGGCGACTTTGCTATGGGACCTGCTCCAGGAACTAAGTCAATGTGAAACTCTACTTGTCGTTGCGGGGGCAATCCAGGTAATTCTTCCGGAAATACCTCAGGAAATTCTCGCACAACTGGAATATCCTGAATTCGCTTTTCCTTTGCCTTTGTATCTATGACGTGTGCCATGAACGCTACGCATTCCTTCCGTAGATGACCTCGCATCTTCATATATGTCACGATCTTAATGTCTCTCTTTGGCCTATCTCATGCACTTCGAGTAGTCCTCCATCAGGTAATGGTAATGCGACTATCTTCTCAGCACAGCATATTGTTGCTCGATGCTTGGACATCCAGTCCATACCGACGATTATGTCAAAGCTCCCTATCTTGATCGGGATCAAAGTCTATGCTAAAATCCTTTCCAGCTAAGCCTAGAGTGCATTTTCTGATTACTTTGCTAGCCTTAACTAATTCTCCGTTGGAGTATTGATTACATGATCCTCTTTCAGATTCTGTGACTTTTTATTTATCTTAGGCCTAAATTCTAGCGACACAAAGCTCATATCTGCTCCGGAATCAAAAAGCACAGAAGCAGGATGGTTGTTGAGAAGAAACGTACCTGTAACTACGTCTGGGTTTTGCCTCGCTTCCTCCGTCCCAATAACAAACGCTCTCCCCCGAGCTAGTCCTCCTCGTTTCCTTGGTTTCCTGGATTTGCCGGCTGCGCCTGATTTGCGTAAGGTCTCGCATTCAACTTGGACAAGCATTCCGGTAGTGATTGAAGCTTCCACATTCAAAACAGGCTCTCTTTCTACAATCCTTGTCAGTATGGCCTCCCCTGCCACATCTGGAACAGACAACACATCTCCCAGCATGAAGATTCCCGCATTTGCCACACCTCTGAGACATCCCCTTTTCTTTTTCTGCTATTTGAGTCTGCATTCCGTAGCTCCTAGTCACTCTTCTATCTTTACCCGACTTTCCTCTGAATTGCGGTTTGATAGTCTCCTCCATCTTCCTCTTCCCTTTGCCTTGTCACTCGAGAACGTTCCTGACCGGATAGCGTTGTTGGTAAGGCGGTTTGCTAAGTTTAACTGCCTCTTGTAGGTTCTTTGGATCAGCTGCCGTCACGTTTCCTCTGATTTCGGGGGATAAACCCCAAACATACCTATCGACTCGGTTTGTTCCGGCGTCACCAAATGGGGTACTAACTTAGCCAACTCGTGAAATCGGGTAGTGTATGTGGTGATGTCGTTTCCTTTCATCTCGTGGCGCCATAATTCAGCTTCCAACTTTTGAAGTTCGCTTCTTGGACAGAACTCCTCCTTCAGCATCTTTTTGAAATCCTCCAGGTGATCTGACCGGTTGCGTCACGGCCACGGACTTGTACCTGGGTGTTCCACCAAGTCAAAGCTCGCCCTTGGAGCAGACAAGCAGCATACTCGACCTTGTTCCTTTCCAGGCACTTGCTTATGTGAAGGACTGATTCCATACTTTCAATCCATGCTAATAATCCAACAGCTCCCTCCGTTCCATGGAACTCTTTGGGGTTGCAACTTCGGAAGGATTTGTATGTACAATCCCGTTCCCTTGACCCTTGATTGTTGTTTTGATTGGTGTTCAGCCCAGCAGCCACCTGGCTGACTATGCCGGGTAACGAAGCCATCACTTGCTCCGATACGAGCCTTGTCAAGTCCGGGTTCTCTCTTCTTGGAGGCATATTTCTAAAACAACACCATGCCCACAAGTTTTAATGACACTTTCCGTTTTCTAAGTGTAATTGCAATTCTACTTATTTTTCGCAATTTAAATGCCATACTAACTCATGCTATCATTTTATCCTAGCGTTTTTAGACATTTCAAGCAACCATAATAGGCATGTCAATCATGTAGTTATTTTCTAACACATAAACAAAGCATAATCAAACCATAAAGCTTCCATTCAATAAAACATGATCCAAGTCGTAAAATCACTAAACAAGTTCAAAATACGATCATATCCATACAGTCATCCATAATAAATCATAAATTGTTCAAGTCTAGGCATACTGCCTCAAAATAAGAGTTTTCATCAAAAGATCGGTCACCGAATCCACCTCCTAGGTCCTAACCCTCCAAACAGCCCACATAAGCAGGAGCACCACCACGGTCACCACCAAATACACCACCGTATACAGGTGGTGGAGTGATGCCATGGTGTGGCTGAGGAGAGCCACTATCCTGGACAGCTGCTGGCTGTCCGCCCCAGCTACGCCAAGGAGGGAGTCTATCATGTGGTCATGGTGGTCCAGAAGGTGCTCATGAACGTCCTGGCCTCGGGCAAGTCTAGCGACCTCCTGTCGCTCGGTCGGGGTCATGCCTCTCAGGCAAAGGACCGGGGCACGAGCCATGTGCGGGTGCCTAGGAATCGGTGCTATCGGCGGGGGTCGGGCGAATGGCGGTGGTCGGGCGGCAGGCTGCGGTGGAGGCACTCGAACGATCGGCGACGATGGTCGGTAAGGCGGCGGGGATCCTGATGATGAGGACGACGAGGACGACGATGACCCACCCTGGCCCCTGACCCGTGATGGTCCCGCCCCATCCCCGGTGGGAATGCGGAAGGTCATCCGGGTAGGCAGAGGCACGCTCTTCCGAGCGGTGCGCCTGCCTCTGAGGCCATAGTGCGTCTCAGGCCCAAAGGGTCGCGCCGGGCTGGCGGACCGGGCAGGGACCTGATGAGAATCAGCGTCACTGTCGCTATAGGGATCCCGCTCTGGCACGGCGGTCCGAGATCGGGAGTTACCGTTCTCGCTACCGGGGTGCTCAGGGGACCCGTGAGATCGGTACTCGGATGGGTCTGTCTCGTGAGACATGATACTGCGATAAAAGAATTTAGTTAATTTACGGGAAAATAAAATTTTTCTGAAATAAGTAATTTTGTACATGTCATATGCAAACTCACACAATTTCACATTTTTCAGGAAATTTTCAGAAAGTTTCAACTTTTAAACCCTAACAGTATGATCAATTTATAAGTCTTATCCTACTTATATCGTGGCTAGGCGTAGGTGATCAGGCTCCGCATATCTATGATATATCAGAATAACACCTATATTAATCATTCTAGTATCTAATTCTCCTATTCTTTGAAATCTTAAAAGTTTTAACTTATTTTGGGAAAAGCGGGTTATAGTACTTGGTTTTTATGAAAAACCGATGTTCTCTATAACCTATGGCTCTGATACCAAATCTGTAACACCCCGCTACAGCGGAACCGCGAGGTGTGACAGTTAAGATTTCATCGCGATAGGAGATAAACCACACCAATCATTCATAATAAAAATTAAAATAGTTTAAAAAGTATTACAACCCAACCATAATTCAAGTTTTACAGACTTAAACAAAATAGACATTGTCTTGATTGGTGAACACAACATTCCACTAAAGACCTGATCAAACTTTCGGATTTCCTGAAAAGCATGTTAAACAAGTGTCAACTACAAGAGTTGGTGAGTTCACAGGTTTTATAGATGCAAAACAGTTATGTACAATATCCATTCCGATAAGACGTTTATTCGCAATATGTTTTGTAAACAGTTTGGTGAATCAGTTCATTCACCCCAAAAATAGCAGTTTGGTATCAAACAGTGAGTAAATTTTCCAAGTGATGTGTTAATTACATGATATGCATTAGTGAGTTACTACAATCCTTCATTTTATGACATAGCTACGCCCCTATCCAACCTTGCCGGGGAAAACTAATTCCAGCCGGGGTGAATATTTTTCAATACAGTGCACCTATTACTCGTCAGTTCTAGGTGGGTATGTCAATCCAAATAGCGCTATCCACTTGTATCATAGGCCCAATTTGTAAGGGTTAATAGTAGTGCGGGGGACATTTTCATTTTTGAGCTCACTATATCATGTTTCAACATATCATAATTTAGCTCACATTGCATTTCATTTCAATTTATTTCGATACTCAAATTCATTTCATTTCAATTTTGTTTCAATACTCAAATTCATTTCATTTCAATTCATTTCGATACTCGAAACACATTTCTATTTCATTTCATTTCAATATACACAAAACATTTCATTTCATTTCATTTCAAGAAAACATTTTTTTTTTGGGGATAAATCCAGGCAATTTTATAAAGCACTAAAAGCAAAAAGGCAGAAAAGCCACAATCCAAGCCAAACGGCAAAACACACAAAAAACGAAACAACGCCATACCAGGCAACAATCAACCAAAAAAGACATAAGCTACACGAAACAAACCAACTACAAAAACAAATAAAGAACACCAAACTCCACCAAACAATCCAAAACCGAAACAGCATCCTCCAATCACGTGATGTCCGCAACATAACTCTCATCCGAATGAGTAATACCCGTCTTCCAAGCAGCCCGCATCCATACAACATCACAGATATCCTTGGTAAGAGACAGAACCGATCTCTTATCGCCTCTAAAAAGCCTTCTATTCCTTTCCCTCCAAATGGTATAAACCGAAGCCGCCAATGCCAATTTATGAGTCAACATTTTAGGAGCCGTGGACGTATCAGCAATAGCAAGCACAATGTCATCCCAAGACTCCGGAAAATCCTCCCATTCCATTTTCAACCGAACCATATTCCATACCTCCTTAGTATATTGACAAGTGAAGAATAGGTGAGTATGCGAGTCTTGTTCCGTGCCACAAAAAGGACATGTTAGGTCAGGAGGATCATGTTTCCACGAAGAAATGCGATCTTGTGTTGGAAGTCTTTTTGTACACGCAATCCATAAGCAAAAAGCATGCTTTGGGATATGGCCTTTAAACCAAACACACTTCCACCACGGCACCTCCGGAAAGCTTCCACTAAGAGAATTATACACCTTGCTAACCGAAAAGATTCTAGTAGAATCCGTGATGTGGATCTAAATTCCTTAGGCGTAGGAATCTAGAAACGTTAGGTTAAAGATTGATTTTTGATACGTTCTTGCTTTGAAAGTATGAATTTGAACAGATATTTCAAACCTACACGATCAATCCAGAAACGTGTATTTTGAATCCCAAACTCCTTAGATCAATCCAGAAACTAAGTTGTTTGACAAATCTAAACCGCAAAACAATCCAGTAATTGAAGTTTAGAGAATGACAACAAAAATTATGCAAGTATGCATAAAGATTGTAAAAAAACGAAATTGTATTGAATGATCTTCAAGGTACATGTTTTGGCCCTATATATAGTAGATAACTATGACAAGAATAAGGAAACTATGAAAAGAATAAGGAAACTATAGAATAAGGAAACTATGACTAGAATAAGGAAACTATAAAATAAGGAAACTATGACAAGAATAAGGAAATATAGAATAAGGAAACTATAGATAGCTAGCTTAAGGAAATAATTATCTAAATCTGATTTTATCCTTGCTTCTCTTCCAAGTTACTTGTCCTCCAAGGTGTTTCCATGCTTGTCCTCCAAATTACTTGTTCTCCAAGTTAAATTTGTCACCCATGCATTTCTTTTATCCAAATCAAATCCCATTGGGTTGATTAATAAAGTAACAGGCTCTTCAAATGAATTTTCTTCTGATTTCACATCAATCCGTATCCCAGATAAGCGTATCAGGCACCTCATCATTAATAATCGGAATCAAATTGTTAGCTAATTGGGGAAAAAGCTCCATCCATGCATTCGGCCATACGCCATTTAGAGCCAGAACCAAGTCCGACACCTTCCAAGAAATCCCGAACCCTGCATTATGGATAGCTCTATACGAGATAAAAGCAGAAAGTCTAGTACCATACCAGTTATCCTCCCACGCATTAGTAGTCTTCCCATTTCCTATTCGAACTCTAATATAAGGCCGAATCTCTTCCCGTAGCGTAAGTAGCTTCCTAAAACTCCAAGACCATCTTGGAACAGCACGAATAGACCAAATTGAATCCTGTCGAACACAGAACCTGGAAATCCAAGCAACCCATAAGGACTTTCGGTTTGAACATAGATCCCATATATGCTTTGAAAGAAGTGCTCTGTTCCACACCGCAAGTCTTTTGATGCCAAGTCCACCACAAGAAACCGGCCTACACACAACATCCCATGCTACCTTACATTTGCCTTTAGAGGTGTTACCTTGAGCCCATAAGAAGTCTCTACACAAGGCCTCCAGCTCATGAATTACAGCTGAGGGAAACAGAAAAAACCGCCATCCAATACAATTGAAGTGATTGCAGCACAGAAATAACCAATTGTTTCCTTCCTCCAAAAGATAAGAACTTGGATTTCCAATTATTAATCCTAGCTTTTACCTTTGATATCAGACCACCATACTCAGCCACTTTAAGAGATAAAGGAGAGAGAGGAACTCCAAGATACCGAATTGGGAAAGTGCCAGGCTTAAAAGAAAGGCTATGAACGATTGCTTCTTGTACCTGTGGCTCTACATTCCCAAAAAACACTTCACTCTTCTCCAAGCTAGGCGATAACCCTGATTTAGCTGAAAACAACTGTAATGCCTGTTTAAGGATATCAACCGAACCTACATTTCCACTAGAGAAGACGAAGAGGTCATCCGCAAAACACAAGTGTGTGATATCTAACTCCTCACATCCCGGATGATAACCAAATGATGACGCTTCCCGTATACACTCTTTAAGGATCATTGAGAATCCTTCCATAACCAAAGTAAACAAATATGGAGACAACGGATCACCTTGTCTAATTCCCCTCGCACCCTTGAAAAAACCATGCGTTTCACCATTCAAAGCAATGGAATAGGAGGTCGTTGAGACCATCTCCTTGATCCATCTAATAAGCGCAGGATGGAACCCAACACCCGAAAGCATGTTGAAAAGGAATCTCCAATCAATCATGTCATAAGCTTTTCGGATATCTATTTTGAAAGCGCATCTAGGAGGACCCGAATGTAGGTGGTAACCAACCACCAACTCATGTGCCATCAAAATATTATCAACAATTCGCCTTCCTGGTATAAAGGCTGATTGAGATCTACTAACCAATCCATCCAAATAAGGCTTTATACGGTCAACAAGAATCTTTGAAATACATTTGTATAAAACCGTGCAACAAGATATCGGACGGAAGTCACTTACAGAGGTAGCATTCGGACTTTTTGGTAGTAAACAAAGGAGGGTGTGGTTTAGCTCCTTATCCAACTTACTCCGGTAAAAGAAATTATGAATAGCCGTTGTTACATCTCCTCCTACGACACTCCAAGCAGCTTTAAAAAATCTAGCTGAGTAACCATCAGAACCAGGAGCCTTTTCATTCCCAATGCTAAAACATTGCATTCCGAATATCCGAATCTGCAATGGGTCTTATCATATGCAACGCATCCCCAAGCGACAAAGTATTCACAAACAAATGGGATGGCATTTCCGGCACAAGTGTTTCATCTTGAGTACCCAACAACATCTTTAGATTTTCTACGAATGCAACCGGAACATCATCATCAAAGACAAAATTCCCATCAAGCTTTCTAATCGAGTGAATCTGTTGGGCGTGACGCTTTTCTTTAACCACCATATGGAAGTATTTGGTATTTGGATCCCCCTCACGCAACCATTTTACCTTCGCTCTTTGCATGACCGCAAGCTCCTCATCACGACGTGCTTGTTGGTAGGCAACTCTAAGAACTTCTAAATCCTCCCTCAAAGCCACACTAAAAGGGTCTAAATCAGCCGCTAGTTGGACAACATCCAACTCCGTTTTAAGTTTATTTGCCCTTAAGTGAAGATCCCCATACGTATTCCTCAACTCCCGCAACGGCTTTTTCAACGATTTCAGCTTCTGAGTAAGTTGGAACATAAAGGTACCATTTACCGGTTGATTCCAGACATCCGCCACAATAGGGATAAACCTATTATTATGAATCAAATAGTTATCAAACTTGAAACCCCATCTTCTCTTTCTAATCCCACCCTTAAAAGACAATAAAGATGGAGAGTGATCCGAGATTCCTCTAGGTAAGAAGTTGACACTAGCATTAGCAAAAGTAGAAGTAAATTCTATATTCGCCAAAACTCTATCCAACTTTCGTTTTAACCCCGATTCATCCTTCGGTTTCTGACACCACGTATGTTGGATACCAGTATACCGCAAATCAAAAACCTCTATATCATCCACACACTCAAAAAAATCAACCATGTCCGAATTACGGACAGACGATCCTCCAAGTGCATCATGGGGAAACAAGAGAGCATTAAAATCCCCAGTTAGAACCCACGGTTTACTCCCCATAATGGCCTGAAACTTTCTCAATTCTGACCACAACAATTGTCTTTCCACACTTCTGTTAGCACCATATACAAAAGTAGCAAAGAACACCATATCCGAACCCCGAACTCGAATTTGAGTATGCAAACATTGGGAAATCATACCGATTATCATAACATCAAATAACGAAGGATCCCAGGCTAAAATAATCTGCGTACCATAAGAGCAAGTAGCTTGGTTCGACACCCATGACCATCTTCCAAACGTACTTTTACAGACTTGCTGAATAGCTTCCAACCGAACATGAGTTTCCACAATAGCACAAATATTAACATTATACAAATGAATAAGGTTTTTCACCTCATCCTGCTTCCCGCGGTTATTTAAACCACGGATATTCCACGTAATAATGTTAATCATTTGGATGTGGATTTACCCCCACCTCCTAGTTCCAACCTAGAATGCCTAGGTGTGCCCGTAGGTTTCCTTGGAGCATCCAAAACCGATTTAGCCATCACTACAGAAGGCTTAGCATGTTCCTTACCTTTATCTTTATCACGTTTTGCGCCATCATCTGCCAAAGGAGAAAATCGGTTCGTGTTTTTAAGTATAGTCCTTAATGGTACCTCAAGCGGGACAGACAAATGCCTTACTGCCGATTGCTCCCTAGAAGCAACATCCAAAACCTCAGCACATGTCTTCTCCTGGTCATTAACATCAATATTCTCCCCTTGTGAATGCGTATTGGCCATGTTTCCAGCTAACTCACGAGGACTAACCTCCTGCTGGCTAGGAGTAGTACCCACAAGACCACCCGAACCCTTAGAACCGTCATCTTGTTTAATCGGATTCAAATCACCATGGGAATCTTCTGTTTGCTTCATCTCCACACCCTTGGTACCAGAAGTGCTTCCCTCAACAACCTTCGGCCTCCACTCCTTTCTTTTGACCATAGTAAAACCTTGCTCATCTACAACTGGTTTCTTGCCTTTGTTTTTCTGAGCAATCATAGCCTTGATGCAAGTAGAATCCTTATGGCCAAATACCAAACAATGGGAACACTGAGAAGGTTCCCAATCATACTCCACCTTAATTGAAACTCGAACATCATCACCCCCATTTAAGTCTGGAATTAGAACATGCAATTCCCTCTTTAATTCACCAACAGCCCAAGTTTCAATGAGTACTTTAGCAAAACCTGGTCTACCCCATGCCTTATCACACATTGTTGCAGTACATGCATCCATCTGTTTCGGTACCCCCAATGCGCTAGCAATACGACTAATTCCCTCTTTGTTAAAAGCAACTAAAGGCACATTATGCAGTTTCACCCAAAGAGGACAAGACGTATGGATTGGTTTATTCAGTCCCTTAACCGGATCCCAATGTTCCACAAACAATGGGACACCACGAATCATCAACGGACCAGCCTCTACCACTTGATTGCACCCTCCAACATCATTAAATCGGAAAAAGTACATTCCATTGTTGTTCATCATGGCATCCGAAAATCCAAATTTTCCCCAAGCAGTTCTCACATACCTCTCCACAACAGGAAAGTGCAATCTGGGTCCCAAAAAATAACCGTACAACGTGGATCTATGCGTATTCAAAACCTCCGAAGCTAGCTCCTTAGGGATACGCACACAGGTTTGGTCCTTACTAGCCAACGGAAAGAAAGTTAAAGCATTATCTTCCTTACCCACAGCCTTCGCAAAATTCAACTCCTTTTTATCAAACTGAAGTCTAGCATCAGGTTTTAACCTATCAAACACCGACTTATGAGTAGATTGAGGAATTTCTTCACTCTCATCATCACTACTCAACACATCATCAACCACCATAGTAGGATCATCCTCCCCCAGCCCATCACTGGGCTCCATGATAGAATACAAAGTCTGAACCGTATACTAGTAATCCTACAAGAAAACTCACGAAGATTGTGGCTGACGAAGAAACGAGGACCACAAGTGGTGCTGAATCTCCACAAAACCACAGCGTTGCAAGCTTAATTATAAGAAAACCAATAATACGATCAACCTTCGTAATCAAGAGTGACTGAAAAAAGTCAAAATCGCCCAGCGCAGGAATGACGTCAGCCCTAATGATGACGCACGCAGAAAACGTCAGCCGACCGCAAAACAACAAAATAGCTGCACCAAAGAAACCCTAATACGGCCGCACAGAAACCCAGAAAACGGTGCGACTAGATCGCCGTACCAATGCCGTGCACAACGAGATCACCGTACGAAGGAAACCTACCAGCCACAAACCGCCGACAAGAGTCCAACAACAGCAGCAAAACCCGTACGCTCAATTAATGAGTACGAGGATGATGTCGTCGGAAACCCTAGTCAACAGAAACCCTAAATACGCCTTAGACCAACAAACGACAACATAATCAATGCCGCGCAGATGTTGTCGGCTAACCCTAGACCACCAAACAACGAATCACACCGAAAAAGGGTTGTCGGCTTAACCCCAACAGCAGAAACCCTAATCACGATTGCGCAAAAGCAAACCCTAGAACGTCGACAAACAGCCGACAGAGTTAATGCGCAACCGCAAACGACAGAAACCTAAAAACTGTAGAAACGAGAAACCCAACTACTCAAACCCTATGTGTGAACCCTAAACGCAAACCACAAGCAACCCTAGATCGAAAAAGGTACAAAATCGACACCAATCAGACCGCTGCTATGAGAGTTGAATACGAAGCCTACGTGATCGAAATCTGTGTAGGAAACACGCACCAACCCTCAACAACAATCCAATCGTGAAAATCTCGCACCAATCGAAGATCTTTGGAATTGAATTTGCGAATAGAAGCCAACGAATTCGAGAACGAACAAACCCTAGAACAAACAACGATACTCAAACCTAGAGCGAAATTACTTACCAACCGAATCCAAAAACCACAAGCATCCACCGTGATCGAATCAAACATGATGAACCCTAGCCACAAGAATCGCCAAAATCGCCCTAGGTAGAGAGAGAATCGCCATCCCAGTCAAAGTCTTGTAATTATTTCAAGAAAACATTTCATTTCAATAATCACATAACATTTCATCTCATTAACATATTGCATTTCAATTCTCTTTGGTACTAAAAATGATATTCATTTATGTGCAATCTTGGAGACTCATTTGCGTGATGGAGTGTTACAATCTACTTGTGACCGGTTGTTTGGGAGATGGAGTTGGTGGACGAATTACTCTTTTTCGAATGGAGGTACACGCATTCTACTTGCATGGGATGTTGCTCTCATGGATGTTATAGTCCATGAAACTCATGCTCAGTTTATTAATTGTGAGATCCGGATTAAGGGTTCTGGTAAAATTTCTATGTCTCTTTTGTGTATGGAGCCAATGTGGCGGTTGATAGGAAAGTGTTATGGTCGGGGCTTCGCAAATTTAAGGTCCTTATGGGTAATAAACCTTGGGTTATTACGGGTGATTTTAATGCCACTCTTTTTCCTCATGATTCGTTTGGAGGTTCTTCGAGACGTAGTGCTGAAATGATGGATTTTTCTTATTGTGTGGAGGATATTGATGTTATTGATGTTCGGTTTTCTGGAGTCCTTTATTCATGGTGTCAGAAGCCTAAGGAGGAGCATGGACTAAGGAGAAAATTGGATAGAGTGTTAGCAAATATGGAATTTACATCCATGTTTGATGATGCCACGGTCAAGTTTTTGCCTAGGGGCCTTTCTGATCACTCACCTAGTGTTCTTAGCTTTGATGGAGGAGTGCGTAAAAAGAACTACGGTTTCAAATTCGATAATTTTCTGGTGACTGATCCTTTGTTTTTGACTATTGTGAAGCGTCAATGGGAGATTGAGGTTAGTGGTACCTTTATGTACCAGGTGACCTCAAAATTAAAAGCTTTAAAGAAGCCTCTTCGCCAACTTAGAAGTCAATATGGTAATCTGTCGACCCGAGCTAATAAACTCAAGCATGAGTTGGATGTAGTGCAATTAGCTGCTGACTTGGCTCCGTCTGATAGTGTAATTCGGGAGGATTTGCAACATTTACGTGTAGCTTATCAACAAGCCTGTTGGATGGACATCAATGCTGCAAGGCAAAGAGCGAAAGTTAGGTGGCTGTCGGAGGCTGACATGAACACAAGATATTTTCACCAAGCTGTGAAAGAGAGGAGGCACACGCAACATATTCACTCGGTTTGTACAATGAATGGTGAGTACGTTTATGGTGATAATGTGGCTAATGCTTTTCTAGACCATTTTCGGTCCATTATTGGTTCAAAAGATAACTCGGTTGTGGCTATGATGAATCCGGAGTCGTTCTCTAATAAGCTATCATTACCTGACTCGCTTCACATGGTTAGACCGATACTTGATGAAGACATAAAGTACGCGATGTTTCATATTGGTAATTACAAAGCACCGGGATCGGATGGTTATTCGGCCAAGTTTTTCAAGGCTTCTTGGGATGTAGTTGGTACTGATGTTGTGCGTGCCATTCACAATTTTTTTTATAGAGGCCATTTGCTCAAGGAACTGAATCATACGCTATTATGTTTATTGCCAAAGAAACCAAATGCAACGTTGGTTTCTGATTTTCGGCCTATAGCGTGTTGCTCAGTTTTATATAAATGCATTTCTAAGGTCATTGTGGATAGAATGAAGCCGGCTCTTGATGGTCTGATAAACAAAGCGCAATCAGCATTCATTCCGGGTCGGAAGATTACTGATAATATTCTAATGGCTCATGAGTTGGTTAATGGCTATCATTTGCAAAGGGGACCACCGCGTTGTGCGTTCAAAATTGATCTCCGTAAAGCTTATGATATGGTAAGCTGGGATTTTGTAATTTGCATGCTTGATGGTTTAGGGTTCCATCCGGTGCTTATTCAGTGGATTCGCGAACTGATTTCGTCACCGACCTTCTCCATAGTTTTGAATGGTGAATCTTGGGGCAAGTTCGTTGGTGAGAGAGGTATACGACAAGGTGACCCTTTATCACCTTACCTCTTTACGGTGGTCATGGAGGGTTTTACCATGTTGTTTCGACAATGCATTAATGATGCAGCTTCTTTCGGTTATCATCATGGATGCCATGACTTCCAGATTTCGCATTTGTGCTTTGCGGACGACCTGTTTGTGTTCACTCGGGGAGACGTGCATTCGGTGGCGGTTTTAAAGAAAACTCTTGATTTGTTTGCCAAACGATCAGGTCTTTCGCCTAATCTTGACAAGAGTGATGTTTTCTTTGGCAATGTGCCTGATGATGAAAAACAATCGATCTTGCAATGTCTTCCTTTTCGTCTTGGAAGCTTTCCTATTCGCTATTTGGGAATTCCACTATCTCCGGTAGCTCTTAGACCGGCTGATTTTAGTGGTATCATTGCTCGTGTTAGAGAAAGATTGCATAATTGGAAGACTAAGTTCTTATCTTATGGAGGTCGGCGACAGTTGGTTGTATCGGTGCTTCAATCTCTTCAACTATATTGGATGCAAATCTTTTTGTTTTCCAACCGTTGTTGTGCATGACATTGAGGGATGCTTGAGGGATTTCTTATGGGCGCAAGGAGACTCATCTAGAGGCAAATGCAAGGTGGCATGGTCGTTAGTTTGTAGACCGCGCAACTATGGTGGTCTAGGCTTTAAACGGCTTACGGTGTGGAATAGGGCTTTGCTGGCAAAAAATCTTTGGTCTATTCTATCTAACCGTGATTGCCTTTGGGTAAGATGGATAAAGCACTTCTCTCTTAAGGATGGTGTGTTTTGGACGGTGAAACGCAATAATAGATGGTCGTGGGTTCTTGCTAAGATGATGACTATGAGGATGGATATGAGGAGGTTTGTATCTTATACTCTTGGGGATGGTATGATACCGAATGCTTGGGAGGATGCTTGGCTACCTTGTGGTCATTTGGCTGCGTTCATTCCTTATAGAATGATCCATGCGGCTTCTTTTAACACTCGAACAACAGTCTATGAGTTGCTCTCGGTGTTTACCACAGGATGGCCAAATGAGTGGATTGAGAGGTTCCCGATTTTGGCAAATTATCCTTTACCGAATCTTGTGGCGGATACTCGTGATGTTATTACTTGGGATGTAACAGCCGCAGGTGGGCAGGATTTCTCCGTGCATAGAGCGTATAATTCCTTCATTGGCCCGATGCAACTTATTCAATGGACGCGTGGGGTTTGGTTCAAAGGCCATGTTCCGAAGCATAGCTTTTGCTTGTGGTTAGCGTGCTTACAACATCATCCAACACAAGATCGTCTCATGGAATGGAAACATGACCTCCAGATATGAAGTGTAGCCTGTGCAACATGTGTTTGGATTCACATAATCACCTTTTCTTTCGTTGCATGGTTGCGAATCAGGTTTGGTTGAAGGTTAAGGAAAAGTTACAATGGAGTAATTTTCCAGATACTTGGGATGCTATTCTTATTCATCTCTCGGATGTGGATTTGGCGCCTACACGGCTACGGTATAAGTTGGCTCTTGCAGCGGCAGTTTACACTATTTGGTGCGAACGCAATAAGAGATTGTTTACTGGAATTGAACAATCGGTTCCTCAACTGGTGAACTCCATCATTGGTGTTGTGGAAGAAAGAGTGGCTTGGCAGCAAAGGAAGAGGAAGAATACTTCTCATCATGTTTTGGTCCCGTGATCCTAAGTGCTTGTTTCGGTTACGAGTGGATTGGTGCTGTATGGCGTGGAGTTCTTGGGTGTCCATTTTATTTTGTTCTTTGTTTGCTTCAGTTGGTCTTTGTCTTTTTTGGTTAATTGTTTGTTGGTACGGTAGCGTTTCGGATTTTTATTGTTTCCGACTTCCCTTTGGTTGTTTGCTACTTTCTGTGTTTTCTTTATAAAATTGCCTGGGTCTTTCCCTTTCCAAAAAAAAAAAAATCCATTTCACAACATTTTCACAATTAAACACATTTATTCATAAGCATGCTTTTCACCCCAAAAACTTCGTAAAAACGGTAAAAATGGGGCTGTGAATACTCACCTCGGGTGTTTAGTGCGGATTCGTAAGGGTTGATGCGTGACCTAAATCCCGGCTCCAAACTAGGGTCGTCCTATCAAACACGTAATTTTAACGTAAGTTCTAGGTCCAACGGTCCTTATCAAAAATCGTACCGAAATCCATATAATGCCATTATATTATTTTTATAGTCCAACCTAATAAAAATTCATTTTTTCACATTTGAAAGTCTTCCAAACATTTTGGAAGTTCAAAGTTTGTAAAATTGGGTTTTTATGAAATTTCCAGAATCTGTCACAAATTTTGAGTTGTAGAAATTGCTACTTTGAACTTAGGTCCTCTAAATATTAAGTCCTTAAATTTTTACCCTCTGAATTAGGGGATGTTAGGAACAATTCCACCAAATTTCACAATTTTTAGAGTTCTTTTACTATTTTTAAATAATTCTACAAAATCAGTGGTACAAGCTGAAATTCCAGAATACCTTTTGGTAAAGTTTAACTCATAGATAATTCATTACACCACTAATTCACGAATTTCAAAAGGGATTTTCTAACCAACACACATACCAAGCTAATGAGACAAGATTCAAATCATTAGAGTGATTTTTGAGGGAGATATGCCTCTTTGAAGTTGTGCATGTGGTTCTGCCATCATGGGACAGATTGCACTATCAATTTGTTTTCATTGGTTAAACCCTCAAAACTACTCTAAATGACTTGATTTTGGATTCTATAGAAAGCTAACTCAGAATACTTGAGTTTAGAATCAAAAAGTTTGTAGTTTGGATGATTTATCAAAGAGTTATGCATGCATGAATGTGACTCAAGTTCCTTACCAAGTGCTGTTGCACACGAAAATGTTTCAAGATGGTTTGAACTCAAATTTTGGTGTTTTTATGCAAATCCAGTGGGGTTTGAACCCTAACACCTTAAATATCATCCCATAAAAATTTCATAAAGAAATGAATACAAAAAGACCCTTTTTGAGTCGTGTAAAGTACATGCAAAAATCTTGACAGAATCTGTCTCAAATCCAACATCATATCCACCAATAAAACACATAAAATCATAACTCTTTGGGGTTTTTCTTACTATTTTACCCCCAAATCAGATTGTTCAAATGAAAAACAAACTAACCAAGATTTGATACCATCAAAGCTCATGCATGAACTATCAAACAAGTCTAGCCCAAGATTGATGGTCTAAAACAACATTAACAAGAATTTTTGCATCCAAATTTGTGTTCTTATGGGGAAATCATAGATTCTCACCTTCTTAGATTGTTTTTCCAACATTTCTAAGGTTGAATCTCTTTCCCAAACAACAATAAGGATTAAGAATCCATAGGAGGAGGTTTAAACCTCAAGAAACATGAAAACAAAGCTTAAAATGGTTGAAAAACGAAGTTAAACTCTAACCTAACTATCTTACCTTGTGTTTGTGATACTTTAATCTTTGAATGTGGTCTTTAAACCTCAAAAATCTGACTTTGAAGATGAATTTAGGGCTGGAAATTATGAAGATTGTAGAGAGAAGGAAGAGAGAAAATGGGTTTAGAGAGAGAGAGAGATTTTTGAAAATGAAATGATTATGGATTTGGGGAAAAGGATTAGGGATTAAAGAGAAGAGAGAGAGAGATCTTGGGAGGGGGGTGGCCGGCCATGTGGGGCCCACCCCACCCTCTCATCTTTCTTCTTTTTTTTTTTAACAGTGTAGAAATTTACACTGCGTTTTCAAACGCAGTGTCGGGTTTCGGCGATTTTCGGTAGGAACCGATTTTTCGAGAGAATTTTTGGACTATATGGATCAGTTTATACATATTTTTAATAAAATTCTTTATTTCGTACATTTCGTTTTCAAAGTTTGGCATTATAGGATTACCGGATGATTTCGGGCCGGTTCGGGCTTGTTCGGGCCAAATTTTCGGAACTTTTAGGTTTTAACCTAACTTTTTCACGCAACTAACCTAGTTTCATTCAAAGACTTAAATAACTAAATTTTTTTAGCCTACGGAAATACTACAGAGTGATTAATCGAGTAGCTAACCTGAAGGCCAAAAATTGACGGATGTCACAGTCGTTTCACAGTTAGTTGTTAAACGGTATTAAAACTTGTACTTTTTTAACCATTTTCTCTTTAGATGTAAAACACGATTATTTTGAATTACTTAACACATAAACATATACATAGGTGCTTACTATACACGGTTGTTTGAAAAAAGATTGTAAGTACGTGATTTCGTTACGGTTGGCTCGTACAATCGCGTAAAATCGAGAGTTAGTGATTCGTACACCCGTTTGAATAAGAGACCTTTATACACGGTTGTTACGTATTACCATGTAAAAGCATGTATCCTTAACACGGTCTAAGGATTTGGGTCGTTTCACGGTTAGTTGTTAAACGGTATTAAAACTAGTACTTTTTTAACCGTTTTCTCTTTAGATGTTACGAAAACATGATTATTTTGAATTACTAAACACATAAACATATATATAGGTGCTTATTATACACGGTTGTTTGAAATAAGATTGTAAGTACGTGATTTCGTTACGGTTGGCTCGTACAATCGCGTAAAATCGAGAGTTAGTGATTTCTACACCCATTTGAATAAGAGACCTTTATACACGGTTGTTACGTATTACCATGTAAAAGCCTGTATTCTTTAGATTGTATCATTAACACGGTCTAAGGAGTTGGGTCGTTTCACAGTTAGTTGTTAAACGGTATTAAAACCTGTACTTTTTTAACCGTTTCTCTTTAGATGTTACGAAAACACGATTATCTTGAATTACTTAACACATAAACATATACATAGGTGCTTATTATACACGGTTGTTTGAAAAAAGATTGTAAGTACGTGATTTCGTTACGGTTGGCTCGTACAATCGCGTAAAATCGAGAGTTAGTGATTCGTACACCCGTTTGAATAAGAGGCCTTTATACACGGTTGTTACGTATTACCACGTAAAAGCTGTATTCTTTAGATTGTATCCTTAACACGGTCTAAGGAGTTGGGTCGTTTCACAGTTAGTTGTTAAACGGTATTAAAACTTGTACTTTTTTAACCGTTTTCTCTTTAGATGTTACGAAAACACGATTATCTTGAATTACTTATCACATAAAGATATACATAGGTGCTTATTATACACGGTTGTTTGAAATAAGATTGTACAGACGTCACTTCCTTACGGTTGGCTCGTACAATTGCGTAAAATCGAGAGTTAGTGATTCGTATACCCGTTTGAATAAGAGGTCTTTATACACGGTTGTTACGTATTACCATGTAAAAGCCTGTATTCTTTAGATTGTATCCTTAACACGGTCTAAGGAGTTGGGTCGTTTCACAGTTAGTTGTTAAACGGTATTAAAACTTGTACTTTTTTAACCGTTTTCTCTTTAGATGTTACGAAAACATGATTATTTTGAAATACTAAACACATAAACATATATATAGGTGCTTATTATACACGGTTGTTTGAAATAAGATTGTAAGTACGTGATTTCGTTACGGTTGGCTCGTACAATCGCGTAAAATCGAGAGTTAGTGATTCGTACACCCGTTTGAATAAGAGGACCTTTATACACGGTTGTTATGTATTACCATGTAAAAGCATGTATTCTTTGATTGTATCCTTAACACGGTCTAAGGATTTGGGTCGTTTCACAGTTAGTTGTTAAACGGTATTAAAACTTGTACTTTTTTAACCGTTTTCTCTTTAGATGTTACGAAAACATGATTATTTTGAATTATTTAAACACATAAACATATATATAGGTGCTTATTATACACGGTTGTTTGAAATAAGATTGTAAGTACGTGATTTCGTTACGGTTGGCTCGTACAATGCGTAAAATCGAGAGTTAGTGATTCGTACACCCGTTTGAATAAGAGACCTTTATACACGGTTGTTACGTATTACTGTTAGTGTGAATGAATCCAAATCTAACACAATCTCAACAAGATTGAGTTAGAAACTCAAGAACATAAGAGAAACATGTAGAGAGAGAAAGTATGTAGAGAGATGTAGAGAGAAAGTCACAAGTCTATCTCATTGCAAATGAACGTCCACCTTTACAATACAAAGGCATTGGGGTATTTATACCCCAACCCTAGGAAATAGAAAGTTACACTTCAAGTCCCTCAACTTCTTATATAAACTCTACATTAACAATCTCCCCCTTTTATAAAAGAAGGAGGGACACCAAAAAGAAATTAACAATCAACTCACAAAAACTACTTAACAGATGGCTTCCGAAGCTTGAATTTGATCTCTGCAAATCTGATGTCAACTCTGAGCCTCAACCTTCTATCAATTTCACTTACAAAATGTCTGATCAGTACTTTGTTTGCAGCAGAAATGTCATGCACATTGTGACTATCCATTTGTAACCTGAGATTCAAGTTATCCATCACCATCTTCAAAGTATCATCACAGTACAGCATCACCTCATGAGAATACATTCTCTTCTTGTTTCCCATGGAATCAGGATACACACAAGATATCTCAGTTTCTTCAGCATCATAGAACACAGTATACATGACAAGATCCTTTTCATCTCCAATTAAGTTTCTTCGAGGCTTGTGACAGAAAAGCTTGGAAGTCCAATTTTCCAATCCGAGCTGGAAGTCATAAAGATGAGCTAAGGAGATAGATACTTTGACATGTCTGACAATCGCTGTTAATGCAATTATCTCCTCCTCTGTTCTGAAAGACTTTCCTTTCAAATCATACAATATTCCCAAAATCACATCAAAGCTCACATCTTGAAAGTCTGCCTCTGTGATAGTGTACTCTTTTCCGTCATCTCTTCTAAAAGTAATCACAGGGTAGAGATAAGCACTCAACTTGCCAGTCTTATAACTTGTAACACTTACAAACTTGTGATTAGACACTAGCATTTCTCTTCTTTGTCTATTCACCCTCCTCATGTGAATGTACTCAGTTCTCAGCTCTTTCTTCAGGTTTTCTATCCCATACAGCTTTGTGTAGCTCAACTTTCTCTCGTGATAGCAAAACCTACTCTTGTACCTCTCCTCCAAATACTTTCCAGTCGCTCTAGTGAATCGATCCCATTCAGTCCTCTTTAGAAATTTCCCAGAGCTAGCCTTCATCTTTTCCCACAATTCGACTTTCTTCGGATCAACCGGCATCAAATCATCTTGAGGCAACACTTCTTCTAGGCTCGGTCCTTCCACATCATCCACTGGTTTTTCTTTTTCAAAATCAAACTCTACATCATCAAACATATCTTTCAGCCTTATGTCTTCTGCACACCTTGCATCATTGATTTCTTCATTCGGAACTTGGTAATCCTCAGCTCAGAAGCTACATTATCTAGAAGCGCTAGAACTCTATCTATTTCTGACAAAGAACTAGAAGCCCCTGAAAACTTCACTCTGCTTTCTTCAACCCTTTCCTCTGGCATCTCTTCCTGAATAGAATTCAAGAAGTCAAGAGTAGATTGCATGACCGGTTCTTCTGTTTCCATCTCTTCACCTCCCGCAAGAACAATAGAATCTCTGTGACGTGTTGGTTGCTTCTCTCTCGGTGGCCTTTCCTCAAATCTGTCAACAATTCTTACTCCCGAAGTTGTTGGCGCCCTAGACGGCTCACTTTCCAATCTTCTGCGTTTCCTCTCCCCCTCATGACGATCATGATCATCATGATCATCATGCCTTCTTGTGGGCCGTCTGGCTGCCGCTTGACAAGATTCCTCAACTCCTCGGATCCGATCTGATAACTGGGACAATCCTTCAGTAAACATTTTGTTGATCTCAGTGAAGGTCTTTGTGAGAGAAGCATCAAGAGACGCTTGAAACTGTTGAAACTCTGTATGCGTGACCAAGTGAGACTGAGATCGTTGCTCTTGAATGGCACGTTGCTGAAGAGCAGTTTGTTGTTGAAGAATGCCCACTAGATCACTGTCTTCAGATGAACCAGCTTCCAAGAGTTTAGAGAATAATAGTCCCTTTAACTCAGGAATTGACAGAGAATCAGCCGCTGATTGAGTAGGCTGAACAGGAGGATCAGGCATCGGTGCTTTGCCTTTTGCTAAAGCCGCAACCTGCTTTTCCAAGGCCGAGATACGCTCTGTCTGTTGCTTGATTACCGTCGCCATCTGTTCATTATTCGCCCGAAACAAAGAACGTGTGATAAGTTGATTAGCTGTAATCACAACAGGCATACGAGAAAGATCCACATCAGGAGATGATGTCGTGCCAGTCTGAGGAGGTGCAGAGGAGGATGGTGCAGAAGAAGATGGTGCATCTGATGCTGATGAAGCAGATATTGTGGATGATTGAGTGGCGGATGAAGAGGCAGATGAGGAACTACCAACGGGTGTTGAGGAGGAACCCAGAATGGTAGACTGCTGCCTGAGTGCTGTAATAATAGGAGAGACGGGTAAACTAACACCGAGGTCACTTAGACTTCTCGTTGATCCAAAGGTAGAACCTAAGGAACCCATGTTCAGCGTTGGCATGATGTTAGCACTGATGGGATTTCCCTCCGGTCCTCGCAAGCCCGCAACAAATGCAGAACTTACTCCGGTGGTTCCGGCAGGGCTACTAAAGCCTCCTGCAAAAGTGGTTTGCACCGGTGTCCTAGCCAAAGAAAGATTTACACTTGTAGCAATTGGTTCTAGACTCGATGTGCTAGGAAATGAAGTCGTGGGCGGGGGCAGCTGCCTCACTATATCGGTACCACCAACCTCCAAATGAGGAATAGGTACAAGTTGTGATAAGTCCCCGTGAGAAGTTGAAACTACCGTTTGTTGAGAAACGGTAGAGTGGTTGAGTTGGGTTGTGCATTGCATGAGTGGGGATCTCATGTCTTGGTCAATAGGTGATGGCAACAGATGCTCACCCCTAGTAGATGTGGCTACCCAGCTAGACTCGGCTTGGGGAGGGGTTTGTACTTCTTTTCTGGCCCCTATCACACTCTCACCATCTTTTTCTCCGTCCCCTTCACTCATTCTCACTTCCGGATTTTCAACTAATACTCCCTCATCCGTCCTTATCTCTCCGAGAGTCAACAATCGACTCGAGCCTTGGTCAGGCATGTCAGCATCATCATCACTATCATCATCATCCGAACCTTGAAGTTCTTCGGTTTGAGCATCCATGTCACATGCAGCATCGGAATCCGAAGGAAGTACGAGAGTATCCTCGGAAGAAACTGAGCCTGAAGACTCATAACCCATCAGAATTGTAAGACGTTGATCCATCTCAACTGGAGTGTAGAGAGGAACAAGCTGTTCAACATGCACGGGCAAGGGCTCAACCTCATGATCACCAAAAGATTCTAAAGTAGTCATATCCAATGGTGAGAGCTCATAATCTACAAGCTGATCTTCATCTTGCAGTTGAACAAACGGTTGATTTACCGCATGTTCATCATCAGCAGCTACAAAGACATCATCCATTTGAACGGCCGAACTGATCTGTCCGATATGCGCAGCAACATTCGCAGTAGAAGAATGTGCTGGCTGATCAGGGAGGTCCCCACCAAGTCCCCTCTCGGTATTTTCCCTCTGCACACCCTGACCAGGATCCCGTGATCTCTGGTCCCTAATTACTATACCCTCACTTCTATGGATGGCATCCTGGGAAGGTCCCGCCGGTTCTGGTTGGACCATAGATGCGTATTTTGCCCTATACTCTCTAACACACTTCACCCCCTGATCAGCATACGCAAGTAGTTCACTAAACAATGGAATCTCCGGACCAAATACTGTTGGTGGATACCGAACAGACTGAAATGAAAAATGCTTGACTTTGACCGAGTTGAGTCGTCTTGGAATCTCTGGATTCTGCTCCATCGCACTCGCAATCAGAATACTTAGGAAACGAGGATACGCCAAATGATTAGGGTTCCTGCCCTTGAACTCGTGCATGTCGTGAAAGATCAGTGCTGCATAATCGTAGTGTCGATTAAACAGCACTCCTTGAAAAAGTAGGAACATTGACTGTGTGGCCGTGTCATGAGCTGTCTTCTTCCTAGTCAAGCAACGGTTCAAGATAGTAAACAAGGTGTTGTAGGTAGGAGGCAGATTCGTCTTGTTGAACCCGGAAGTTGTATTCAATTCTGCATTGTAGCCAATCGAACGCACACTGGCTATAGCTTCATCAACACTATCAAACGGTTCAAACTGTACTGCACCCGGTCGACTCGTAGCCGAAGGAAATCCCAACAAATGACGGAATTTGTTGAGTCCAAAGTTGATTGTAAAGTGGTCCACCTTTGTCGTGTAGTAACACCGATCTTCCGTCTCATGAAACTCCAATAGTTTCCAGGCTTGTTGTACATAAATGAGAGGAACATCAGCCTCTTTCGTCAAAGGAACAAATAACGGGTGATTCTTCAGGATTTCCGCTATCACCGGAGCTTTAGTCTTCGCATGTACCGAATATACCACATTATTCGGTTTTTCATCAAGAAAGAGAGCAGCTTGCAATAGTTGTCGATCGGCATCTAGGTGAGGTTGATGCATGGAGGTGCGTTCGGATAAGATACGTGGAATTTCCAGTGACTCGGTGTCTGGAAAAACGTAATCTGCCATATCTGATACAGTGACAAAGGATTAGATCGTTAAACAAAACATTATCACTTTATTATTTTATTACATTTTGAAAAAACATGGATTTGAAAGAAAAATCCATTAAGTGTGGGACTTGAACTTTTTGAAAATAAAATATATGACCATGAATAACATATTATGAACTCAGAAAAGATGCATTTTTCACACGTTTATTTTGTTCAGTATATTCGATTTCGGATCATGTAAGATAGAAATTAATAACGGTCCTATCCTAATATTGTCCATTATACACTTTAATGAGTTCAATAATAGCCATTGAGTTGAAGGTCATGTATAATCAACGTAATAGTCCATCCAAGTCCATATGATTCGAACAATGAATCATTCACACTTATGTTTTTAAAGTTGTTCATGAATGGATACAAACCCAAGTTTTATGAACCCCGTGTTAAAGATTAGTGTTTACTAAAACAACGTATCTACTATCCTAATCGGTATATGATTATGAGTGAATACCTATAGGAATTGTAGAGACTCGGGAAAACGATTACAAGTACACACACTAATAGCTAAATACACGAAACAAATTCTAAGTCTTTAGCTTCAAAGTCTTCGGCTTCAACAAACTTCGCACGAACAAGAACGATCCAGAAAGGTTGAATCGTGGATTTGAATGAAGTATTTATAGGAGCAGATTTGAAAATGATGAGTATGCCACGTGTCACAATTTTATTCGCGTGTCAGACTCGAAACCGCGTGAATATAGAACGTCTCGAGATACATACGGACACGGAACGGACTCGAGATAGACTCGAGATAGACTCGAGATGGGCTCGAGATAGACTCGAGATAGATATTTGAACACTCAACGGTCTCAAGATAGGAATAAGACGCGGAAGAGACTCGAGATAGACTCGAGATATACGTGGACACTCGAGATGACACGTGGACACTCGAGATGATACTTACACCACTCGAGATAGTCTCGAGATAAACTCTCACGTGACTCACACTCGAGATAGACTCGAGATAGCCACTCTCACATGATCTGCACTCGAGATGGACTCGAGATAGGCACGCACGTGACTTATACTTGTATGGCACTCGAAATAGACGTCTCACATGACACACACTCGAGATACGTACTCGAGATACACTCGAGATACATACTCGAGATACACATCTCTAAATACACTCGAGTTGAATACTCGAGATGTACTCGAGACAAAAACATCCATAACAATCTCGAGTTAATGACTCGAGATGCTAACCCGATATATAACCATCTCGAGATAGACACTCGAGACATGCAATTACGTCAAACACTCCCTCTTGACCATTACTCCCCCTATACCTGAGCATACCTGAACCATCTGAAAGAATGAAACAATTACCAGTGTGATTGTCTGAGATACTCCCCTGAACTGATGCAAGCACTTGAAACACAGATTAGTAGACAAAAATGAATGCACTAAAGACACTGAAGAGAAAGAGAACTAACTGAAAAATAGAATTAAAATCAGAAAGAAACAAGTAATTATAGATATACGGACTACAAGAATATACAGTTAGACCACTAAGTGTATAGCAATGTAATCCGTATATAAAGAATTACCCAATATCTGATATTTAAATCTTTTTATCAATCATACCAAGTCTGGAGATTAGAAACTTGAAGCGCTTCTCATCTAAAGCCTTGGTAAATAGATCTGCTAGCTGATATTCAGTATTTACAAAATATAGTTCAATGTTCTCTTTTTCCACATTGTCTTTCAAAAAATGATACCTGATATCAATATGCTTCGTTTTGGAGTGTTGAACAGGGTTTGCAGAGATAGCAATCGCACTCTTTGAATCACAGTATATAGGAATCTTCTTGTAAACAAATCCATAATCCCGCAACTGTGTTTGCATCCATAGTACCTGTGAGCAACAACTTGCAGCAGCAACAATTCAGATTCAGCTGTGGAAGTGGAAACACACTGTTGCTTCTTTGAAGCCCAAGACACCAACTTGTTGCCTAGTAACTGAATATGCCCTGATGTGCTCTTTCTGTCCATATTACAACCACCATAGTCTGCATCAGAATATGCTTGAAGCTCAAAACCTAGACCTTTTGGATACCATAATCCGTAATATGGAGTTCCTTTAAGATATCTGAAAATCCTTTTGACTGCAGCTAGATGAGATTCTTTTGGTTTTGCTTGATATCGAGCACATACACATGTAGCAAACATGATATCTGGACGGCTCGCTGTCAGATACATTAAGGAGCCAACCATTCCCCGATAAGTGCGAAGATCCACATCCTTTCCTTCATGATCAGGTCCAATCTTATTTCCCGTTGCCATTGGAGTGCCAATGGAATTGCACGATGACATGTCATACTTCTTCAACAAATCAAAGATATATTTGGACTGATTTATGAAGATGCCATCAGTAAATTGCTTCACTTGCAAGCCAAGAAAGAAATTGATCTCACCCATCATACTCATTTTAAACTCTTGGGTCATGATGGTTTCAAATTTCTTGCACAAATCCTTACTGGTAGAGCCAAAAATAATATCATCCACATACACCTGAATGACCACAATATGATCTCCTTCCTTCATAATGAATAAAGTTGATCTACAGATCCTTTCTTAAATCCTTTGGATAGAAGATATGTCGACAATTCTTCATACCAAGCGCGTGGAGCTTGCTTTAATCCATAAAGAGCCTTATCCAGGATATAGACATAATCAGGATGATCAGGATCAACAAACCCTTCCGGTTGAGTGACATATACCTCTTCTTTTAAATGACCATATAAGAACGCAGTTTTAACATCCATTTGAAACACCGTGAAGTCTTTGTATGCTGCATATGCTAGAAACATACGAATAGCCTCAAGTCGAGCAACTGGAGCAAATGTTTGATCATAATCAATGCCTTCTTGTTGCCGGTAACCTTTGCAACAAGTCGAGCCTTGTTCCGAACAATCGTACCATGCTCATCTTTCTTGTTCTTAAACAGCCATTTGGTGTCAATGATTGACTTGTCTTGAGGTCTTTTCACTAACCGCCACACTTTAAGTGCTGAAAACTGATTTAGTTCTTCTTGCATAGCAGTCACCCAGTCAGAATCTTGTAATGCATCCGAAACACGAGTTGGTTCAGTATCAGTCAAGAAGACTGAAAAATTGCATTCATTAGCTGATGCAGCTCGTGTCTTGACTGTGGATGTAGGATCTCCAATAATCAGTTCAATTGGATGACTGCGAGTCCATTTGACAGTGTGAGGTAAAGGAGTCTGATCATTTACTGTTGAAGGTTCAATGATGTCAACAGGTACAGTGGTAGAAGGTTCAGAAGGATTTTCAGGGGGTTAAGGACATGAGGTTCAGTAGCTGAAGCAGAAGGTATATCTTGAACATCAGAAGTAGCCTGAATAGATGTTGACACAGAATCAGTAATATCCAAGGACGAAGTAATGGAAGCTTGTGTGTCAACTGTCTCGATGAATCAGACTCATTCTGAGAGGTAGAAGATAATTCTACATTCGACGAGGATGGAAGAGATAGCGAATCAAGTGCAGAACCTGTAGATGAAGAAGTAGCATGAGAAAAATCATCATAAACAGATTGAAACAAAAAATCAAGATAAGAAGCTTGAGACGACTCAGGAGTTACACACTGATCTTGACTTGAAGAATCTGCATTCACAACATGATTAGTACTCGAAGAAGATGAACAATCAGAGGATAATTCAGTAATTGGGTCAAAGCGAACATTGATGCTTTCAGATACCACCCTTTTCTGTTTATTAAGTACCCTGTATGCGATTGAGGACTCAGAATATCCAACAAAAATTAACTCATCCGACTTAGGTCCAAACTTACCCCTATTTTCAGATTCATTTAAAACAAAACACTTGCAACCAAACACTTTAAAGTGTCCAACTGAAGGTACACGACCAAACAAAATATGATAAGGGGTTTTTCCAAATCTCCTATGAATTATTGAACGATTTTGTGTGTAACAAGCAGTATTAACCGCTTCAGCCCACAAGTATTGAGGTAGTTGACTTTCAGCAAGCATAGATCTAGCAGCTTCAACAAGAGTACGATTTCGCCGTTCAACTACCCCATTCTGTTCCGGAGTTCGTGCAGCAGAAAACGTTTGAGTAATACCAAAAGTATTATAAAAGGTTTTAAGAATGATATTTTTGAACTCCGTCCCATTATCAGTTCGAACAGTTTGGACTGGAAGGTTAAGTTGTACTTGAACAGCTTTAATGAAATTGATAATAAGAGAAGAAGTTTCATCCTTAGATTTTAAAAACTTTGTCCAAGTATATCTTGAAAAATCATCAACAATAACCAGAATATATTTACGACCAGCCAAACTCTGAAACTTCATAGGGCCACACAAATCCATATGCAACAAACTCAAAGGAGATTTTGATCCTTGTTCAGGTTTGGGAGGATGAGATACACGTTTCATCTTTCCTTTTTCACATCCAGGGCACATTTCCTCTTGTTCAAATTTAATCATTGGAATTCCAGATACAAGTTGATGTTTAACAATTTTGTCAATGTATCTGAAATTCAAATGAGATAATCGTTTATGCCATAAAACTGCTTGTCTTAAAGAGGATCTGGTAAGAAAGCAAGGGGACATAGATTGTAACTTATGTTGTAGTCTAATTGTGTAGAGATTTGTTCGTCGTGAACCGACTAACAATTCTTTACCTTCTTCAGTTCTGACAACACATCTTCTTTTCTTGAAATAAACTTCTAAATCTTTATCACAAAATTTGCCAATACTGAAGAGATTATGATTTAGACCAACAACATGAGCAACATTTTTAATTGTTATGTCTTTGCATACAATGTCACCTTGACCAACTACCGGAGCTAATTCATTGTTACCAAACTTTACAGATCCACCATATTCTTCTTTATAATTGGACAGGATCTCTTTTCTTCCAGTCATATGTTTGGAGCACCCGGAATCAAGGTACCACTTATGACTGGCCTGCAATAAATAAAATCAAGCAGATTTAGGAACCCATTTAAAAATGGGTCCTTGTGGAGAAAAAGTCTTATACACACGTGAGATTGGATCCCAAAAATATTTGATTCCTTGGCGCACAATAGACTTTCTAAATGGTAAGAAAGTAGAGACAGACGACTGAAGAGTGGAAGCAGTAGTAGTCATAGTATGAGTTTCATCCAGATGATTTAATTTTGAAGAAATCATAGTAGCCTTTTTATTAATACTGGAATTATTAGAAGGTACATGATTCTTATTGAAAGAAAAATGACTCCGTCTATTAGGAGGAGTGACAAAACTAGATGAAAACTGCATACTATACACTTGCTTTCTAAACCGACTCTTTGTCTTCTTCTGTCTTCTCTTCTTCACAGGAAAACTCACATCATCTGTAGACACATTAGCACAGATATCAAAAGGTTTGAGCTTGAAAGTATTAGACTGAGTATGAGTAGAAACTTCCTCAGATTTTACAGAAGACTCAATATTAGGATTTTGCTTTTTCAAATCAATTTGTTTTTGAAAATGTCGCAACATTGATTGCACACCCTGGGTAAAACGAATGTTCTTTATATAACTTTCAGTAACTGAAGGAGTAGCAATCTTTTGATTCTTACCAGCATAATGTAGTCCCTCTTCATATACAGATAGTCTTTCAACTAATCTGTCGTAACTTTTAGTTAAAGAACTACACTTGCTAGACCAAAATTTTGAATCACATTTATGTTGAGCTAGTTCTACTCTCAGTTGTTTGATTGTATTTTGAAATTGTTTATTAACAGATTCATGTTTCTTCTTTAAACAAATGATATCATCTTGTACAGAATTATCTGAGACTTTTGAAGAACCACAAGAAGATGATCCATGTATTAATTCATCTGACTGTGAATTCGGAGATTCACTTGCCATCTGAGATTTAGATGATTCACATATAACAGGTAGTGTATCATCAACTACTTTCAACTGATAAGGTTTCAAAACATCAGTTGAAGACATAGCAGATGGTTCCTTATATTCCACATAACCATCAGATGTGACAACTCTGAAAGTTTCTTCCTGTTCATCATCTAAGCCATCAGAGTATACCTTTGAAGATGAATTCTGATTTGTGGATGACTTCATAGATACAGAATCACATTGAGAATCTGGTATGTCAAAAATAGAGTTCGACACAGATGAAACTAATTCACTTAGATATCAGAAACCAAAGATTTTGAATCTGTCTCAGAGAATCCCAAGTTAAAAAATTCTTACTTTTAGACAAGAAGAATTTCATTTTGTTCTGATAACTCTTTAATTTTGATTTCTAATTCAGAAATTTTGGCTTCAAGTTCTAGTGTCGGAACATATGGTTTTAACACACCATCATATTCACTTTGTGATTCTGTCTGTACAAACAAATCTGAAGTATCCATTGTTACAGGTGATTTGATTTTCAAATTTTCAGAGCTATATACAAATTTAACTCTGTGATATTTTTCACCATGATACAATGGATCATGCTTCTTTATCTCTTGCATTTCAGAAAACTCCTCTTTCATTTCAAAACCTTTTAATATTGGAAATCGAGCACTCATTCTTAAATCAGTGAGATCATAAAATGCAGGTTTTTCCTCTAAGGCCTTTTTCAGATATTGAGGATTTTTAAAACCAAGACCTTCTTTTGAAAATAAGTCTCTATCTGCATATGGTTTATTGAGAAAAAATGTGTGCTCAGATTGTCCAATCTTGTACAGTTTAAAGTTTAATTCTGAAATTGTTTTATTTAAAGAAGAAGCATTATCTTTTTCTGATATTAAACTGAGAGTTAGAAACTCAATTTCGGACTTTAAAATTTTATTTTGTTGTTGCAGATACTCAAGTTCACTTACTGATTCATTCAACTTATCAACCATAGACAGAAGATTATCTCTTTGTTGAGTTAAATCAATAAGTTCTTGAGTTTGCTTTGAAATGACAATTTCAAGTTCTTGATTTTTCAAATGAATTGGATTTGTCATTTCAAGCAATTTGTTTTTAAATTCTATGAAATGAGGATCATTTACCATTTGAGGATCAGCAGCTTTCTCTTCCTCATCATCTGACTCCTCCTCCATCAATCCCATAAAGCACATTTGTGCTTGATCTTCTGTATCTGAAACATCAAGCCACTCTTCATCATCAGCCATTAGCACTAACCCTTGCTCCTGTTTTTCTGCCAATTCTAACTTTTTCTTGAGAATTTCAACTTTTGACATCTTCGCTGGACATATCCTTGCCACATGCCCCTTTTTTCCGCACTTGAAGCACGTGATGTTTTCATTTGTCTTCTTCTCCTCAGTACCCTCAGCAGTTTCCTTTTCTTCTTCAACTCCCTTGTTGGCATATTTATCAACATAGTTACCTGTGTTTCTTTGAGCATACATCTGACCTTGATTGAAATTTCCATTCTGTTGACATTCCTTCCTCTGGATGCAAATCGTCTGTTGTTGGAACTTGGTTTATTGTAGTATTTCTTTCTGTATGCCTCTGTTAAAGTCAGTAAGCTTTGGAACATCAAATCTCTTTCTTCATCCTCACTTTCTTCTTCATCCTCATCGTCATCTACTTCAAAAACTTTTGCCTTGCCTTTCTTGATAACACCCTTTCCTTTCTTTCTTTCAGTTAGCAGTGCAAGAGATTCTTGTTCAGCTTTTTCTTTCTTCTGTTTTTCCAACACAGCCTCTTCAACTTCTTCTTCGAATAGTTTCAAATTCTCATATACTTCATATACTTTGAGCTCATTTAGAGCTTTGTGTTGCTTTACAAATCTGGTAAATGGCTTCCACTCTAAAGACAGATTGTTTATGAACTTTACAGTGAAGTCCATCTCTGATCTATGAATTCTGTTCTTCTTCATATCATTCATTAGTATAACAAATCTGTCATAAGCGTCTTCAAGAGATTCACCATCCTTCATCTTGAAGTTTTCATACTTGTCCATCAGAGTAGTTATCCTCAACTGATTTCCCACTTTAGATCCTAGCATGATCTTCTCTAACTGATCCCAGATGGATTTTGCTGAATCATCATAGCTATCAAGCTTTCTATATATGTCATTTGGAATAGCTTGAATTAAACAGTTCTGTGCTTCCAGATCTATCAAGTATTGAGTTTTCTCAGCATCATCCATCTCTTCAACCTCTTTCACTACTCTTACTCCATTAACCACATGTGTAGGCAATGGTTTTGCTCCATAGTCAATTGATTTTAAAATCAAATTGCCTTTATCTTTTCGCTTTACGAACAGTCTGAATCTTGCAACCCATAGCTCATTATTCATCTTTGAATAATACTGGTGCTTTTGAGTCAGATCCCATTGCCAAATCTTCCCTTTTGTTAATTGGATTCATTTTGATTCAGGATCTTTTCCACTATTTTCTCAAATTCTCAACCTTGTAGAGTTTCGAGTGTAAATATTGACACTCGAGATGTTGTCAGAGACTCGAGATACTGTCTCGAGTGAATACACTTCCAACCAAGATACTGTCTCGAGTGTTGAACAGGAATGCTCGAGATACTGTCTCGAGTGTTGAACAGGAATGACTCGAGATACTGTCTCGAGTGATGAACAGTAATACTCGAGATACTGTCTCGAGTATGAACAATATACTCGAGATACTGTCTCGAGTGTATTGTCTCGTGATAGGATCAACCCTTGCTAACTTGTCTCGAGTGATGAACAGTATCACTCGGATGATATTCGTTGCTATCTCGAGTATTTTTCACGCGTCACAAACAGACAAACACTCGAATTCCTTCCTTGTCTTGTACTCTAACAACCCAACTCGAGTCTTATCTCGTGACTTCACCAAACACGACTCGAGATGCCTTCACGTAGTCTCGAGATGAGGCTCGAGACATATGAACATACAAAAGACTCGAGACATATGAAGATACACTAGACTCGAGACATATGAAGATGAACTTTTTCTCACTTTTTCTCAAAAATCTAGCTAAAACCTTCAATTTTACCTCAAATCCTATCTAAATCCTGTTCAAAAACACTCAAACATCACTCTAATTCATGAATTCAGACATGAATTCATGAAAAAATCACCAAACAACTCTAAAAACTCTTCAAGTCTTCATGAACCTCCATTGATGACTATCTTCAAAGCTTCAAATCTTCAAATCTTTCCTTCAATCCATGAGAATCTTCATCAAAAATGTAGTAGATCCAGCTCTGATACCACTTGTTAGTGTGAATGAATCCAAATCTAACACAATCTCAACAAGATTGAGTTAGAAACTCAAGAACATAAGAGAAACATGTAGAGAGAGAAAGTATGTAGAGAGATGTAGAGAGAAAGTCACAAGTCTATTCATTGCAAATGAACGTCCAACCTTTACAATACAAAGGCATTGGGGTATTTATACCCCAACCCTAGGAAATAGAAAGTTACACTTCAAGTCCCTCAACTTCTTATATAAACTCTACATTAACAATTACCATGTAAAAGCATGTATTCTTTAGATTGTATCCTTAACACGGTCTAAGGATTTGGGTCGTTTCACAGTTAGTTGTTAAACGGTATTAAAACTTGTACTTTTTTAACCGTTTTCTCTTTAGATGTTACGAAAACATGATTATTTTGAATTACTAAACACATAAACATATATATAGGTGCTATTATACACGGTTGTTTGAAATAAGATTGTAAGTACGTGATTTCGTTACGGTTGGCTCGTACAATCGCGTAAAATCGAGAGTTAGTGATTCTACACCCATTTGAATAAGAGACCTTTATACACGGTTGTTACGTATTACCATGTAAAAGCCTGTATTCTTTAGATTGTATCCTTAACACGGTCTAAGGAGTTGGGTCGTTTCACAGTTAGTTGTTAAACGGTATTAAAACTGTACTTTTTTAACCGTTTCTCTTTAGATGTTACGAAAACACGATTATCTTGAATTACTTAACACATAAAATATACATAGGTGCTTATTATACACGGTTGTTTGAAATAAGATTGTACAGACGTCACTTCCTTACGGTTGGCTCGTACAATTGCGTAAAATCGAGAGTTAGTGATTCGTACACCCGTTTGAATAAGAGGCCTTTATACACGGTTGTTACGTATTACCACGTAAAAGCCATGTATTCTTTAGATTGTATCCTTAACACGGTCTAAGGAGTTGGGTCGTTTCACAGTTAGTTGTTAAACGGTATTAAAACTTGTACTTTTTTAACCGTTTTCTCTTTAGATGTTACGAAAACACGATTATCTTGAATACTTAACACATAAACATATACATAGGTGCTTATTATACACGGTTGTTTGAAAAAGATTGTAAGTACGTGATTTCGTTACGGTTGGCTCGTACAATTGCGTAAAATCGAGAGTTAGTGATTCGTATACCCGTTTGAATAAGAGGTCTTTATACACGGTTGTTACGTATTAGTGGTCATTATACACGGTTGTTACGTATTAGTGGTCATTATACACGGTTGTTACGAAAAAGATTGTAAGTACGTGATTTCGTTACGGTTGGCTCGTACAATCGCGTAAAATCGAGAGTTAGTGATTCGTACACCCGTTTGAATAAGTGGTCATTATACACGGTTCTTACGTATTACCATGTAAAAGCATGTATTCTTTAGATTGTATCTTTAACACGGTCTAAGGAGTTGGGTCGTTTCACAGTTAGTTGTTAAACGGTATTAAAACTTGTACTTTTTAACCGTTTTCTTTTTAGATGTTACGAAAACATGATTATTTTGAATTACTAAACACATAAACATATATATAGGTGCTTATTATACACGGTTGTTTGAAATAAGATTGTAAGTACGTGACTTCGTTACGGTTGGCTCGTACAATCGCGTAAAATCGAGAGTTAGTGATTTCTACACCCCTTTTAATAAGAGACCTTTATACACGGTTGTTACGTATTACCATGTAAAAGCCTGTATTCTTTAGATTGTATCCTTAACACGGCACAAGGTGACCCTTCTAGAGGGCGGTGTAAAATGGCCTGGTCACTTGTTTGTCGTCCTCAAAATTGTGGTGGTTTGGGTTTTAGGAGGTTCTCGGTTTGGAATAGGGCACTCATTACAAAAAATCTTTGGTCCATCCTAATTAGGCGGAATTGTATATGGGTGGATTGGGTTAGGGATTATTCCTTGCGTTCTCATGAATTTTGGACTGCAAGGCGTAACACAAGATGGTCGTGGGTGCTTGGAAAGATGATGGGAATTCGATCAGAAATTCGGAGATTTGTTAGGGTGCGTATTAGAAATGGCCAAACAGCCAATGCTTGGGAGGACAATTGGTTGTCTTGTGGTCCGTTATCCGGTTTTGTTACTACCAGATTTATACATGGGAGAGGCCTGTCGGTTACAACAACTGTCAGGCAGCTTCTTGATACGTTTCATGATGGATGGCCTGATCTTTGGACCACTACTTTTTCAATTTTGGAAAGTGTAGACCTTCCTATGATTGTACATGATTCTGATGATGTGGTATGTTGGGATGCGGCTCAAAATGGGGATTTCTCGGTCCATCAGGTGTATGAGTCTTTGATTGGACATCTTGAGTTGGTTGCGTGGACTAGTTCGGTCTGGTTTAAGGGCCACATACCGAAACATTCATTTTGTATGTGGGTTGCGTGTCTGCATCGGTTACCAACTCAAGATAGGATTGCTGAATGGAAGCATGAACCTCCGGATCTGCTTTGTAGCTTATGTGGTTTAGTACGTGATTCTCATGACCATTTGTTTTTTGAATGTACTTTTTCACGACAGGTTTGGCTCAAGATTATGGACGAGGTTGATTGGTTTGATTTCCCTTGTTCTTGGAGTGCTATTGTGGATGCTCTCACGGAGGCTGATACGGCTCCTAAGAGTCTTACGCACCAACTTGCTTTAGCAGCTTCGGTGTATTTCGTATGGAGTGAGAGGAATCAACGCTTGTTCACGGATAAGAGGAACCCAGTGCCTTATATTGTCCAACAAATTCTCTCTACGGTGTTTGATCGTGTGGCTTGGAAGCATAGGAAGAAGCTGAATTCTCCTGATGGTACGGTTACGTGAAGCTTGGAAGGTGACTCGGCTTGGGTGGATGTTTTGGTGGTGGAACTGGAGATGCTTGAGTTTTATTGTGTTTTCCTCTTTGTATGCGTCTGTTAGCTTGTGTCTGTTTTGGTTGTTAGTTTCTTGGTTTGGACTTGTGTCGGATTTCATTTGTTTCCGGCCTTGGTTTTGTTTGTAACTCCTTTGTTTTTTGCTTTATAAAATTGCCTGTTTCATTCAAAAAAAAAACATGATTATTTTGAATTACTAAACACATAAACATATATATAGGTGCTTATTATACACGGTTGTTTGAAATAAGATTGTAAGTACGTGATTTCGTTACGGTTGGCTCGTACAATCGCGTAAAATCGAGAGTTAGTGATTTCTACACCCATTTGAATAACAGACCTTTATACACGGTTGTTACGTATTACCATGTAAAAGCCTGTATTCTTTAGATTGTATCCTTAACACGGTCTAAGGAGTTGGGTCGTTTCACAGTTAGTTGTTAAACGGTATTAAAACCTGTACTTTTTTAACCGTTTCTCTTTAGATGTTACGAAAACACGATTATCTTGAATTACTTAACACATAAACATATACATAGGTGCTTATTATACACGGTTGTTTGAAAAAAGATTGTAAGTACGTGATTTCGTTTCGGTTGGCTCGTACAATCGCGTAAAATCGAGAGTTAGTGATTCGTACACCCGTTTGAATAAGAGGCCTTTATACACGGTTGTTACGTATTACCACGTAAAAGCCTGTATTCTTTAGATTGTATCCTTAACACGGTCTAAGGAGTTGGGTCGTTTCACAGTTAGTTGTTAAACGGTATTAAAACTTGTACTTTTTTAACCGTTTTCTCTTTAGATGTTACGAAAACACGATTATCTTGAATTACTTATCACATAAAGATATACATAGGTGCTTATTATTGTTAGTGTGAATGAATCCAAATCTAACACAATCTCAACAAGATTGAGTTAGAAACTCAAGAACATAAGAGAAACATGTAGAGAGAGAAAGTTTGTAGAGAGATGTAGAGAGAAAGTCACAAGTCTATCTCCTTGCAAATGAACGTCCAACCTTACAATACAAAGGCATTGGGGTATTTATACCCCAACCCTAGGAAATAGAAATTTACACTTCAAGTCCCTCAACTTCTTATATAAACTTTACATTAACAATCTCCCCTTTTTGTGTTTACAAGAGGTGATGTGCAATCCGTTGAGGTTTTAAAGAAGGCATTATCCATTTTCGAAGCTAAATCGGGACTAAGTGCAAATCTGGATAAAAGTGAAGTCTTCTTTGGGAATGTTCCTTTGGATACTTGGAATGCGATTAGAACTTGCCTCCCGTTCCGTAATGGTATCTTTCCAATCAGGTATTTAGGTGTGCCGCTCTCTCCGGTACGCTTAAAGCGTTCTGATTATGGTACTTTGATTTTAAAAGTTAAGAATCGCATTCAGAATTGGAAGGCAAAATTTTTATCCTTTGGAGGTAGAATGCAACTCATTAACTCGGTTTTACACTCACTACAACTTTATTGGATGGGAGTTTTCAATTTTCCTGCTGCAGTGATTCATGAAATTGAAGGCTTATTCAGAAGTTTCTTGTGGCACCAAGATGTTATGGGAAGAGGAAATTGTCGAGTTGCATGGGATATGGTGTGTAAACCAAAGGCTAACGGTGGCCTCGGATTTAAGCGATTGGGGTGGTGGAATAAAGCTTTGCTTGCTCAACATTTATGGGACCTTGCTACTAAGAGAGAGTCACTTTGGGTGCGATGGGTTTTGTGTGATGCGTTCAAAGGTGCTAACATGTGGATTGCCCGTAAATTACAAGATGGTCGTGGGTGTTAACCAAAATCATGGAGATTCGACCTCTTTTTCGAATGCATATACGCACAACAGTGGGTAATGGTGTTAATACCAATGCTTGGAATGACACTTGGCTTAGTTGCGGTCCTCTCTCTCTCTTATTGTCCTCCCGGTTTGTGCATGAAAACGGTTTTACAATGGAGACGACAGTGGCAGATTTGGGAGAAGCGTTTCAAGGACATTGGCCAGTCACTTGGATTAATCGGTTTGATCAACTATCTAACATAGCTTTCCCGGCTCTGGAGGATACTCGTGATGCCATAAGCTGGTTAGATGATGCTAATCCAGTTGAGGACTTTAAAGTTAGCATGGCCTATAAAGCTATCCAAGGAGAGCAGATGGAGGTACCTTGGCATCGTATGGTGTGGTTTAAGGGTTGTATACCTAAGCATGCATTTTGTTTATGGCTTGCTTGTTGGCGACGCTTACCTACACAGGATCGTATGATGGCATGGAAGGAGGAGCCGCCGGATTACTCATGTAGTTTATGTAAAAGTTGTGTAGATTCTCATTCACATCTTTTCTTTATGTGTAGCTTTGCAAATGAGGTTTGGAAGGAGGTTACGTTGGCTATTGGCTGGCAAAACGCACCGATGGCATGGGATGATATGCTGCTTTTGATGTCAGATCAGGCTACGGCTCCCAAGAGGTTGATTCGCAACTTGCTATTTCGGCCACGGTTTATGAGGTATGGATTGAAAGGAATAAACGGTTATTCACGGAGGAGCGACGCACTTCGGTTCAAGTTACAAAGTTGATTCTCTCTACCATCAAGCTTAGGGAAGAGTGGAAGACGGCGAGGAAGATTACTACGAGTACTCATGACTCCTGAGATTTGGTTGTTTTTCTGGTTTTTGGCTTGCTTTGGTTGATGGGTGGTGTATTTTCTTTTCGTCCTTGTATAGGTCGGTTAGGTTGTCTACTTTTGGTTAGTTGTTTTGTGGTGTTGGTTCCATTGGGGCAATGGTCTTGTAATGCCTTAATGGGTGGATGATGTGTTTGTTTTCTTTTTAGTCTGTTTTATAAAATTGCCGATTTTTCTTCAAAAAAAAAAAAAAAAAAAAAAAAACAATCTCCCCCTTTTATAGAAGAAGGAGGGACACCAAAAAGTAATTGACAATCAACTCTCAAAACTACTTAACAGAAGGCTTCCGAAGCTTGAATTTGATCTCTGCAAATCTGATGTCAACTCTGAGCCTCAACCTTCTATCATTTCACTTACAAAATGTCTGATCAGTACTTTATTTGCAGCAGAAATGTCATGCACATTGTGACTGTCCATTTGTAACCTGAGATTCAAGTTATCCATCACCATCTTCAAAGTATCATCACAGTACAGCATCACCTCATGAGAATACATTCTCTTCTTGTTTCCCATGGAATCAGGATACACACAAGATATCTCAGTTTCTTCAGCATCATAGAACACAGTATACATGACAAAATCTTTTTCATCTCCAATTAAATTTCTTCGAGGCTTGTGACAGAAAAGCTTGGAAGTCCAATTTTCCAATCCGAGCTGAAAGTCATAAAGATGAGCTAAGGAGATAGATACTTTGACATGTCTGACAATTGCTGTTAATGCAATTATCTCCTCCTCTGTTCTGAAAGACTTTCCTTTTAAATCATACAATATCCCCAAAATCACATCAAAGCTCAAGTCTTGAAAATCTGCCTCTGTGATAGTGTACTCTTTTCCATCATCTCTTCTAAAAATAATCACAGGGTAGAGATAAGCGCTCAACTTGCTAGTCTTGTAACTTGTTACACTTACAAACTTGTGATCAGACACTAGCATTTCTCTTCTTTGTCTATTCACCCTCCTCATGTGAATGTACTCAGTTCTCAGCTCTTTCTTCAGGTTTTTATCCCATACAGCTTTGTGTAGCTCAACTTTCTCTCATGATAGCAAAATCTACTCTTGTACCTCTCCTCCAAATACTTTCCAGTCGCTCTAGTGAATCGATCCCATTCAGTCCTCTTTAGAAATTTCCCAGAGCTAGCCTTCATCTTTTCCACAATTCAACTTTCTTCGGATCAACCGGCATCAAATCATCTTGAGGCAACACTTCTTCTAGGCTCGGTCCTTCTAACCCAGGTTTTTTTTTTTCAAAAAAACCAATCTCAAAAATTTTTTATTTTTTTCCGGAACCCCGCAAAATTTTTCTCATTGGGAACGGAACCCAAAGCTGAAAAATTCCCCAAACCAAAAAAATTTTTCTGAAAAGAATAGAACCCCGAAAATTCACCCCTTTTCCCCTTTTTCCCCCAATCTCCCTTAAATTAAAGAAGAAAAATTAGATTTTTTCTTTTTATTTTTCCCTGGTGTCCACTCGGGTTTTTCCCTTTTCCCAAATCTGTCAAAAAATTTTATCCCAATTTTTTTGGGCCCCCCTAGACGGTCACTTTCCAATCTCTGCTTTCCCCCCCCCCCTCATGACGATCATGAAATCATGCATTCCTTCTTGTGGGCCGTTGGTGCCGCTTGACTTTTTTCTCAACTCCTCGGATCCGTTGATAATGGGACAATCCTTCGTAAACTTTGTTGTCTCGGTGAAGGTCTTTGTGAAAAAAGCACAAGAGCGCTTGAAATTTGAAACTCTGTAGGTGACCAAGGAGTTGGACGTTGTTTTAAAATGGCCGTTGCGAAACAGTTTTTGTTGAAGAAACCACTAATCAGTCTCAAGGAAAGTTCCCCAAGAGTTTTAAATAATAGCCCTTTTTAACCGGAAATTTTCGGGGAAATCAGCCGTGATTGAGTAGGCTGAAAGGAGGTCGGCATGGGGTGCTTTGCCTTTTGCTAAACCCGAAACCCTTTTTTTTTTAAAAGGCCCGAGTACGTCTGTTGTTGTTTGTTTCCGGGGCCAAAAATTTTCTTTTTGCCCGAAAAAAGGGGGAAAGTGTTTTTAATTTGATTAGCTTAATCACAACAGGCAACAAAAAAGACCCACATCAGGAGATGGTCTGCCAGTCGGGAGGTGCAAAGGGTTTCAAAAGGGGATGGTAATTGGGGATGAAAATTTTTTGGGGTATTAGGGGTGAAGAAAGTAAAAAAATTTGGGGTTTTGGGGGCCCAAATTTTTTGAGTGGGATTTTTAATGCGGAATGGGGAAATTTAAACAGGGTCACCCCTTTTGTTTGGAACCAAGGGAACCCTTTTAGGGGTTTTTATTTTTTCCCCGGCCCCTCCCCCCCAAAAAAATCGTTTCTCTTTCCCCGGGGGGTACTCCTCCGAAATTTTCCGGTTTTCAAAAAAATTTACTTTATGCTTTTTAACCGAGGGGAAAATCGGGGGGGGGGCCTGTCACATATGGGACCAAACCCCAAAAAAATATAAATTGTGTAAACCCAAATTTTTAACACCGGTTTTAAAACGGAAAAAGGGGGGAGTTGGGTTTTCTTGAGGGGGGACATGGGAATGGTAGGGCCGAAAATTCCCCCTGGAGGGGGTCCCCCAGTCGGTTGGGGGGGGGTTGTCCTTTTTTGGTTTCATTAATTTTTTCCCCCTTCCCCTTCCCTTTTCCCCTTCCGGATTTTCAAAAAATTTTTTCTGTCCTTTTTCCCGAGATAACCACTCACCTTGGGGGCAAAAAAACCCAAAAAAAAAAAAAAACCAAAAAAAAAAAAAAAAAAAAAAAAAAAAAAAAAAAAAAAAAAAAAAAAAACCCCAAAAAAAAAAATAAAAAAAAAAAAATTAAAAAAAAAAAAAAAAAAAAAAAAAAAAAAAAAAAAAAAAAAAAAAAAAAAAAAAAAAAAAAAAAAAAAAAAAAAAAAAAAAAAAAAAAAAAAAAAAAAAAAAAAAAAAAAAAAAAAAAAAAAAAAAAAAAAAAAAAAAAAAAAAAAAAAAAAAAAAAAAAAAAAAAGACATCATCATTTAAAAGGCCGAGCGATCTGCCCCATTGGCAGAAAAATTTTGCAGAGAAGAAAGGCTGGCTGTCGGGGGGGTCCCCACCAAGCCCCCCCTCGGTTTTTCCCTTGAAACCCCCTTTTCCGGATCCCGTGTCTCGGCCCCCAAGTACTATACCCCATTCTTGGGGCACCGGGGGGGGTCCCCCCCCTTCGGTTTTTGGCCAAAATTTCGTACTTTGCCCTAACTCTCAAAAAAATTAACCCCCCGATCAGCTTGCAAGTGTTCATAACGTGGAATCTCGGACCAAACACTTTGGTTTTGGTACCAAAAAGACTAAAAAAAAAAAAGCTTGACTTTGACAGAGTTGGGGGGCGCTTGGAATTGGTTTGTCCATCGCACTGCAATAAAAATGTCAAAAAACGAGGGTCCCCAAAGGTTAGGATTTCCCGCCCTTAGCTGTGCATTCATGAAGCAGTGTGCATAAACTTAGTGTCGATTAAACAGCACCCCTGAAAAAATATAACATGGATGTGTGGCCGGTTGGGCTGTTTTTTCCCCCTTGGCAAGGTTTTAAAAAGTAAAAAGGGGTTTTTTTTGGTAGGGGGGCAGATTTGTTTGTTGAACCCCCGGGAAAAAAATTTTTTCAATTCGCTTGTACCAATCGAAGAACCTGGCTGAGCTTCATCAAAACAATCAAAAAGGGTTTTTAAACTTACTGTTTTCCCGGTCGATCGTACCCCATGGAACCCCCAAAAAATGACGGAAAATTTTTGTTCCAAAAATTGATTGTGAAGTGGTCCCCTTTTCGTGTAGTGCCCGACCCCCGTCCATGAAACCCAACATTTCCAGGCTTGTTGAATAAATAGGGAAAAATCCCTCTTTGTAAAAAAAAAAGTGGTGACTTTCAGTATTTCGCTACCCCGGGTTTTTGTTTTGCACACCGAATACACCACTTGTTCGGTTTTTTCATCAAAAAAGAGAGCAGCTTGCAATGTTTTCGATGGGGGTTAGGTTTAGGTTGATCAGGAGGTGGGTTTGGTAAGATCCGGGGAATTTTAATCGGTGGGGGAAAACGTTTTTCCATTTTGATACGTGACAAAGAATTAGATTTTTAAAAAAAACTTATATTTTAAGTTTATTCTTTTGAAAAAATGGTTTAAAGGAAAAATCCATTAAGGGGGGGACTTAACTTTTTGAAAATAAAATAATGACCATGAATAAAATATTTTGAACTCAGAAAAGATGTTTTTACCGTTTATTTTTTCATATATTGATTTTGGATAGTAAGAAAAAAAATTAATTTTTAGGGTCCTTTCCCTAATTGTCCATTTTAATTTAATGATTTAAAATAATCCCCTTGGTTGAAGGTATGTATAATCAATTAATAGTCCTCCAACCCCATAAAAATTAAAAAATGAATCATTCCATTTTTTTTTAAAAAAGTTGTTCAGAATGGATAAAACCCCCAAGTTATTTGCCCCCGTGTTAAAGATTGTGTTTACAAAAACAACGTATTCTCCCCTATCGGTATATGGATTATGAGTGAATATATAGGAATTGTGGAAACTGGGGAAAAAAGGTAAAAGTCCCACACAAGGAAAAAACGAGAAAAAAATAATCTTTGGAAAAAAGGCTTCGGTTCAACAATCTTCGCATGAACAAGAACAATCCAAAGTTTAAAATGGGATTTGAATAAAGTATTTTAGGAGCAGATTTAAAATAGAGTTTCCCGTGTCAAAATCTTATTCGGTGTCAGACTGAAACCGCGAAAAGATGAACGTCTGAGTACACGGACACGGAACGGACTCGAGATGATGGTAGACTCGGAGGGCTCGAGATGTTTTTTTAAAATTAAAGGGTCTAAAGATAGGAAATAAGCGAGAAGAGACTCGAGATAGACTGAGATTCTGGACCCAGTGAAGGGACCTCGAGATACAGGGACACTCGAATAACACTTGCCCCCCCAAATAGCCCGAAAAAAACTCTCGAGATAGCCCGAGATAAACTCTCACATGATCACACTCAGATAAAAATCGAATAGCCACTCTCATGACTCACACCGAGATGCCGAGATCCCCATTCATGACTCCCCTCGAGATGGATGAATAGCCACTCAGACTCACACTCGAAAGACCGGACCCTTTTCTCATGACAACACTCGAGATGGATCGGATAGCTTCTACAGACGAAGAGATCGTACCGAATACACTCGAGTCATCTGGGGATCACATCTCGAATACCTCGATTAAACCGAAAAATCAAGAAAAACCCCAAAAAACAATCTCGAATTAAGATCGAGATGCCCCGTACATGATAGTCGAGATGCCTCGAGACAAACAATTACGTCACACCCCCCTTGCCCCTTATCCCCTTATGAGCATACCTGAACCATCTGAAAAATGAAAAATTCAGTAGATTTTTGAGTTTTCCCCCGAACGACAAGATTTAAACACAAATTTTTTTTAAAAAAAAATAAATGCAAAAAACACAAAAGGAAAAAAGAAAAATAAAAAATAGAAAAAATCAGAAAGAAAAAGAATTATAGAATGGATACAAAAAAAACAGTTAGCCCCCTAAGTGTATGCAATGTAACCCCTAAAAAGAATTTTCCAAATTGAAATTTTAAAACTTTTTATCTCAACCAAGTCGGGGGATTAAAACTTGAAGCGCTTCATTAACCCCGGAAAAAAAATCGTAGTGTATTTAGTATCTACAAAAAATAGTTAAAATTCTTTTTTCCCCCATTGTTTTAAAAAAAAAATACCTTTATCAATATGCTTCTTTTGGGGGTGTTGAACAGGATTTGCGAGTAGCAACCATCTTTGAAAAACAGTTATAGGAATTTTTTGAAAAAAAACCCCCTAAACCCCAACTGTGTCGCCCATAGTACCTTGGAGAGAACTTGCAGCAGCAACATATTCAGTTTTCTGTGGAAGTAAAAAACCCCGTTGTTCTTTGAACCCCCAAACCCCAATTTTTTTGCTATAACTGAATATCCCCCGATGTGCTCTTTTTCCCCTATTACAACCACCAAATTTGCATCAATTGTGTTCCAAAACTAGACCTTTTGGATCAAAACCCCCAAAAGGGTTTTTCCCTTTTTGATATTGAAATTTTTTGACTGAGCTAGATGAGATTTTTTGGGGTTTTTTTGATACGGCACATCCCCCGTAGAAACATGATATTGGACGACTCGTGTCAGAACATTAAAGAGAAAACCCTTCCCCGATAATGGAAGATCCAACCTTTCCTTCATGACAGGTTCCATTTATTTCCGTTGCCTTTTGGGGTTAAAAGGAATTTCACGATGACAGTCTATTCTTCAAAAATCAAAGATATATTTGGACGTTTATAAAAAAAGCCATGGAAATTTCTTCACTTGCAACCAAGAAAGAATTGATCCCCCCCCCAAAATTTTAAATCTTGGGTCATGTGGTTTCAAATTTCTTGCACAAATTTACTGGTAGACCCAAAAAAAATAACCCACAAAAACCCCATTGCCCCCAATATGATCCCTTCTTAAAATAAAAAAAATTTTAATCTACTTTCCCTTTTTTAAACCTTTGGTGAAAATATGTCGCAAATTTTTCTCCCCGGCGTGGCTTGCTTTAAAATCAAAAAGCCTTACCCCGGATATAGACATAATCAGGGATCAGGTCAAAAAATTCCCCGGTTGGTGACATATCCCCCTTTTTTAAATGACATATAAGAACGCAGTTTTAACCCCATTTAAAACCCCGTGAAGTCTTTGTATGTGCATATGTGAAAAATTTGAATAGTCAAGTCGAGCAACGGAGCAAATGTTTGATAAAATCAATGCCTTTTGTTGCCGGAAACCCCTTTGCAACAAGTGAGCTTGTTAACAATGTAAAAGCTCTCTTTCTTGTTCAAAACACCTTTGGGGGTCAGATGACTTGTCTTGAGGCTTTTCACAAACCCCCCAACTTTAAGTGCGAAAAATGTTTAGTTTTTTGCATAGCGTCACCCAGAAAATTTTTGAAAATGCATCCGAAACAGATTGGTTCAATCAGTAAAAAAGACTGAAAAATTGCTTCTTAGTGATGCAGTCGTGTTTTGATTGGAGGGATTCCAATTTCGTTCTTTTGGTGACTGCGGTCCATTGCAGTGTGGGTAACGGATCTGATCTTTACTTTAAGGGGGTTCATGTTCAAAGGTACATGAAAAAGGGTCAGAAGGTTTTTTCGGGGGGGTTTTGTAACATGGGTTCAGTGCTGAAAAAAGGTATATTAAAACAAAGTGCCTGAATAGTGTTGAAAAAGAATCATAAACCCCAAGGCGAAGTAATAGAACTTGTGTGCAACTGTCTGGGGAATAACCATTCTGGAGATAAAAAAAATTCACATTCGGGGGTGGGAAAGATAGCGATTAAGTGCAAAAATGGTGAAAGTGCAGGAAAAAAAACATCATAAAAATTGAAACAAAAAACAAAATAAAAAGTTGAGACGACTCAGGAGTTAACATGATTTGACTTAAGAATCGCTTCAAAAGATTAGTATCGAAAAAGATGAACAATCAGAGGATATTCGTAATGGGTCAAAGCGAACATTGATGCTTTCGATACCCCCCTTTTTGTTTTTTAAGTACCCTGTATGCGATTGAGGCTCAGAATATCCAAAAAATTAACTCACCCCACTTAGGTCCAAACTTCCCCCATTTTCAGATTCTTTTTAAAAAAAAATTGCAACCAAACACTTTAAAGTGTCCAATGAAGGTACACGACCAAACAAATTGTGGGGGTTTTCCCCAAAACCCCCATGAATTTTTGGCGATTTTGTGTGTAACAAGCGTATTAACCCCTTTTCCCCCCCAAAAGTATTGAGGTAGTTGATTTCAGCAAGATAGATCTAGCACTTAAAAGGGTTTTCATTTCCCCTTCAACCCCCCCTTTGTTCGAGTTCGTGCAGAAAAAGTTTTTTGAGTAATACCAAAGTTTTTTAAAAAATTTTAAAAATATATTTTGAACTCCGCCCTTATCTTTTTTAACAGTTTGTATGGAAGGAATTTTTATTTTACAGTTTAATGAAATTTATAATAAAAGAAAAATTTTTTACCCTTAGATTTTAAAAAAATTTTCCAAGTATATCTGAAAAATCATAAAAAAAAACCCCGAATTATTTACGACCACAAATTTAAAAAATTATGGGCCCACAAAATCCATAGCAAAAAAATCAAAGGAGATTTTGACCCCGTTTTGGTTTGGAGGGGGAGATAACGTTTTTCTTTCCTTTTTAAAAACCCCGGGACATTTCCCTTTTTTCAAATTTAATATGGAATTCGAACAATTGATGTTTAACAATTTTTTCCCCAAGTATCGAAATTAATGGATAATGTTTTGCCAAAAATGTTTTTTTTAAAAAGGGTCTGGTAGAAAGAAGGGGCAAGATTTAAATTATGTTGTGTCAATTGTGTAGAGTTTTTTTGTGGAAGCAACAATTTTTACCTTTTCGTTTGACAAACTTTTTCTTTTCTTGAAAAAAATTTAAATCTTTATACAAAATTTGCCAATATGAAGGATTATGATTTGACAAAACATGAGCAACATTTTAATTGTATTCTTTTTTACAATGTCCCTTGACCCCAATACCCCGGACAATTCATGTTCCAAAATTTTCGATCCACCATATTCTTTTTATAATTGGCAGGTTTTTTTTTTCAGTCAATGTTTGGAGCCCAGGAATAAGGTACCACTTATGATGGTGCAATAAAAAAAAACAAGGGGTTTTGGACCTTTAAAAAGGGGGGCCTTTTTGGGGAAAAAATTTATAACACTGAGATTGGATCCCAAAAATATTTGATTCCTTGGCGCACAAAAGACTTCAAATGGTAAGAAAGTAGAGCAACATGAAGAGTGGAAGCAGTAGTAGTATAGTTTATTCATCCAGATGTTTTAATTTTAGAAAAAGTAGCTTTTTTTTTAAATGGGTTTTTTGAGTCATGTTCTTATTTTAAAAAAAAAATGACTCCCCCTTTTTTGGGGAGGACAAAACAATGAAAAGCATACTATCCTTGCTTTCAAACCCTCTTTGTCTTCTTCTGTCTTTTCTTCTTCACAAAAAATAGTCATTTTAGAACATTGCAATATAAAAAAGGTTTGGCTTTAAAGTTTTTAAGAGTATGAGTAGAACTTCCCCGATTTTCGAAGATCAAGATTAGGATTTTCTTTTTTTTAAAACAATTTGTTTTTAAATGTCGCAACATTGATTCAAACCCCGGGAAAAAGATTTTTTTAATAACTTTCAGTAACTGAAGGGTAGCAAAATTTTGATTCTTACCCCCATAAGTTGTCCCCTTCATATACAGTGTCTTTCAACTAATTGTCGTAAAATTTTTGTTAAAAAACCCTTGTAACCCCCCAAAATTTTTAACACTTTATGTTGAGCTAGTTTATTCGTTGTTTTTTTTATTTTGAAAAATTTTTTTTAACAGTTCATGTTTCTTCTTTAAAAAATGATTCATCTTGTACAGAATTTTCTGGACTTTAGAAAAACCACAAGAAGATGTCCCGTATTAATTATTGATGTGAATTCGGGATTCACTTCCCCCTGGTTTAGATGATTCCTATAAAAAGGAGTGTATCACAACCCTTTTTTAAAGATAAGGTTTAAAACACATTTTAAAACTGCGGATGGTTCCTTATATTCCAAAACCATCAGATGTGACAACTTGAAAGTTTTTCGTTTCATCTAAGCCTCAGAGTATACTGTGAGGGGAAATTTATTTTTTGGATGACTTTTAAAACAGAAAAACTTTTGAATCGGTATGTCAAAAATAGGTTCGAACGATGAAAAATAATTCATTGTACATCAAAACCCAAGATTTTGAATTGTCTCAGAAGAATCCCAAGTTTAAAAAATTCTTACTTTTAGACAAGGTTTCATTTTTTTTTTATATCTTTAATTTTTATTTCAAATTCAGAAATTTTGGCTTAAGTTCTTTCGGAAATAGGTTTTTTAAACACCCTATTCATCTGTGATTTGGTACAAACAATTGAAGTATCCTTGTTACAGGTGATTTTTTTAAATTTTCAGAGCTTATAAAAATTTTAACTCTTGATATTTTTACCTGATAAAGGATCATGCTTTTTATCCTTGCATTTAGAAAATCCTCTTTCATTTCAAAACCTTTAATATTGGAAATCGGCCTCTTCTTAAATCAGTGAGATCATAAAAATGCAGGTTTTTTTTCTAAGGGCCCCTTTTTCAATATTGAGGTTTTTTAAAAACCCCAAATTTTTTTTGAAATAATTTTATCTGCATATGGTTTATTAAAAAAAAAAAGTTTGTCAGATTTTCCCTCTTTACAGTTTAAGTTCAATTTAAATTGTTTTATTTAAAGAAGAAGCATTATTTTTTTGATATTAAACTGAAGTTAGAAATCAATTTAGACTTTAAGATTTTTTTGTTGTTGCAGATATCAAGTTTTTTTTGATTCATTCAATTACAACCTTAAAAGAATTATCTTTTTTGTTTTAAACGTAAGTTTTTTAGTTTGCTTTGAAAAAATTTCATTTTTTTATTTTTCAAATAAATTTGGATTTTTTCATTTAAGCAATTTGTTTTGAATTCTATGAAATGAGATTTTCCCCTATGAGGATGCCGCTTTCTCTTTTTTTTTTATTATCTCCCCCCCAAAACCCCCAAAAACCATTTGTGCTTGTTTTCTGTATCTGAAACACAAGCCCCTTTATCTAGCCATTAGAAAACCCCGCTTTTTTTTTTCTCCAAATTTTAAATTTTTTTTAGAATTTAAAATTTTGACATCTTTTGGACTTTCCCTTGCCCCTCCCCCCTTTTTTTCGATTGAGCATGTGATTTTTTCTTTTGGGGTTTTTCCCTCAGCAACCTCAGCAGTTTCCTTTTCTTTTCAACTCCCTTGTTGGTATTTAAAAATAGTTATGTTTTTTTTGATAATCGGACCTTGATTGAAAATTCCAAATTATGTTGACTTTTCCTTTTGGAGCAATTGTTGTTGTTGGAAGGGGGTTTATTTAGTTTTTTCTTTTGTATGCCCCTTTTAAATCAGAAGCTTTGGAAAACAAATTCTTTCTTCATCCTCATTTCTTTTCTTTCATCAATCTACTTAAAAACTTTTGCCTTCCCTTTTGATAACCCCCTTTTCCCCTTCTTTCTTTCGTTACGTGCAAGGATTCTTGTTCAGCTTTTTCTTTTTTTTGTTTTTCCAAAAAGCCCTTTTCAACTTCTTCTTGAACAGTTTCAAATTCTCTTACTTTATTCTTTTTGTCATTTTGTTTTTTTTGCTTTTTAAAAAATTGGAAAAAGGGTTTTCCCTCTAAAACAGATTTTTATGAACTTTACACAAATCCCCCTTTGATCTATGAATTTGTTCTTTTCATTCATTCATTAGTATAAAAAATCTGTCTAAGCGTCTTCAAGATTTTTCCCCCCTATCTTAAAGTTTTCATACTTGTCATAAATAGTTATCCCAATGATTTCCCCCCTTTGTCCAGAAGATCTTCTCTAACTGTCCAGAGGATTTTGTGAATCATCATGTATCAAGTTTCTATATTGTATTTGGAAGCTTTTAATCAAAAAATTCTGTGCTTCCGATTTTCAAGAGAGTTTTTTTAGATCATCCCCCTTTTTCAACCTCTTTTTACCTTTTTCCCTTAAACCAAAATGTAGGCAAAAGGTTTTTCTCCATAGTCAAAATTATTTTAAAATCAAATTCCCTTTTCTTTTCGCTTTACAAATATCGAATCTTTAACCCTATCATATTCATTTTTGAAAATACTGGGCTTTTGAGTCCCAAAACCCTTTTCCAAAATTTTTTTGTTAATTGGGGTTTTTTTGATTTTTGGATCTTTTCTTAATTTTTTTTGATTTTTAACCTTTTAATATTCGGTGTGAATAGTGCTCGAGATTTAATAGAGACACAGTAAAAAACAGGGGACACGAGATGATGCCGAGTTGAATAAAACCCAGTTTTCAGATCTGTTCGAGCCGGGGGGAAAGACTACCGAATTTGAGGTGTGAACAGAGTTACGAATCTACTCGGATGAAAAATTCCGAATTCTTCGATGTAAATTTCCGGAAGGGGCAACGTTTGCGAATTTCTGAGGAAAGACCCCTTTTCCCAGTGGTCTCGAGATTTTCCGGGTCAAAACCGCAAACACCGAAGCCCCTTCCTTTCTTGTTCTAACAACCAATCGAGTTTATTCGTGACTTTTCCCAACCCATCGGATGCCTTCAGTGTTCGAGTGGGCTCGAGAATAGAAATACAAAGGATCGAACAATGAAAAATAGATCGAGACATAGAAGATGAATTTTTTCTCAACTTTTTTTTAAAAATCTAGCAAAAACCTTCAATTTTACCCCAAAATATTAAACCCGTTCAAAAACACTCAAACATCACTCAAATTTTATGAATTCAACATAAATTCATGAAAAAACCCCAAACAACTCAAAAAAAATTTAAAAATCTTCTGAACCTCCTTGATGAAAACTTCAAAGCTTAAATCTTCAAACTTTGCTTCCCCCGGGAAACTTCACAAAAATGTAGTGATCCAGCTCTGTACCACTTGTTAGTGTAAAGAACCAAAATTAAACAACTCAAAAATTGGTTAGAAATAAAACATAAAAGAAACATTGAGGAAAAGTTTGTAGAGAGTGTAGGGGAAAAATCACAATCTACCCCCTTTAAAAGAACGCCAACCTTCAATAAAAAAGGATTGGGGTATTTATCCCCCCCTAGGAAATAGAATTTACACTTAAAGGGGCCCCAACTTTTTTTTAAAAATTTACTTTAAAATTAACAGGTTGTTTGAAATAAGATTGTACGCGCACTTCTTCGGTTGGCTCGTACTTTTTGGGAAAATCGAGGGTTGTGATTCGTACCCCTTTGAATAAGGTCTTTTACACGGTTGTTAGTTCCTAAAAAAGGGGGATGTATTCCTTAGATTGTACCCTTTAACACGGTCTAAGGAGTTGGGGCCCACAGTTTTTGTTAAACGGAAAAAAAATTTTACTTTTTTAACGTTTTTCTTTGATTTTTAAAAAACCGATTTTTTTAAAATTCTTAAAAATAAAAATTATAGGTATTTTTTTTTAAAAGGTTGTTTGAAAAAGATTTTACAAACCTTCCCCTTCGGTTTTCTTCAACCGTAAAAAGAGTTTTTTTTTTTTGTACCCCTTTGAATAATGGCATTATACACGGTTGTTGTATTAACCTTTAAAAAACATGTATTTTTTAGATTGTTCTTTAAGGTTTAAAGGGTTGGGTGTTTCACAGTTATTTTTTTAAACGGTATTAAACTTGTACTTTTTTTAAACCGTTTTCTCTTTGGTTCGAAAACATTTTATTTTGAATTACAAAAAACAAAAAATATTTTTGGTGCTTATTATCACGGGTTTGAAATAAAATTGAAAGGGGAGTGATTTGTTCGGTTGGTGTAAATGGGAAAAAACGAGAGTTATGATTTCTAAAACCCCTTTTAAAAAAAACCCCCTTTTTCGGTTGTTAGTATTACCTGTAAAAAACCTGTATTTTTAGTTGTATCCTTAAAAAGGTCAAGGGTTGGGTCGTTTCAAGTTAGTTGTTTAAACGGTATTAAAATTGTACTTTTTTAAGTTTTTTTTTAGATGTTTTGAAAAATGATTATTTTTTAATTATAAAAAAATAAAAATTATATGGTGTTATTATAACCCCGGTTGTTTGAAAAAGATTGTAAGTAGTACTTCGTTAGGTTGCTCGACAATCGCGAAAATAGAGTTTTGATTTTTTACACCCCTTTTAAAAGAGACCTTTTAAAAGGGTTTTTTATTCCATGTAAAAGTGTATTTTTGTTTTATCCTTAAAAAGGCAAAGGGGACCCCAGAGGGCGGTTTTTTTTAAAGTGGCCGGACTTGTTTGTCGTCCTCAAAATTGTGGTGGTTTTTTGGGGTTTTGGAGGTTTCGGTTTGGAATAGGGCATATTCAAAAAAATTTTTGGGCCCCCTAATTAGCGGAATTGTAATGGGTGGATTGGGTTTTGGGTTATTTTGGTTTCTGAATTTTGGCTGCAAGGGTAAACAAGAGGCGTGGGTGCTTGGAAAAAAGTGGGTTTTTATCAAAATTTTGGGATTTTTTTAGGGTTATTGGAAAAAGGCCAAACCCAAAATTGGGAGGACAATGGTTTCTTTGGTCCCCTTTTCCCGGGTTTTTTTATTTCCAGATTTTAATGGAAGGCTGTCGGTTAAACAAGTCAGGGGGTTTTGATAGTTCATGATGGGGGCCTAAGGAGTTGGGGGTTACGTTAAAGTTTTTAAAAAAAATTAAAACTTTTTTTTTTAACGTTTTCTCTTTGATGTTTTAAAAAAAAACGATTTTTTGAATTTTTTAAACATAAACTAAATAGGTACTTTTTTACCGGTTGTTTGAAATAGATTTTTAAAAAGTCATTTCCTTACGGTTGGCCGTAAATGGGAAAAAAGAGAGTTAGGTTCGTACACCCCCTTTTAATAATGGTCTTATACAGGTTTTAGTATTAAAACCTGTAAAAGATGTATCTTTAGATTGTATCTTTTTTAAACGGGGTTTAAGGGGTTGGGTCGTTTAAGTTTTTTTGTTAAACGGTATTAAAAAATTTTCTTTTTTAAGTTTTCTCTTTAGTGACGAAAAAGTTTTTTTGAATTCTAAAACATAAAATATTTATAGGTGCTTATTAAAACCCGGGTTTTTTGAAATAAGATTGTAAGTTTAAAAGTGAATGAACCCCAAACAAAAACAATCCAACAAGATGATTAAAAAATAAAAACATAAGAGAAACTGTGGAGAAAAAGTATGTAGGATTAGAGAGAAAGTAAAAGTTATGTCATTGCAAATGATATTTCCCCTTTCAAAAAAAGGGTTGGGGGGGGGGGGGGATTTATCCCCCCCTAGAAAATAGAAAGTTCCTAAAACCCCCAATTTTAATAAACCTTTCTTTAACTCCCCCTTTTTTAAAAAAGGAGGGACATAAAAAGAAATTAAAAAAACTTTAAGACCTTAACAGATGGTTCGAAGTTGGATTTGTTTGAAATCGTGTAACTTGAGCCTCAACTTTATAATTTCATTACAAAAGTCTGAAATTTAGAACTTTGTTTGCAGCAAAATTTCATGCAATTATGACTGTAATTTAAAACCAAAGTTTCAAGTTGTCCACACCATTTTAAGGTATCATACAAAAGCCCCCTCATAAAAATACATTTCTTTTTTTTCCCCCGGGGAATGGGGATACAACAAATATCTAGTTTTTCAGCATATAAACACAGTTACATGCAAAATTTTTTACCCCCAATTTTAAAATTTTTCGAGGTTGTGAAAAAAGTTGGAAGTCAATTTTCCAATCGAGTGGAAGTCATAAAGATGAGAAGGAGTAAAATTTGACATGTTGCAATTTGTTTAAGAATTTACCCCCTCCTCTGTTTGAAATTTTTTCCTTTTAAAATCAAAAATATCCCCAATATCACATCAAAGCTCTGTCTTGAAAAATCTGCCTCTGTGATGTGTACTTTTTCCATATCTCTTCTAAAATAATAAGGGAGGAAAAGCGCCAACTTGCTGTTTGTAATTTTAACATTTAAAACTTGTGTTAGCATAGCATTTTTTTTTGTCACCCCCCCTTCATGTGAATGTACCAGTTCTCAGCTTTTCTTCGGTTTTTTCTCCCCCAAAAAAAACTTTGTGATCAACTTTTCCCAGATGAAAACCTACTCTTGTACCTCTCCTCCAAATCTTTCATTGTCTATTTGTATTCAGTCCCCTTTAAAAATTTTCCCCCGAGCTACCCTTTATTTTTCCCCTAAATTTCTTTCTTGGTCAACGGCATCAAATCATTTGAAAAAAAATTCTTTAGACTTGGCCTTCCCTCATCCCCTGGTTTTTTTTTTTTAAAACAAAATTAATCATCAAACATTTTTTATCTTTGTCTTTGAACCTTACATGATTTTATTCGGAATTTTTGGTTTTAACCCTAAATCAAAGCTCATTTTCCAGGGGGCGCTAAAACCTATCTATTTCAGACATAGAATAGAACCCCAAAAAAATTTACTCCCTTTTTTCAACCCTTTTTTGGGGGTTCTCTTGAAAAGAGTAAAAAAATAAAAGGTAGATTGCATATGGTCTTTGTTTCCATCTCTTCCCCCCGCAAAAAATGGAATTTTTGTGATGTGGTTGTTCTCTTCGGTGGTTTCTAAAACTTTAAAAATCCTTCGTTCGAAGTTTTGGTCCCCAGGGTCCCTTTTAATTTCTTCTTTTCCTCCCCCCCTCATGCGTATGATCTCAGGGTCATAGTTTTTTGTGGGTTTTGGGGCTGGTGACATTTTTCCCTAATGCGAATGATAGATAATGAGGGGAAAAAAACCCTAGTAAATCTTGTTGGAAATTGGTGAGGTTTTTTGTGAGAGAAGACATAAAATGCTTGAAAATGTTTAAACTATGTAGGGGGAAAGTGGATTTAGATTTGTTGCTCTTGAAGGCACGTTGTGAGAGCTGTTTGTTGTTGAAGAATATCACTAGTCACATCTTTGAAGAAAAGTTCCAAAGTTAGAGAATAACAATCCCCTTTTAATCCCGGGAAAATTTAGAGAAACGTGAGTTGAGTAGATGAGTGGAAAGCCCTGGATACCTTTTGCCAACGGGCATTTTTTTCCCGAAACCCAAATGCCTGGTTTTTTGATTCATACCACTGCTGGTTGTTAGCCCCAACATCGATCTAGTGAATTGTCTGCAGTGGCGGTGTCCTTAGCAAAAAGAAAGATTTACATTTGTAGCCAATAGGTTCTAGACTAGATGTGATAGGAAATGAAGTCGTTGGGACGGGTGGCTGCTGCCTCACTAAATCGGGTACCACTCAACCTCCAAATGAGGAATAGGTACAAGTTGTGGATAAATCCCGTGAGAAGTGAAACTACCGTTGTTGGAAAGGTTAGAGTGGTTGAGTTGGGTTGTGCATTGGCTGAGTGGGGATCTAAGTCTTGGTCAATAGGTGATGCAACAGATGCTCACCCCTAGTAGATGTGGCTACCCAGTACGACTCGGTTGGGGAGGGGTTTGTACTTCACTTTTCTGGCCCCTATCTCACTCTCACCATCTTTTTCTACTTCCCCTTCATCAGTCTCCATCTATACGGATTTTTCAACTAAATCTCCCTCATCGTCCTTAATTTCTCAAAGAGTCAACAATGCGACTCGAGCCTTGATCAGGCCATTTCATGCATCATATTACTTCATCATCTGAAGCTGAAAAATTCTTCAGTATTGAGAATCCATTTGTTCACAAGCTAGCATCTGAATCCGAAGAAGAATGAGAGTTCCTCGGAAGAAAAGAAAACTGGATCATGAGACTCGTTACCCCATTAGAATGGTAAGCCGTTGAATCCATCTCAACTGTTGTGTACAAGGTAATATTTCGCTATTTGTGACTGCGTGTTGGTTCAACTTCATGTTCACACCAAAAGATTCAAGTACATCCATATCAAAGAGGAGATAAAGCATTGTCCACAAGTGTGTTCATTTTGCCGGGTTTTCCCTTCAAATATAAAAATGTTTGTTCATCATACATGATGTTCGTAACGGCATGATTAACCGCATGCTCATCCTCTGCAGCTGCAAAGGACATCATCCATTTGCAACTGACAGAGTTATTTGTCCAATATGTGCAGCTAAAATTCGCCAGGTTGAGAATGAGCTGACTGTTTGTGATCAGGGGAGGTCCCACAAGTTCCCACTCGGTATTTTCCCTTGCTGCACCACCCTGACCAGGATCCCGTGATCTCTGGTCCCTAAAGTACTATACCCTCACTTCTTTGGATGGCACCCTGGGAAGGTCCCGCCGGTTCTGGTTGGACCATAAGGCTGCATGTATTGCCTAATACTCTCGAACACCTCTTTGCCCCCTGATGCAAGCCATATGCAGAAGCTCAGCAAATAATGAATTTCAGGACCCAAAAACAGTTGTTGGATAGCGAAACTGACTGAAGAAGTAAAGTCTTCTTGGAATCTCGGGATTCTGCTCCATGGCACTCGCAATTCAAAATACTGAGGAAATCAGGATACGCTAAATGATTAGGTTCTCGGCCTTTAACTCGTTGCTATGTCAGGAAAAATCTATGTGCATAATCTTAGTGTCGATTAAACAGCACTCCTTGAAAGAATAGAACCATGACTGTGTGGCCGTGTGTCATGTGCTGTCTTCTTTCCAGTCAAGCAACGGGTTTAGAATGGTGAACAAAGGTGTTGTAGGTGTTGTGTGGTAAGTTCTTCTTGTTGAAAGCAGAAGGAAAGTATTCAGATCACCCCGATATCCAATCGAACGCACGCTTGCTAAGGCGTTCATCATTTTGTCAAAAATGGTTCAAAACTGAGTGGCGTCTGGACGACTCGTGGCAGATGGAAATCCAACAAATGTCGGAATTTGTTGGAGTCCAAAAGTTGATTGTGAAGTGGTCACCTTTGTTTGTGTAGTAATCAACGAGCCTCAGTCTCAGAAAACTCCAACAGTTTTCCATGCTTGTTGCACATATAATAAGATGGAAACAGCATGCCTCTTTTGTCAAAGAACGAACACGGCACTATTCCTCCCCCTTACCCCCCCCCACCCCCGATTTCCGCAATACCGGTGCTCTAGTTTCAAATGAACCGATATGCCAATTATTCGGCTTCTCTTCAAGGAGAGAGCGCTTGTAGAAGTTGACGATCAGATCTAGATGAGGTTGTGCATGGAGTTGACGTTCGGATAGGTATGTGGAATTTCAGGGACTCGGGTGTCTGGAAAAACATAGTCTGCCATATCTGAGAGATTCGCAATTGATTAGTTCTTTAACAAAAACATTTCACTTTATTATTTTTAGACTCTTTGAAAATACATGGATTTGAAAGGAAAAATCCTTAAGTGTGGGGACATTGAATTTGAAGGAGTATGTATGGACCACGAATGATTTATAATGAACTCAGTAAAAATTCCAACCAATTTATTTATGACTTTTCAGTTTGGTTCAGTTTATTATGTCTGATAACATCTATTATAGAATGATCACGGTCTGATCCTATTAATGTCCATTGTATTATTTACGTGTTCAAAACATATACATTGAATTGAAGGTCATTTACGATCATAGTTTAGTTCAATCCAAAGTCCATATGATTTCGAAACAAGGAATCATTGCACACTTTTGTTTTAAAAATATGTCATCAAGGAATACAAACCCAATTATTTACCCCGTATTAGTGAGTGTTCCAACACTAGTATTTACTATCCGATTCGGTATATGATAATGAGTGTATACCGATAGGTATCGTAAGACTGGGAAATCGGTTACAATAACACTACACTGAACATCTAATAACAAGAAGGAAAATGCTATAGTCTCCGGCTTCAGGTCTTCGCACCGAGCTTAGATGATTCAGAAGAAAGATGAACCGTTGTGAGGAATGGAGATATTTATTGGTGCAGATATGAAAATGATGAGGATGCCAAGTGTCGTATTCTTATTCGCTTGTCAGACGTCGTACCGCGTAGGAAGATTAGAACGTCTCGAGATTACCACACGGACACGGAACGTACTCGAGATTAGACTCGTGATGGGACTCGAAGATAGACTCGAGATAGATATATTGAACATTCCAAAGGTCTCAAGATAGAAAATAAGAACGCAGGAGAGACACGAGGTAGACTCGAAGATATCATAGTATGACTCATGGACACTCGAGATGACACGTGGACCCTCGAGATGACCGTTGGAAACTCGAGATGACACGTGGGACATCGAGATGACACATGGACAACGATATCAGATGACACGTGGGACACTCGTGGATAAGTAGGCACCCTTAAACTCGATTGCACCATCGAGATAGCCTCGAGATAGACTCTCACGTGATTCACACTCGAGATAGACTCGAAGATAGCACACTCTCATGACTCACACTCGAGATGGACTGGAGTTGCCTCTCACATGGACATCTACAGGCCTGACACTCGAGATAGACCCGAGATAGACACGTACATGCCTTGTACTTTGTCACATCGAGATAGCTCGAGATAGGCATCAAGACACACAAACTCCCCCTAATACTGAATAACCCATTGCACTCCCCCTATACTTGAGCTTACCTGATCCTTCTTGAATGAATTGAAACACATACAGTATGTGGAAAATTTTATACTCCCCCTGACTGTTGCACAACACTGAAGCAGAGATATTAGTAAAAACACAGACTATGTAAATAAAAACTGAAGAAAAAGAGAAACAACAGAACCAGAAAAAATAAAAAGAAGAAAATAACAACAAGTTGGTAAGTAATGAGAGATATTCAGAATACAAGAATATACAATAGTCAGACTGCAAGTGTATACTAAGTAGTTTGAATTATAAATCATCTACAGATTGTATGCTATTTAATCTTTTTATCAATCATTACCATATCTAGAGATTTTAGAAAAACTTGAAACGCTTCTTCATCCAAAGCCTTGGTAAATAAATCAGCAAGTGATATTCAGTTTTATCAAAATATAGTAGTTCTATGTTCTCTTTTTCCACATTATCTTTTAAAAATGATACCTGAGATGTCAATGTGTTTGGATTGGAATGCTGAATGGATTGGCAGAAATAGCTATCGCACTTTTTTGAATCATCAGTAACATGGGAATCTTTTTGTACACAAATCCATAATCCCGCAAACTGTGTTTGCATCCTTAGTATACCTGCGTGAGCAGCAACTTGCAGCTAGCAACATATTCTGATTCAGTGTGGAAGTGGAATCACACTTGTTGCTTCTTTGAAGCCCATGACACAACTTGTTGCCTAGTAACTGAATATGCCCTGATGTGCTCTTTATGTCATATTACAACCACCATTAGTCTGCATCAGAATATGCTGAAGCTCTAAAAACTAGACCTTTTGGATACCCACTAACCCGTAATAGGGAGTCCTTTTAGATATCTGAAATTCCTTTTGGACTCCAGCTAGATGAGATTTCTTTTGGTTTTTGCTTGATGATAGAGCACATACACTATGTAGCAAACTATGAGGTCTGGACGAACTCGCTGTCAGATTCTTATTGAGCCAACCATTCCCCGATAAAGGTCGCGAAGATCCACATCCTTTCCTCTGATCTGGTCCAATCTTATTTCACGTTGCCATTGGGGGTGCCAATGGAATGCACGATGAAATTGTCATACTTCTTCAACAATCAAAGTTATATTTGGAGGTGTATGAAGAATGCATCAAGTAAATTGCTTCACTTGCAAACCAAAGAAAGAAAATTGATCTCACCCATCATACTCATTTTAATCTTGGGTCATGATGGTTTCATATTTCTTGCACAAAATCCTTACTGGTAGAAGCCAAATTAATATTCATCCACATATACCTGAATGACCCACATATGATCACCTTCCTTCATCATGAATTAAAGTTGAATCTACAGATCCTTTCCTTAAATCATTTGGATTGAAGAATATGTCGACAATTCATCATACCAAGCGCTCTGTTGGAGCTTGCTTTTAATCCATAAAGGCCTTTATCCAGGATATAGACATAATCAGGATGTCAGGATCAAACAAACCTTCCGGTGAGTGAACATATACCTCTTCTTTTATAAGGACATATAAGTAACGCAGTTTTTTAACATCCATTTGACACACCGTGAAGTCTTTGTATGCTGGCATATGCCAGAAACATACGAATTAGCTCAAGTACGGAGCAACTGGAGCCAATGGTATGTTCCATAATCAATGCCTTCTTGTTGGCCGGGGAACCTTTCGAAACAAGTCGAGCTTGTTCCGAACAATCGTTCCTATGCTCATCTTTCTTGTTCCTTAAACAGGCCATTTGTGGTCAAATGATTTGACTTGTCGTGATGGTCTTTTCACTAACCGCCACACTTTAAGTGCTGGGAAGAACTGATTTAGTTCTTCTTGCTGGCAGTCCACCCCAGTCTGAATCTTGTAATGCATCCGAAAACACGGGCTTGTTGGTTCAGTGTCAGTCAAGAAGACAAGAAAAATTGCATTCAATTTGATGATGCAGCGCGTCGTTGTCTTGACTGTGGATGTAGGGATCTCCAATAATTAATTCAATTGGCTGAACTTGAGGTCCATTTGACAGTGTGAGGTAAAGGAGTCTGTATCATTTACTTATGAAGGTTCAATGATATCAACAGGTACACTAGTAGAAGGTCTCAGAAGGAATGTCAGAGGGAATTGTAACAGGAGTTTCATCAGATGAAGCAGAGGTATATCCGTGAAACATCAGATTGTTGCCTGAGGTGGGATGTTAGAGGAGAATCTGGAATAGCCGAGACGTATTATCAGAAGACTGTTGTGTCAACTGTATCGGGATAAATCAGGGCTCATTATGAGGAGGTAGAGGAATAACTCTACATTAGACGAGGATGGAGTAGTATAGCGAATCAGTGCAGAAACTGTAGATGAAGAAGTAGCATGAGAAAAAATCATCATAAACCGATTGAAACAGAAAAATCAAGAGAAGAAGATGAGACGACTCAGGGTTACACATGATCTTGACTTGAAGAGATTCTGCATTCACACATGATTAGTACTCGAGAAGATTGTAAATTCAGAGGATAATTCAGTAATTGGGTTTCAAAACGAACATTGTGCTTTCAGTACAACCCTTTTCTGTTCTATTAAGTACCCTGCTATGCGATTGAGGTCTCAGAATATACCAAAACAAAAATTAACTTCATTTCCGACTTGGTCAAACTTTACCCCTATTTTCAGATTCTTTTTAAAACAAAACTACTTGCAACACAACACTTTAAAATTGTCCAACTGAAGGTACACGAACCAAACAAAATATGAAAAAGGGTTTTTCCAAATTCCTATGAATTACTTGAACGATTTTGTGGTGTAACAAGCAGTATTACCGCTTCAGCCCACATGTATTGAGGGTAGGTTGACTTTCTGCAAGCATAGATCTAGCAGCTTCAACTAAAGAGTACGATTTCGCCGCTTTTCAACTACACCATTCTGTTCGGAGTTCGTGCAGCAGAAAATGTTTGAGTAATACCAAAAGTATTATATAAAAGTTTTAAGAATGATATTTTTGAACTCCGTCCATTTTCAGTGGCTCGATCAGTTTGGTATGAAGGTTAAGTTGTACTTGAACAGCTTTTATGAAATTGATAATAAGAGAAGAAGTTTCATCCTTAGATTGTAAAAACTTTGATCCAAGTATATCTTGAAAATTCATCAACAATAACCAGATTTTATTTACGGACCAGCCAAACTCTGAAACTTCATAGGGGGCCACACAAAATCCATATGCAACCAACTCCAAAGGACGATTTTGATCCTTGTTCTGGTTTGGGAGGTGAGATAGACGTTTCATTTTGCCTTTTTCCTACATCCAGGGCACATTTCATTCTTGTTCAAATTTAATCATTGGAATCCAGATACATGTTGGTGTTTAACAAATTTTGTCAATGTATCTGAAATTCAAATTGACGATAATCGTTTATGCATTAATGATTGTCCTTAAAGTGGAGCTGGTAAAGAAAGCAGGGGACTAGATTGTAACTTATGTTGTTGTCTAATTGTGTAGAGATTTGTTCGTCGGTGAACCGACTAACATTTCTTTACCTTCTTCAGTTCTGACAACATCTTCTTTTTTTGAAATAACTTCTAAATTCATTTATCACAAAATTTGCCAATATGAAGAGATTATGATTTAGACCAACAACAGAGCAACATTTTTAATTGTAATAGTATGTGCATACAATGTCACCTTGGACCAACTACCGGGGAGCTAATTCATGTTACCAAACTTTACAGATCCACCATATCTTCTTTATAATTGGACAGGATCTCTTTTCTTCAGTCTATGTTTGGTGCACCCGGAATCAACAGGTACCATTATGACTGGCCTTGCAATAAATAAAATCAAGCAGATTAGGAAACCCATTTAATAAATGGGTCTTGGGAGAACAAAGTCTTTTACACACGTGGATTGGATCCCAAAATATTTGATTTTGGCGCACAATAAAACTTTTTAAATGGTAAGAAAGTAGATGAGACAGAAGACTGAAGAGTGAAGCAGATAGTAGATCATAGTATGTAGTTTCATCCAGATTTGTTTTTATTTTGAAGAAATCATAGTTAGTTAGCTTTTTATTAATACTGGAATTATTAGAAGGTACTGATTCTTATGAAGAATAATGACTCCGTTCTATTAGGAGGAGTAACAATTACTAGATGAAACTGCATACTTTTCCACTTGCTTTCTAAACCGACCTTTGCCTTCTTCTGTCTTTTCTTCTTCATAGGAAAACTCACTTAATCGGTAGACACATTAGCTCCAGATATCAAAGGTTTGAGTTGGAAAGTATAGACTGAGTATTGATTATAAACTTTCCTCAGATTTTGCAGAGACTCTAGAGTAGGATTTTGCTTTTTCAAATCAATTTGTTTTGAATGTCTGCAACATTGATTGCACACCCTGAGTAAAAGAATGTTATTTATATAACTTTCAGTAACTGAAGGTAAAGTAGCAATCTTTTGATTCTACCGCCATAATGTAGTCCCTCTTCATATACAGATTGTCTTTCAAACTAATCTGTAGTAACTTTTAGTTAAAGAACTACACTTGCATAGAACAAAATTTTGAATCACATTTATGATGAGGCTTGTTCTACTCTCAGTTGTTTGATTGTATTTTGTAATTGTTTATTAACAGATTAATGTTTCTTCTTTAACAAAGGATTTCATCTTTTACAGAATTATCTGAGGACTTTAGAAGAACAAAAGAGATGATCCATGTATTAATTCAATCTTGACTGTGACTTCGGAGTCTTCCTGAGGGGATTCAATTGCCTTATGAGAATTTAGATGATTCACAAATAACTAGGTAGTGTATCATCAACTACTTACAACTGGTAAGGTTTCCAAAACATCAGTTGAAGACTTAGTGATGGTTCCTTTATGCAACATTAACCATCAGATGTGACAACTCTGGAAGTTTCTTCTGTTCTTCAATCTTAGCATCAGTGTATACATTTTGAAGATGAATTTCTGAGTTATGGATGACTTCATAGGAATACAGATCACATTGAGAATCTGCGTATGTCAAAAATGGATGTTCGACACAGACGAATAATTCATTTAAGAATATCACGGGAACAAAGACTTTGAATCTGTCTAAGAAGAATCCACAGTTAAAAAATTCTTAGTTTTAGAAAGAAGAATTTCATTTTGTTTGATAACTCTTTAATTTTGTTTTCTAATTCAGAAATTTTGGCTTCAAGTTCTAGTGTTGGAACATATGGTTTTAACATACCATCATATATCACTCTGTGATTCTGTCTGTACAAACAACTCTGGTATGTATCCATAGTTGCAGGTGATTTGATTTTCAAAATTTTCAGAGGCTATATACAATTTTAATCTGTGATATTTTTCCACCATGATTACAATGGATCATGCTTCTTTATCTCCTGCATTTTCCGAAAACTCTTCTTTCATTTCAAAACTTTTATTATGGAAATCGAGCACTCATTCTTAAAATCAGTGAGTCATAAAATGGAAGGTTTCTTTCTTCTAAGGCCTTTTTCAGATATTGAGGATTTTTAAAACCTAGACCTTCTTTTTGGAAATTATGTCTCATCTGCTTATGGTTTATTGCAGGAAAAAAATGTGTGCTCAGATTGTCCAATCTTGTACAGTTTAAAGTTCAATTCTGACATTGTTTTGTTTAAAGAAGAAGCTATTATCTTTTTCTGATAAGTAAACATGAGAGTTAGAAACTCAATTCTGACTTTAAAACTTTATTTTGTTGTTGCAGGATACTCAGTTCACTTACTGATTCATTTCACTTATCATAAACATAGACAGAAGATTATCTCTTTGTTGAGTTAAATCAGATAAGTACTTGAGTTTGCTTTGAAATGACAATTTTTCAAGTTCTTGATTTTCAAATGAATTGGATTTGTCCATTTCATGCTATTTGTTTTTGAATTCTATGAACTGAGGATCATGTACCATTTGAGGATCAGCAGCTTTCTCTCCTCATCATTCTGACTCCTCCTCCATCAATCCCATGAAGCACATTTTGTGCTTGATCTTCTGTATCTGAAAACATCAAGCCACTCTTCTATCATCAGCACATTAGCCACTAACCCTTGTCATGTTTTTCTGCCAATCTAACTTTTTCCTTGAGGAATTTCAATTTTTGCATCTTCGCTGGACATATCATTGCACAAATGCCCCTTTTGTCCGCACTTGAAGCATGTGATGTTTTCATTTGTCTTCTTCTCCTCAACAACATCAGCAGTTTCCTTTATTTTATCATCAACTCCCTTGTTGGCATAGTTTCAACATCAGTTACCCTGAATTTTCTTTGAGCTTACATATGAACCTTGATTGAGATTGCCAATTCTGTTGAATTTTCTTCCTCTGGATGCAAAATAGTTGTTGTTGGAAATTTTGGTTTATTATAGTATTTCTTTCTGTATGCCTTGTTAAAGTCTGTAACGCTTTGGAACAACAAATCTCTTTCTTCATCCTCACTTTTTTCTTCACCTCATCATCATCTACTTCAAACACTTTTGCCTTGCTTTCTTGATAACAGTCTTTCCTTTCTTTCTTTCAGTTAGCAGTGCAAGTGATTTCTTGTTCAGCTGTTTTTTCTTCTGTTTTTTCCAACACAGCTTCTTCAATTCTTATTAGAACAGCACTTCAAGTTCTACATTTACTTCATATACTTTGTGTCTCATTTAGCGCTTTGTGTTGCTTTACAAATCTGGTAAATGTGGCTTCCATTCTAAAAGACAGATTATTATGGAAATTCACACTAAAGTCCATCTCTGATCTAGGAATTCTGATCTTCTTATGTCATTCTTAGTATAACAAATCTGTCATAAGCATCTTCCAGAGGATTCACCATCCTTCATCTTGATGTTTTCATACTTGTCCAATTGAGGTTAGTTATCCTAAACTGATTTCCCACTTTAGATCCCGAGCATTTTCTTTTCTAAACTGATCCCAGATAGACTTTGCTGAATCATCATAGCTATCAGTTTTCTGTATATGTCATTCGGGATTGCTTGAAATCAAAACAATTTTGTGTTTCCGATCTATCAAGTATTGAGTTTTCTCTGCCTATCCATCTTCTTCAACCTCTTTTACTACTCTCATTCCATGTAACTGTATGCATAGGCAAGGTTTTGCTCATAGTCAATTGATTTTTTAACAATCAGATTTGCCTTGTCTTTTTCTTTATGAATAGTCTGGAAATTCTTGCCACCCATAGTCATATCATCTTTAACATACTGGTGCTTTAGAGTCAGAGCCCACCATTGCCATAATCTTCTCTTTTGTTTGCTTGGAGTCATGTTGTATTTCAGGGATCTTGTTTACTACTTTTCTCAGATTCTTCAAAACTTGTAGGATGTTTCGAGTGTGATTAGTGACACTCGAGATGTTTGTCAGAGACTCGAGATACATTTTGTCCCGAGTAATATACACTTCCAACTCGAGATTCTGTTCTCGGAGTGATGAATACTGTCTAGATGGCATGAACAGTGTTACTCGAGATACTGTCTCGAGTGATGAACAGGTGTCTACTCGAGATACTGTCCTCGAGTGATGAACAGTAATACTCTCGAGATACTGTCTCGAGTGTATGAACTGTATGCTCGAGATACTGTCTCGAGTGGATGAACAGTAAGCTCGAGATAATGTCTCGAGTTGTATTGTCTCAGTGTTAGGATTCAACCCTTGCGAAAGTTAGTATCGAGTTGAATGAACAGTATCAATCTCGGGGATGTATGTTCGAGTATTTTCCGTGTCACAAAAACGACAAACACTCGAATTGCCTTCTTGTCTTGTACTCTTACAACCCAACGCGAGACTTATCTCGGTGGACTTAACAATTACGACTGAGATGCTTCTCGGTAGTCTCGAGATGAGTCTCGGAGACATATGAAATACAAAAGACTCGAGACATATGAAGATACACTTATACTCGAGACAATGAAGATGAACTTTTACTCAACTTTTTCTCAAAAAATCTAGCTAAAACCCTTCAATTTTACCTCAAATCCTATCTAAATCCTGTGCAAAAATCACACTCAAACATCACTCTAATTCATGAATTCAGACTGAATTCATGAAAAAATTCACCAAACACGCAAAAATTTAAAGTCTTCATTGAACCTACCATGTGATCGATATCTTCAAAGCTTCAATCTTTGCTTCAATCCATGAGAATCTTCCATCAAAAATGTATTAGATCCAGCTCTGATACCAATTGTTAATGTGTAATGGAATCAAAATCTTAAACACAATCTCAACAAGATTGAAGTTAGAAACTCACGAATCATAAGAGGAAACTATGGTAGAGTTGAGAAAGTATGTTAGAGAGATGTTGGAAGAGAAAGTCACAAGTCTATTGTCATTGCAAATGATACGTTTTCCTTACAATACTAAGGCATGGGGTATTTATACCCCACCCTAGAAATAGAAAGTTACACTTCAAGTCCCTCAACTTTCTTATATAAAAACCCTTTACATTAAAACAGTAAGTACGTAGATTTCGTACGTTTGGCTCGTTCGAATCGCATGTTAAAATCGAGAGTTAGTGATTTATACACCAACTTTTAATAAGAGGACCTTTATACTCGGTTGTTTACGTATTACCATGTAAAATCCTGTATTCTTTAGATGTATCCGTAACACGGTACTAAGGGAGTTGGGTCGTTTCACATTAGTTGTTAAACGTATTAATACTTGTACTTTTTAACCATTTCTCTTTAGAGTACGGAAAAATCGATTATTTTGAATTACTACACATAAACATATACATAGGTGCTTACTATACTCGGTTGTTTGAAAAAGTTTTGTAAGTACGTTTGATTTCGTTTACGGTTGGCTCTTACCATCGCGTAAAATCGAGGAGTTATTGATTCGTACACCGTTGAATAAGAGACCATTATACACGGTTGTTACGTATTACCATGTAAAAGCATGTATTCTTTAGATTGTATCCCCATTACAAGGTCCTAAGGATTTTGGGGGGTTTCACTGTTAGTTGTTAAAAGGTTATTAAAAAATTGCTACTTTTTTAACGTTTTTCTCTTAAGATGTTACGAAAACATGATTATTTTGAATTTACTAACTCATAAACATATATATAGGTGCTTATTTTACAGGTTGTTGAAATAAGATTGTACAGACGTTCATTTCCTTACGGTTTGGCTGTACAATCGCGTAAAATCGAGAGTTAGTGATTCGTACACCGTTTCGAATAAGTGGTCATTTTACAGTTGTTACGTATTTACCTGTAAAAGCATTGTATTCTATTAGATTGTATCTTTAAACACGGTAATAAGTAGTTGGGTACGTTTCACAGTTTGTTGTTTAAACGGTATTAAAACTTGTACTTTTTTAACCCCCCCCCCCCCCCACCCCCCCACCCCACACCCCCCCCCCCCCCCCCCAACCCACCCCCCCCCCCCCCCCCCCCCCCCCCCCACCCCCCCCCCCCCCCCCTTTTGAGGTTACGAAAACACGTTTATTTTAGAATTTTCTTAACCACATAAAACATATACTAGGTGCTTCTATACACGGTTGTTTGAAAAAAATGATTGTAAGTACGTGAATTTCTGTTGTTACGGTTGGCTCGTAGTATAGAGTAAAATCGAGAGTTTAGTGTTTCGTTACACCCAGTTCGTTTGAATAAGTGGTCATTATACATCGTTGTTACGTATCATGTAAAAGCATGTATTCTTTAGATTGTATCTTTAACACGGTCTAAGGAGTGGGTGTTTCACCAGTTAGTTGGTTTTAACCGGGTATTAAAAACTTTGTACTTTTTTAACATTTTCTCTTTAGATGTTACGAAAACACGCATTATTTTGAATACTTAAACACATTAAAACATATACATAGGTTGGCCTTACTATACACGGTTTGTTGGAAAAATGATTGATAAGTACGTGATTTCGTTACGGTTGGCTGTAGAATCGCGTAAAATCGAGAGGTTAGTGATTCGTACACCGTTTGAATAGTGGTCATTATAACACGGTTGTTACGTATATACCATGTAAAAGCATGTATTCTTTAGATTGTATCTTTAACACGGTCTTAAGGAGTTGGGTCGTTTCACAGTTAGTTGTTAAACGGTATTAAAACTTGTACTTTTTTATAACATTTTCTCTTTGATCTACGAAAACACGATATTATTTTGATATTACTTAACACATTAAACATATTCATAGGTGCCTTATATCACGGTTGTTTTGAAAAAAGATTGTATGTACGTGATTTTCGTTACTGTTTGGGCGTAGATCGCGTAAAAATCGGAAGAGTTAGTGGATTCGTAAACCCGTTTGAATAAGTTGGTCTATTGATACACGGTTGTTATCGGTTACCAATGTTAAAAATGCATGTATTCTTAAGATGTATCTGTAACACGGTTAAGGAGTTGGACGTTTCACAGTTTAGTTGCTTTAAACGGTATTAAAAAACTGTACTTTTTTAACGTTTCTCTTTAGATGTTACGGAAAACACGGATTATCTTGAATTACTTGAAACTTAAACATATTCATAGGTGCTTATTTATACACGGTTGTTTGACAATAAGATTGTACAGAGTCATTTTCCGTACGGGTTGGCTCGATAGCAATCGCGTTTAAAATCGAGAGTTAGTGATTCGTCACAACCCGTTTGAATAATGGTCATTTTCACGGTGGTTACGTATTACCATTAAAAGCATGTTATTCTTTAGATTGTTTCTTTAACAGGTCTAAGGATTTGGGTCGTTTCACAAGGTTAGTTGTTATACGGTATTAAAAACTTGTTACGTTTTTTATCCATTTTCTCTTTAGATGTTACGATGAAAACACGATTAATTTTGAATTACTTAACCAATAAAAATCATATACATAGGTGCTTACTATCACGGTTGTTTGAAAAAAGATTGTAAGTACGTTGATTTCGTTACGGTTGGCTCGTACAAATTCGCGAAAAAATACGAGAGTTAGTGATTCGTACACCCGGTTTGAATAAGAGGACTTTATACACGGGTTGTTACGTATTACCACGGGTAAAAAGCCTGTATTCTTTGATTGTATCCTTAACACGGTCTAAGGAGTTGGGGTGTTCGTTTCACAGTTATGTTGTTTTTAAACGTATTTAAAAATTGTACTTTTTTAAACCGTTTTCTCTTACTCATTAGATGTTACGAGAAAAACACGGTTATCTTGAATTACTTATCACATTTATAGATATTACATACGGTGCTTATTTTACTCGGTTGTTTGAAATAAGATTGTACAGACGTAATTCTTTCGGTTGGACTCGTACAATTGCGTAAAAATCGAGGAGTTAGTGATTTCGTTTTATACCCGTTTGAAATAAGAGGTCTTTATACACGGTTGTTTACGTTTTACCATGTAAAAGCATGTATCTTTGATTGTATCTTTATCACTGGGTAGGAGTTGGGGTCGTTTCACAGTTAGTGTTAAACGTATTAAAACTTGTACTTTTAACCGTTTTCTCTTTTTAGATGTTACGAAAAACATGATTATTTTGAATTACTAAAACACATAAAACATTATTATATTAGGTGCTATATTATACACGGTTGTTTGAAATTAGATTGTAAGTACGTTGATTTCGTTACGGTTGGCTGTACAATCGCGTTAAAATCGAGAGTTAGTGTTTTATACACCCTTTTAATAGAGACCTTTTTCACGGTTTGTTACGTATTACCTTGTAAAAGCCTGTATTCTTTGTTTGTATCCTTAACACGGTCTAGACGTTGGGGTCGTTTCTCAGTTAGTTGTTAAAACGGTATTAATATCATGTTCTTTTTTAACCATTTTCTCCTTTGATGTTACAGGAAAACACGATTATGTTGAATTACTTAAAAATAAACATTTACATAGGTGGATTACTATACTTCGGTTGTTTGTAAAAAAGATTGGAAGTACGTGATTTCGTTACGGTTGCTCGTACAATCGCAGTAATAGCGAGAGTTAGTGATTGAACTACCGTTTGAATAAGAGACCTTTATACACGGTTGTTACGTATTACATGTAAATAAGATGTAATTCTTTAGATTGTATCCTTAATCTCCGGTTAAGGATTTGGGTTCGTTTCACAGTTAGTTGTCTTATCGGTATTAAAACTTGTACTTTTTTACCGGTTTGCTCTTTAGATGTTACGGGAAATACATGGTTTATTTTGATATTAATAAACACCTAAAACATTTTATATAGGTGATAGATTATACACGGTTGTTTGAAATAAGATTGTATGTACTGTGATTTCGTTACGGTTTGTTGGCTCGTTACCGTACAATCGCGTAAAAATAGAGTGTTAGTGTTTTCTAACCCATTTGAATAAGGACCTTTATACACGGTTGTTACGTATTACCATGTAAAAGCCTGTATTCCTTTAGATTGTATCCTTAACACGGTCTAAGGAGTTGGGTGCAGTTTCTTAGTTAGTTGTTTTTTAAAACGGTATTAAAACCTGTACTTTTTTAAACAGTTTCTCTTTAGTTGTTACGAAAAACACGATTTATCTTGAATACTTAACACATAAAACATATATACATAGGTGGTTTATAAACGGTTGTTTTGAAATAAGATTGTACTAGACGTCATTTCCTTACGGTTGGCTAGTACAATCGCGTAAAATCGAGAGTTAGTGATTCGTACACCCGTGTGAAATAAGTGGTCATTATTACACTGGTTGTTACGTATTTCCATGTAAAAGCATGTTATTTCTTTAGATTGTATCTTTATCACCGGTCTAAGGAGTTGGGTCGTTTTCACAGTTAGTTGTTTAAACGTATTAAAACTTGTACTTTTTTAACCATTTTCTCTTTAGATGTTACGAAAACACGATTATTTTGAATTACTTAACACATAAACATATACATAGGTGCTTACTATACTCGGTTGTTTGAAAAAAAGATTGTCTGTTACGTGATTTCGTTACGGTTGGGGTGACTAGTAGAATAGAGTAAAACGTGAGTTAGTGATTCGTACACCGTTTGAATAAAGTGGTCATGATACACGGTTTGCTTGTATTACGTTTATTTACCATGTAAAAGGGCATGTATTCTTTTGATTGTATCTTTAACACGGTCTAAGGTGTTGGGTCGTTTCACAGTTAGTTGTTAAAACGTAATTAAAACTTGTACTTTTTTAACCAATTTCTCTTTAGATGTTACGAATCACGAGTATTTTTGATTAGCGTGAATTACTGAACTCATAAAACATATACATAGGTGCATTACTTACACGGTTGTTTGAAAAAAAAAGATTGTAATAAGACGTGATTTAGTTACGGTTTGGCTCGTTCATCGCAGGTAAATCGAGAGTTGTTGATTCGTACACCGTTTGAATAAGTGGTCATTTACACGGTTGTTACGTTATACATGTAAAAGCATGGTATTCTTTAGATTGTATCTTTAACCGGTTGAAGTGAGTTGGGTCGTTCACAGTTAGTTGTTAAACGGTATTAAAACTTGTACTTTTAACCATGTTCTCTTTAGATGTTACGAAAACATGATTATTTTGTATTACTTATATGATGTGGATTCGAAATTCCTTAGGCGTAGGAATATAGAAAACGTCTAGGTTAAAGATTGATTTTTGATACGTTCTTGGCTTTGAAAGTATGAATTTGAACAGATATTTCAAACCTACACGATCAAATCCAGAAACGTGTATTTAGAATCCCAAACTCCTTAGATCAATCCAGAAACTAGTTGTTGACAAATCATATACCAGCCAAAACAATCCAGTATTGAAGTTTAGAGAATGACAAAAAAATTATGCTAAGTATGCATAATGATTGTAAAAAAACGGAAAAGGTATGAATGATCTTCAACGGTACATGTTTTGGCCCTTTATATATTTGATAACTATGACAAAAAAAAGGGGAAACTTTTGAAAAAAATTTAAGGGAAACTATAGAATAAGGAAATATGACTAGAATAAGGAAACTATAAAAAAAGGGAAAAAACTAGGGAAAAGGGGAAAAAGGGAAAAATTTAGAATAAGGAAATATAGATAGCTAGCTTAAGGAAAAAATTATCTAAATCTGTTTTTAAAATCCTTGCTTCTTTTCCCAAATTTACTTGCCCCCCCAAGGTTTTTTCCATGTTTTGTCCCCCAAATTACTTGTTCCCCAATTTTAAATTTGTCACCCTTTTCATTTCTTTTATCCAAATAAAATTTCCCATTGGGTTGTTTAAAATAAAGTAACAGGCTCTTAAAATTTAAATTTTTTCTTCTGATTTCACTTTTTTTTCCCCCCTTCTTTAAAAGGGAATTTGCCCTCAAATTTGTTCTTTCTAGATACGGGAAAGATCCCCAAACATTGAAAGTAGCACTAACACCCCCAAAAGTCACTTGGAAATTCTATCTTATAGGCGTTCCCCTCCGTATGTTTCAAGTACCTCAAACGGCCCATCGGCCCCTTGGCATAAGTTTTGTTCTTTCTTTTACTTGGGAACCTCTCTTTTCGCAAATGAACCCAAACAAAGATCCCCGGGTTTAAAAAAAAGGTTGTCTAGGTTCTTATTTGCCCGTCCCTTTTTTAAAACCCGCATTCATTTCTCAATTCTTTCTTTCACTTGTTCACAATCTTCTTGAACATTCCAAACTTTTTTTGGCATCAACATGTATATCATCTTTGTTTTAAAGGGGCAAAAAAATTTTTTGGGAAAGGGAAAAGGGATTGAAAACCAAAAACTACAAAAAAATGGAGAACGAGAATTGTGGGGAATGAGCCCGATTGTAAGCAAATTCTGAAAAAAACACAACTTCAATCCCAATCTTTTTGGTTTTGCCCCCAAAAATCCACGAAGTAAAAAACCCAATGTCCTTTTAGTGACTTCTGTTTCCCCATCAGTTTGTGGATGATAAAAAGTGTTTAAACTTCAATTTTGTCCCCAACATAGCCAACACAACTTCCAAAGGGGACTAAAAAAACTTGGAACCCGATCAGACAAAATCCCTTCTTGGAACACCAAAAAAAACGAAAAATTTTCCCCAAAAAATAGAGATCTGCAACATGTTGTGAAAAAAATTCCTTTTTTTATTCTTTGGAATGAAAGGGGCCCATCTTTGAAAACCGATAAACCCAAAAACCATGATTGAATCCTTTCCCTTTTGTGTTCTTGGCACCCCCAAAAATTGAAATCCATGCTCACGCTAACCCCCTGGGGAACTAGCCACTGGTAAAGGTGTGGTACCCAAAACCCTTTTGAGAAAGTTTCTTTTTTGCCTTTTGACAAGTAGAAAATCTAGAAACCATGATTGGGGCATCTTGAATTTATCTTTGGCCAAAAGAAATTTCGGCTAATAGATCCCTAAATTTTGTGAATGCCCAAAAAGCCCGCAATCGCACCACTATGTACTTCACGAACAAAATAATTCCCGAAAAACCGAAATTTGGAATGCAAAGCTTTTTTCCCTTTTAATTTGAAATCCATCTTTCAAAGTAAAATTTTTCGAGTTGGAGCCTTGAATCTTGTTCAAAAACATTATCGGGTTCTAGGGGCCCTTTGATTGTTCAAAACCAATAACCCTGGTTATCTACCTAGCCCAAATTAAATATGCCCCTCCTTGAAAAAGCATCGCTACAAAAAATTTTATTTTCCCTCCTTGTTTTTTTGAAAAAAAGTGAAGGATTGAAGAAATTCCCCCCCTTTAGCATGAAAAAAAAAAATTTGCTTTTGCTGCCCATGTATAAAAATTCAATTTCTTCCCTGATCTGAATGTGCACAAACGGTTTAGCCGCAAATAATGAAAAACCCAAAGGTCTAATGATTCACAAGGCATTAAAAATTTACGATCCTAGTTGGAATAATTCAATTTTGCACCACTTAGCTTTTTTGCTGGGAAAAAAGAGATTGGGGTTTTTTTCTTGTACAAAAAGCAAACCCATGCCAACTCCGCTTGCAAACACACTCTACTTCAAAAAGCTTTGTTGAAATCAGGGAAAGCTAAAAAAGGGGCATTTTCAAAGTTTCCTTAATCTCCTCAAATTTCCTTTTTTGTGATTTTTGACCATTCAAATTCCCCCGTCTTTTTTTTTTAATTCCGTGATAGGGGGCCCTGATAGAAAAGAAGTTTTTTTAAATCTCCTATAAAATGAAGCCAAGCCATGAAAACTCCTTTGTCGTGGGGGGTTTTAGGAGTCAGCCAAGAGGAAATAGCATGAAAATTTCTCTGGATAAATTTAAAAAACCCCCTTTATTAGAGACAATGTTTCCCAAGAAAGGAAATATTGGGTACCATAAAAGCACAAATTCTCCAGCTTACCAAAAAGCTTTTGTTCACGCAAAATTCTCAAATTTAAACTTCGAAGGTGGAATGCATGCTCGACTTTATCTCACTATAAACCGAATCCCTTTAAGGTAAAAACCCCAATAAACTTGGGTTTTAAAAAGGGACGTAATACTTCATTCATGAGCCGCATAAATGGGGGTAGGGCATTGCAGACCCCAAAAAGGGAAAACACCACCCACTCGTAAAAGGCCTTTTTTTTTTTTGGGGCTTTTTTCCCCATTCATCCCCTTCACGAATCCGCATTTGATAAAAAGCCATCCGAAGGTCAATTTTTTGGGGAAAATTTCGCCCCAAAGCAATTCATCCAGCATATCCTCCAATCTAGGCATGGGAAAACGGTTTTTGATAGTGATGGTTTTTATTGCCCTAAAAATCGATACACATCCGCCATGTTCCATCTTTTTTTAAAAACCCAAGAGAGCTGGTACCCCAAAAGGGGCTTATGCTTTCTCGAACATCCCCTTTTTTGGATCAAATCTCAATTTGCCTCTGTAGTTTCTTTTGAGGGCCTCGGGATCACCCCCTTATAAGCAGGTTTTTTGGGGTTTAATGGACACCGGGGACAAGATCAATGGCTTTGCTCAATTCCTCGTGGGGGGGGCGGGCCCTTTAGGTAATTTTTCCCGGGGAATACATCACTGAATTCCCGAGCAAATCGTTAAAAAAGTGGGTCATGCGGGGGAAGATTTGGAAGTGTTTGTTTTACTACTAATGGGGTAAGCCATACCACCACTTTCTTCCACCTCTTTCTCAAAATTTTAGCGGCCCAAAAACAAAGCGGTCTTTTTTTTTGGGTTTTCACAAACATGAGCATAGTAATCTTTGGGAGAAAAGGGTTTTGCAAAAAAATACGCTTTTTTCCCAACTTTAACGGAAATAAATGTTCGAAATTCGCCTTCATAAATTCACCTTTCTATCGAACTCCCCAATGGTTCCCAAAGAAAAGAGAGACAAGCACTCATAGGAATCAGGGGTCACCCCATAACTTTTTCCTTGTATTTTCCCCAATTTGGAAACTTCCCAGTGCCGCTTCTTAAACATTCAAACCCTTCGAGTAAAACAAGCCAATTCAACTTGTAAGGTTTAACATGATCACAAATTTGGGTTTAATTTTTAAGCTTATTGACCATATCAACCGAGGCAACGTTAGTCCCAAGAACCGCTATTTTTTAAAACATGTTGCAAGTGTGTTTTCCCAAAACCCTTTAAACGGGTAGGGAAATGGGTTTTCCCCCCTTTGATCATTTTTTGGCCAAACCCCGAATGCGGGGCCACCCTACGAACAAGGTTTTAGATTTGCTTTTTTTTTCCCCGCTTTTTGCGTCCTCTTCTCCCGTAAAGTCTGCCTCCCCCTTTATTTTGTTCAATTCGGGTAGAAACTCAATGTAATTATCTTCTTTTTCCCCATTCCAGTTTTTTTTAAAATTGTAAGAGTTTCCTAGAAGGACTTTCCTTAGCCATATGCCCCTTCCCTTGAAAACTTGAAGCACTTCCTTCGATTCTCAAACTCCTCTTTGGAAATAAATACCTTTTGTTTTTCCACCCGTTTATCATCTTTGAACTTTGGGCCCTTTCCCTTTTTTTGGGGGGGAAACCCTCACGGGAGTTTTTTTGGTTAAGACGTTTGGGGAGAGCTTTGGGAAACATTAGACTTGAAAGAACTAAAACCTTTGGAATTACCGGAACCCGAAACCGGGGGAAACTAGATTTTGACTTCTCCTCTTGCATATGAGATTAAAATTTTTCATGGCCAGCTTGCAAACATCATTAAACGAGCTTTTAGGGGTGAGTTCAACCTTTTTGGCAATAGGTCGATTAACCCACGAAAAAATTTGGGCAATTTATCGTTTTTTTTCTCAGCCAAAACACACACCAAACATAACTTATCAAATTCGCCACATAAATTTCCCTCACATCATTCATCTTGCGTTAATGATGTAAGTTTCAAATTTTGGGGTTTTTCCCGTAATATTTGGGGAGATATTTGTTGCGAAGCTTTTTCTTCAAAAACCCTCCAAATTTTGATCTTTTCCTTTCGAGCCCCGGTCCTACTAGCTTTAAAAAATTTTCAAAACCAAAAAAACCCGCTGTCTTTTTTTAGGCGAATATACGCAATCTTAAATCGTTGTTTATCATCAAAGCCTTTTTAATCGCCAATTTTGTCAAATTGGCGCTCCCCTCAAGAAAAAACATCGGGTGTTCCAAGGGCCCGTGAAAACATTCCCCCTTTATAAACCCCGATCATCAATCGTTGGGGGTTTGGTTCAGGGGGGGTTTTGACGGATCGGCCCTCTGAATCTTCATCACCCGGGAAACCCTTTATCTTCCACCTTAATTTAAAAAAAAGTGGACAGAGGTCGGATCGAGTTTTTTTCGAAAATTTTTCATACATTGCCCCATACGCAGATCTTGTCTATTAATCGAAGATTCAAGGGCTCGAAATTTTCCCAAACTTCTCCTTTTTGCAGTTTCATACGCGCAAAAACTTCAGCCAAGAGTTCAAAAGTTGTCGGCAAAAAAAAAACAAAAGTTTCCCTTTTTTTTCCCAAGAAACACAAGAAAATTCCCGGGGCTTTAAACTTTGAGTAAAACCCCAAAAAAACCTTCAGCTTGATACCAAATTGATGTGGATCTAAATTTTCCCTTTGGCTAGGAATCTAGAAACGTTTTGGTTAAAAAATGATTTTTGATACGTTCTTTTTTTTTGGGGAAAATTTGAATTTGAACAGATATTTCAAACCTACACGTCAAACCAGAAAGTGTATTTTTTAATCCAAACTCCTTAGATCAATCCAGAAAAATAAGTTGTTTGACAAAAACTAAACCGCAAAAAAATCCAGTAATTGAAGTTTAGGGGGGAATGGGGGCAACAAAAATTATGAAAATAAAGCCCCTAAAGATTGTTAAAAAAAAAGAAATTGTATTGAATGATCTTCAAAGGTACATGTTTTGGCCCTAAAATATAGTAGATAACTATGACAAAAAATAAGGGGAAAATATGGGAAAGAATAAGGAAACTATAGAATAAGGAAACTAAGACTAGAATTAAAGGGAAAATATAAAATAAGGAAAAATATGACAAGAATTTAAAAAAAAATATAGAATAAAAAACTTTAGATAGCTAGCTTAGGAAATAATTAACTAAATCTGGGTTTTTTTCCCTTTCCTTTTTCTTCCAAGTTACTTGTTCCCCCCAAAGGGGTTTCCTTCTTGTCCTCCAAAAAACTTGTTCTCCAAAATTAAATTTTTCACCCTGCATTTTTTTTATCCAAATCAAATCCCATTGGGTTGATTAATAAAGTAACAGGCTCTTAAAAAGAATTTTCTTCTGATTTCACATCATTTAAAAAACTTTTAAACATTTTCCCATAGGTTTTTTTTGGGTTTTCTCTCTGGGGCATGGGCGATTTTGGCGATTTTGGGTGACCTGGGGGTTTCTCTTCGTCGACTCTAAATTTCTGGTTGTCTAGGGTTTCATGGTTGGATGTTCTAGTGTGCGCCCCTGTCTAGAGTAGTCGTGATTGGGATTTGGGGGTTCTGATCTGCATCGATTGGGGTTTTTTTTTTGGTTTGTACGATTGGGGTTCCCATCAATTTGGTTCGTCTTTGATCGTTTCATTAGAGATCGTGTTTCCTTACATCGGCCCTTGGCCTGTAGGCTTCGATTAATAAATTTGAATCGGTTCTGATCTGATTGTTGCGTATCCTTGTTTGTCAAGCCATTCGTTTCTTTTTGTGTGTGTTCGAGAGTCATCGGGGGGAGGGTTTGTACGAAATTAACGTACTTGACTTTGCGTTTCCGAGGGTTTTTTTTTTTTTTCGGTTTTCAATTGGTGGTTTAGGGTTTCGTGTTGCTTGTTTTTTTGGGGTTGGGGTGGGCCCCCAAGGGAAAAAACTGGGGTTTTTGGGTTTTTTTGGGGTTTTTGTCTCCCCCCCGATCTCCCGTATATCAGATCGTATACGTACCCTAGGGTTTGGGATCTGCTTAGGTTTCTTGTGTCTTGGTATTCTTTGGTTTGTGGTCAAGAAATTTTTGGCAAAGGGTTTTCGATTAGGGTTTACGTCATCTGTCGGGTTTTTGTTTGGCTTTTGGGTTCTAGGTAGCTAGGGTTTTGTGTCGGATTCTTGTGGTTTGATCGATCAAAGGGTTGGGGATTTTGGTGGTTGTGTTACCCGGGGGACGTTTTGTTGCTTCTCGACATTGGACATGCGACTGGGGTTTTGGGCGTAAAGTTTGTTTAGGGCGACGGCCCCCTTTCCCAGCTAGGGCTTTCGTCACGCTTTCCCCGGGGTTTTTTCCCTGTTTCGGTCTGGGGTTTTGGGGTCCCCGTGGAGTATTGGTTTTCCACAACCCTTTGGGGTTTAGTTTTGGTTTTTGGGTTGGGGGGGTTTTGGGGTTTTTGGGGCCTGGGTTGGGGGTGGTTTTACAAGAAAAGGGGGTTGGGGTTGAGGTTTCCAAAAGAAAACTTTTTCGTTTCTTGGTTCGGTTTGTTGGGGTCTTTTTTTGTGTTGTCGGTTTACTTTTGCTGGTGGGGGGGGTTCGGTTGAGTGTTGCTCAAGCAACGTTATAAAGGTTTTTTGTTCCACAAGTAAGTTTGGGTTTTAAAAATTTTCTGTTGGGGTTGGGTTCTTTGGACGGGTTTGAAGCAGTTTTTTCCCGGGGTTGGGGTGTTTTTACACGCTTTTTAAACCCTTTGTGTTTTTTTGTTCTTGTTGTGCGTGTAGCTATTCTATCTCGCAGCGCCATTCTTTGTGGGGCTTCCACGCTTTTTAGCCTTCGTTGTCTCGTCAGTTTGGGGGCCTTGTGGGGTAGGATTGGGTTTTCGGGGTTTTAACTTTTGGGGTTTGAGGACATATTTTGGGGGGCTATTCCTCACCTAATAGGAAATCTGTATTTGGGCAGGCTTTCGGGTAATGCTGACATTCCCGGTAAAAAAAAAAGGCGGAAAGGGTTTCTAAAAAGTTTCGCTGGGGGTGGTTTTTGGGAAACGTTTTTGATGTCTTATCTTTTTCCCGTTGGAAAATAAATTTTTACTCTTCGGGTTGGGATTGCCTAGGGGGTTGACTAAGGAAGCTATGAAGGTTATCATACGATTTGATGGTTATTTTTTTTGGGTTCTAGGATTCCTTTTTTCCCGGGTTTTTGAAGGGGTTTTGTTTTAAACAGTTGTGGGGTAAATTTGGCTTTGTGCCGGGGGATGATGAATAAAAATGGCATAATTTTTTTTTAAAATTTAATGACTTGGGTGGTTGTAGCCAAATGCTTGCTGGTGGACCCCTAATGATTAGAGGTGTCCCTTTTTTGGCACAATGGGTCCTTTGAAAGGGGGCCCTTTCCAAACCGATTTTAAAAAACCCTTTTCCTCTTTGGTTTAAGTTGCATGCGTTCCCTTTTGTGGCATTTAATAAGGGGGGGGTAAGTCGTATTGCAAAATGCCTTAGGTGTTTAAAAGCAATGGGGTTTTTGGGCTGGGGGGGGGTGGTCCCTTTTGGGGGATAAGGGGATGGGGTAGGCCTGGATTTGTAAGTGTTAGTTTGGGAAATTTTGGGGAATTGGTGAGTTTAAAAAAAGGGGGGTTGAGGTTGTCATTCCTAACCCGGAAGGTGGTGAGGGTTCCGGGGGGAAATATTAAGGGGTTTTTTATTTTAAGGGGGAAACCCGCTCAATGTTTTCATTGCTTTGGTTTTTTGGTTTATAAGCTGAATGTTTTGGGACCCCCCCAACCCAAGTCCGTCTCAAAAATTTAAAAAGAACAGTAAAGTGGATTCCCCAAAGGGTTTTTTACTGTTTAAAGAAGACAATGGGGAAAAAGAAAACAGACTGATAAGCCTTCCTTTTAACAGGTAGTCCCAAAGTTGGGGATAAAAAGGGGGACCCGTTGGGAGTGCTAGGGGCATATTTTGCCGAATTTCTTTCTTTTCTGCTGTGGTTAACCCTTCGGGTCAAGCTTCCAGGGGTTTCGGATTTGCCTCCCGGGGGGCTCTTTTTAAACCGGATGAGGGGTTGGTCACGCCTAAGGGAAGTTCGGCCAGGCCTAGTCAGCATTGGGGCCAAACCCTAAGGAGGGTGACACCACTCATTCTGGGGGCCCCAGCAAAGCCTAGTGATGTTGGGGGATGATACTCTTGATGCTTGGGACCAGTTTGGGGGGACCCTCCGGATTTTTCCCCTATGCCTTTAAAGGGGTTTTTGGTTCGTACATCTCGTGGTGTTCCGGAAGGTTTCTTTTTAGACCGCCAGTAAAATACCGTCCGAAGTTTACGGCCAGGCGTGGCCAATTTGTTCCTAACCAAAAAAACAACTACGGTTACAGTGCTACTGCTAACGTGTTTTCACCTCTTGCCAACTTGGTTGACAAGGACGCGGGTGGGGGGGGTTCAGCAGCACGAGTGGGGTACCCAAATTAAAAAGGGGAAAAAAGGAAAGGTGGGGGGAAATTCGTAAAAAACTCGGGGGAAAAGGGGGGACGTGGGGGGGCCAAGGGATGGCAAAGGGGGAAGTTTATTATTCGAATTCACGCCGCTTGTTGGAATATCCGAGCCTTAATCCCCCGGGAAAAAAAACAAAGGGAGGGGGAAAAATCTTTTTTTTGTTTTCCCATAGTGTTATTTTTTGCTGTTTTGGAGTCGCTTTTTTGAGTAGCCCCTTTTCCCCCTTGGTTCTGGGGTTTTGTAATGTGTTTGGGTTTCATTGGCCGTGGTTTTCAAATCAGAATGTTTCCTTACATGGGCACGCGTATTATTTTGGCTTGGGACCCCCGGCGTATAGGGGATGTAAAGGGGTTCTTGAGTCCCATGCACAATTTAGCATTGTGAAATCCGTTTGCGTGGTGTGTGCTTCGTGGTATTGTTCAATTGTTTATGGTGCTAATAACTCTGTATTGGGGTCGTGTTTTTTGGGGTCAGGTTTGCGAAAAGTTCGGCTTTTTTGGGGGAAAAAACCCGGGGGTGCTTATGGGTGATTTAACTCGTGTTATTTCCCTCATGATGCAGGGGTGGGTTTCTAGAGGGGAATGGGGACATGACTAAATTTCTTTGAATGTGTTGGGGATATAGGGGGTTTTTTGATATCTCTTAACAGGAGTCCAGCATACGTGGTGCCAAAAACCGAAGGATGGGGAGGGGCTAAGGGGGAAATTTTTGGGATCGGATTCTAGTTTAATTAGAGTTCACGGGCAGTTTTGATGAGAAAGGGGGCTAGATTTCACCCGGGAGAGGTATCTCGGAACCATTCTCCCGGGGTTTTGACGTTTAAGGGTGGTAAGCGTAGTGGGGGGTTTTGGGTTTTTAAATTTGAGAATTTTTTGGGGTTGATCATCCTTTGTTTATGCATACAGTTCAGCAGGTTGGGGGTGCATGTGGGGGGTACGTTTTTTGTAGTATCAAAACCCCCCTTTTAAAAGCCTAAAAGAACCTTTTAAGGAAACTACGCCGCTCTTATGTAATTGACACAAAAAGTGGCTGAAATTTTAAGTGGAATTGGATGTTATTCAATTGGCATGTGATTTGGGGCCCGTTTAATGTGGAGTTAAAGGAAGACTTTGGGGGCATTACGGGTTGCTTACCTTTAGGTTGTCGGGACGATTTGTGAGTTTGAAGCAAAGGGCTAAAGTTTCAGGGGTTAAATGGGGCTGACTCGAACACACGGTTTTTTTTCATTTAAAGTGGGCAAGGAAAGGCGGCATTCCAATCAGGTACGTTGGGGATGTAATCTGTGGTGTTTTTGTGCATGATGATGAGGTGCCTTTATGCTTCTTTTAGCATTTGAAAGGCTTTATGGGGGCCGGGGGTCCCTTTTTGGATCCTTTTATACTTCAACCTCGTTTCAGAAAAAAACTGTCTCTCACGGATTTCTTTATTCATGATTAGACCCAAACACGGATTCTGATTTTTCGTGATGCAATGTTTTTAAATTTGGGATGATAAAGCTCCGGGAAAGGGGTGGTTTCACTTTCCCCGTTTTTTTTGGGCGGTTTGGGGGGTTTTTGTTGGAAGGGATGTCACGGGGCCATTCATAATTTTTTTTTCGTGGCGGTTAGCTAAAAAAAAATTTAATAAAACGTTATTTGTCTATTGGCCTAAAACCCCCCAATGCTTCGTCGGGGATCGGATTTTAGGCCTATTTTTTGCTGTTCCGGGTTTTTTTAAAGTGCATCTCTTAAAGGGGGTGGGTTTAAAAGAATGAAACCTTTTTTTTGGGGGGTTTGGGGGAAAAGGGGCGCAGTCTGCTTTCATTCCAGGGGGGCGTATTGTGGATAACATTCTAATGGCCCCTTTAGCTTGTTGTTGGGGATAAATTTAATGTAGGAGAACCCCTTTTTTTTGCGTTTAAGATTGATTTGCGAAAAGGGGGCCCCCGATATGGTGGATTGGGGGTTCTTAGTGACATGTTGGGAAAAGGTTTTTGGGTTTTTATTTTCCTTTTTTTTTTCATGGGGTAAAGGGAGATGGTTTCAACTACCCCGTTTCTCAGTCTTGTTAATGGGAGTCTTGGGGTCACTTTCCGGGGAAGAGAGGAAAAAGGCAAGGTGATCCGCTATCACCTTATCTGTTTTACGCTTTTTTCATGGAAGGTTTTTTAATGATCTTCAAGCAGGGGTATTGAGGAGGCTAAACCCCGTTTAAACACCATCCTGGATGTTCTGATATAGCATTAACCCACTTATGTTTTTCAGATGACTTGTTTTTTTAACAGGTGGAGACGTTGCTTCGGGGTTTTTTGGGTTTAAGAAAGCATTGTTCCTTTTTGAGAAAAGATTTAGGTTTTTCCACCTAATTGACCAAAAAAAAAGTTTTCTTTGCAATGTGGCGGGGGTTCGGAAAAGCAGGCTATTCTGACGTGTTTACCTTTTTATGGGGGCCTTTCCCCAAACAAACTTGGAGTTTTCCCCTATCGGGCCCGTTTTCTTAAAGGTTTTCTGATTAGGGGGGTCTTATCTCTCGTGTAAAAAAAAAGGATACAAAACTGGGGAAAAAGAAAGCCTTATCGTTTTTGGGGGGGGGAGGCAGTTGGTGATTTCAGTGTTGCAAATCATTACAAAAATTTTATTGGGGTTTGGGTATCTTTGTTTTTCCTTCCCGGGTTTTTCATGAGTTGGAAAATTGTCTGCGATCCTTTTTGTGGGCTAAAGGGAAAAAGCAGTTCAAGGTAAGTGTCGAATAGCATGGGGGGTGTGGTTTGCCAGCCAAGGGAGTCGGCGGCCTTGGTCTCAAAGACTTGACTTTTTTGGGGAAACCCAGCGTTGATTCTAAGAACTTGTGGGGCCAAAGTTGTTTTGGCCAACTTTTTTTGGGGATTTGGGGGGGGGAATCTTTTGAACCACGCCCCAAAAATTTGGGTTGTCCGGAAAAACCAATACTTGGGCTTGGTGCTTCGGGG
>JARYMX010000092.1:0-91831 GCA_030169165.1 Centaurea solstitialis | reverse complement strand
TGTCGAAAGGTAAAATTTTAGAATTTTATGTATGTGCAACCGTATTATTTTAGAGGGTTGCCACCGTATCATTTTCAAAATTTCAAGGTGTGTACCTAAAAACCAAAAACTTCTATCCGAATCAACCACAAAATTCACTCGAAATCAACCAAAAAACCTAAAAAATTCTCTTGAAATCAACCAAAAAAATCTAAAAATTCTCACAAAATCAATTGAAAATCCAAAAAATTCTCTCGCAGTCAATCAAATAATCCAAAAAAAATTGATTCAACAAAAAAAAAAAAATCAAAACAGCCAATCCAAATCAACCAAAAAGTCGGAAAAACCCCCTCAAAATCAACCAAAAACTTAATTATATGGTGCCACCGTTTGAAAATTGTCCTAGGTCCATCAGGGTTTCATGCATGCTATTGATTTAGGTTTTTATTTAGGCTTTGATTTATGTTTTTTATTTAGATCTTGATTTAAGTTTGTATCACAAATTGTTGGAAGGAAACTTTTTCAACCTTTATGTTCTTAATGGTGTTTTTTAAATTGGTTTTTGTATGAAATTGTATGATACGAATCAATTGGCTGCACACACAAAAACACAAGAAAAAAATCGACACCTCTAGCAGAATGCTTATTGATAACCCTGGACTTCGAGAGCCAGAATTCTCCTAGAAAAACTCCAAATCAAAAACCAAAAATAACCTCATCAAAAACCTAGGGGAAATTTGGTCTTATAGAAACCAAATCCCATAAAATACGTAAACCCACCAAAAATACCACAAGACACCAAAAATACCAAAAGATACCAAAACTAGTAGAAACTATCAAAAAAATACGTCAAACCCCCTGTACTTCAGATTCCTTTGACTTGTGCCCATAAATTTTGCCCCAACGTTTCTGGTTCGTATCATTACCCCCGCCTCAATGAGCCACCTTGTCCTCAAGGTGAAAATCTGGATACAGTTGCCGGAACTGCCCGATCTCTTCCCAAGTTGCTTCATCCGTCGGCATTCCTTTCCAAGCCACTAACACTTCCTGTTGATCTCCCATTAGTCGTGCACCCATCACCCTCTCAGGATAGCGAACCGTTTCTTGTATCAGATCATTAGGAAGGGTTGTTTCAACCTCCTGACTACCCACTACCTTCTTCAATTGCGATATGTGGAAAACCGGGTGGATCGCCAAATCTGGTGGCAGCTTCAGGCGATAAGCCACCTGCCCGACTCTTGCTAGAACTTCAAACGGCCCGTAAAAACGTGGTGCCAGCTTCTGATTAGCCCTTTTCGCGACTGTACTCTAACGATAAGGTTGGAGTTTTAAAAACACCATGTCTCCTACTTCGAGGACAACATTTTTACGCTTCTGATCTGCTTGATCTTTCATAATTTGTTGTGCCCTCAACAGCTGATCCCGCAAATCTTCCAGCACTTGGTCTCGCTCTCGTAAAAACCGGTCGACCTCAAACGTGTGCGCGGTTCCCCGTTCGTAAGTAACAAGGCGCGGGGGTTCACGTCCGTACACCACTTTGAAAGGCGTCATTCCAATGGCCGAGTGGTACGAAGTGTTGTACCAGTACTCCGCCCATGGTAGCCATTTCACCCACTCCTTAGGTCGATTTGACGTGATACAACGTAAATATGTCTCCAAACTTCTGTTAACCACCTCTGTCTGTCCGTCTGTCTGGGGGTGATAGGCGGTGCTGCGTTTAAGTAACATCCCTTGATACTTGAATAGTTCACGCCAAAAATTACTCACAAACACCTTATCGCGATCTGAAACGATTGATTTTGGAATCCCGTGCAACCGAACAACCTCTCGAATGAATACCGAAGCTACCGAGGTTGCCGTATAAGGATGTTTGAGAGGTATGAAATGGGCAGCTTTACTAAGTCGATCCACCACCACGAGAATGACATAGTACCCCACAGACTTGGGTAACCCGTCAATGAAGTCCATTGTTAGATCCTCCCAAATTTGTGACGGTAAATTCAAAGGTTGTAAAAGTCCGGCGGGAGATAAATTTGAATATTTGTTTCTTTGGCAAACGTTGCACTCCGCTACCATCTTCGTGTTGGGTTTTTGTGAGACCCTCATATCAAACTGACACGAGTAAACTGTAAATCTCAAACCTAACTGGGATGAGAATCACTAAACAAACCTTGTGATCAAACTGACCCCAAAGTTCAATCAAACCTAACTGGTTTGATTAGCGGAAGCGATTACGTGATAAAACCCGAAAACACACAGATCTTATGTTTATCTAAATAACATATATATATACATATATATTACGATTAGAAAATTACCTCGGAAGCTTGAGATAGATCCACCTGTGATGAGACCAGACGAATTCCTTCTAGCCGGATATAACCCCGAATTCACGAACAAACTGTTACGCGAAGAACTGACCGAATGATCACAAAAACGAACTGGTTTCGGATCTATGTAGGCGTCGACAAGAGAAGAGAGAAGAGAGAGAGGGGTTTTTGGGAGGTTTCTTTAGGACGTTAAAATCAATCATAAAACTGGTTAACCCTAACTGTCTATTTATAGGGAAAAAGGTTTCCTTATTGTAGACAGTTTCTGTAACCTTTATATTTATCTTTATGATAATTATATTATCTTTTCTTATTCCCAAAGAAAAGAATATTCCATAATAATTTCCATAATATTTTCTAGATAAATATTAAATCATTTAATTAAATCTGTTATATATTTATTTAACTAATAAATATATAAACCCTTTTAATTAATTCTAGAAACCTTTAACTTTGGAGTTTCTTACAGAAAACACCCAACTGATTTATAATTAACTATTATAAATCTAACCTCTACAAACTGGGGTTATTTTACTTATTCGAATTACAGGTCTTCACAGGTGTGACCCTCAAGTGTCTTATAACGTTGGATGTGCGATCACTGGTTGTTGGGAATCACAGGCTACAAAAACATGCACAGCGGAAAATAAAACCGGATTCCCAATCGAGGATCAAATCCCAAACATAACAGATACAATCAAAGGGTGTTTTCAATGGTTTACCTTATGTGATTGATTTTCCGGAAGGCTTGTAGGGAATACACCGCTACTGACACCGATCGAGAAAGTTGCTAGACCACCACTTTGGATTACCCGGAAAAAACGAACACAATTCTCCTACTGGAGAAGTTGGCGCCGGTTTTCAGAGAGAGAGAAAGGGAGAGAAAGTTTTCTGGGTTGTAGGATTAAAACTGAATTGTTATTAAACTGATACCCTTAACCCTTTATTTATATGGGTAAAACTTAATAAGAGTTTTATTCCATATAAGATTCTTTGGTAATTATCTCCAAATAATTTCCATAATTAATTAATCTTAATTAATTTATAAATAGTTTAACTAACTATTTATTTAAAACTTTCTCATTAATTAATTAAACAATTAATTATTTCTCTCACGTAATCCAAACGTTCTCACTTTGGCGTGCAGCGGTGTGACCTACAAGTGTCTTATAACATTGGACACGGTAACCCTGTTACTGTCTCGCACATAATCCTAACAGACTCCCACTTGTGCTAGACATGTAACTCTTCTGTCACCATTAGCCTAAGGAGGTCCCTAGCCAGACACTTAGGTTAACCAGGTTATAAGATCTCTTACATCTAGAGATACAACTCACGCTTGAATTTGTACACAGGTTCATTCCTTTTGCACACGATATTTCTAAAGTGATTTAAGACATGGAGTGGAGGATTCATTTCTTAAAATCAAGTATTTCTTGACTCTGATTTCGATTGCCTGCAGTAACGGATATTACTAAATAACCCCTGTTATTCTATCCGAGCGTGGCACGCGTTTTCTGCTAATCTTAATCGTCAAGGGGCCCGGAAATATCTCTCTTTTGAAAGAGGTGCAAATCCCTTCTTGACTACTTGCATTTGGATCCACGGCTTCCGTTGCATCTAGTCACGTCCCGTATGGCCGCCCTGTTACGGTGCAACGTTAGTACGTGCTAAGAATACAGTAGTCCTCGCGTTCCCAAACCAAGTATCTCAGGTCTAAGGACAACCTATCAAGTCAGTGCTTATGACTGAGGCTCCATGAAGCAGACTTGATTACTGGTCACTTCCAATACCCAAACACTCTGATGAGTATCTATAAATACTTGGTCACATCACTTGTGCTTTTATTCTCTACTTTGAATAAATCATCAAGTATTTATAATAGCGTTAAACTCCCTATTGAAATTCCCATTTCAATAAGTGGCTACGGAAATTTAGATTTCATACAAAACTTTGCAAAATCACGGATACGTTAAATATGCAAAAAATAGTTAATTTAGAACAATCATGAAAATAAAACCTCCATTTATTTCAAACACTCTGTGAAATAAAAACTTTACATGATTACATTGTTTCTAAATTAAACTATAGTAATAATTAATAAACTAAGAACTAGCTACTGGCTTCCAGGTACTGCATCCCAATGGAATTCGCATGTGCCTCATGCTTTACCCTTGCTAGTGGCTTTGTCAGCGGATCTGCGACATTGTCTTCTGTTGGAATCTTGCATATTCTCACATCTCCTCTTCCAATGATCTCTCGAATGAGGTGATACTTTCTGAGCACATGTCTTGACTTGTGATGCTCTCTAGGTTCCTTTGCTTGCGCCACGGCTCCCGAGTTATCACAGAATATATCGATCTGTCTCGAGATACTGGCAACCACTCTGAGATCCGATAGAAAATTCTTTAGCCAGACAGCTTCCTTTGCCGCATCAGATGCTGCAATGTACTCTGCTTCTGTAGTTGAGTCTGCAATCGTGTCCTGCTTCGAGCTCTTCCATGAGATCGCACCTCCGTTTAGGGTAAAGACGTACCCTGACTGTGACCTGAAGTCATCTTTGTCGGTCTGGAAACTAGCGTTAGAGTATCCGGTGACACTAATTTCATCCTCAGTACCTCCAAAGACCAAGAACATTTCTTTCGTTCTTCTCAGATATTTAAGAATGTTCTTGACAGCCACCCAATGGGGTTCACCCGGATTCTGTTGGTATCTGCTCGTAACACTTACTGAGTAAGCAACATCGGGCCTAGTACATAGCATGGCATACATAATCGATCCAATTGCAGAAGCATATGGGACCGATTTCATCTTGTCCTGATCTTGACTAGAAACAGGACACTGTGTTTTACTTAACACTATGCCATGTTGCATCGGGATAAATCCTTTCTTGGATTCATCCATCCTGAATTTCTTCAGGATTTTATCGATATACGTACTTTGGCTAAGCCCGATAAGCCGCTTGGATCTATTTCTGTAGATCTTTATACCTAGTATATAAGCGGCTTCTCCAAGGTCTTTCATCTGGAAACATTTGCTTAACCAACTCTTAACACTCTGTAAAGTTGGTACATCGTTTCCTATGAGTAGAATGTCGTCTACGTATAAGACCAAGAAGGTTACTATGCTCCCACTGAACTTAGTGTAGACACACGGCTCGTACTCACTTTTGGTAAAACCAAACTCTTTGATTCGATCATCAAAGTGTAAGTTCCAGCTTCGAGATGCTTGCTTTAATCCATAAATGGATTTTAGCAGCTTACACACTTTATTAGGATTCTTAGGATCTTCAAACCCTTCTGGTTGTTTCATATAGACGTCTTCTGTTAACTTTCCATTCAGAAAGGCTGTCTTGACGTCCATTTGCCAAATCTCGTAGTTAAAGTATGCTGAGATGGCCATAAGAATCCTAATTGACTTTAACATGGCCACTGGTGAAAAGGTTTCATCATAGTCAATACCATGAGTTTGCGTGAGTCCTTTTGCGACCAGTCTGGCCTTGAAGGTGTGTACATTTCCATCCATGTCGGTTTTCTTCTTGAAAACCCGTTTGCGTCCAACAGCCTTACAGTGTTGTGGCAAATCAGTCAACTCCCAAACTTGGTTGTCATACATGGATTGCATCTCGGCCTTCATGGCTTCCTGCCATTGCTCAAACTCACTGCCTGACACAGCTTCTCCATAGGATGTTGGTTCATTCAAGTCTCCGCTATCCTGAGAGACTAGAAACCCAAGATACCTATCTGGTTCTTGTCTTACCCTACTGGATCTGCGAAGGTCCTGTGTTTGCACTTCCTCAATCGGCTCTGATTGAGGTTCAACATTGTTATGTTGAATTTCTGGCTCAACAACTGGTGTAGTGTTTTCTTCGTCTATTACCTGTAGATCTACATCCTTTCTGGTGTTCTCTAGACTGAGAAACTTTTCTTTCAGAAATTTTCCATTTCGAGCAACAAACACTTTGTTCTCTTCAGGGTTGTAGAAATAATATCCTACGGTGGTCTTGGGATATCCAACGAAGAAACACTTGTCGGATTTGGGTTTGAGTTTTTCTGAGGTGGGTCGTTTGACGTAAACCTCACAACCCCAAATTTTCAGAAAAGATATGTTGGGTTTCTTACCCTTCCATAACTCATATGGAGTCTTTTCTACCGACTTTGTTGGCGCTCCGTTCAGTATGTGTGCTGCTGTTTCGAGCGCATGTCCCCAGAATGATATTGGCAGCGAAGAATGACACATCATCGTTCGTACCATGTCAAGCAAAGTACGATTTCTCCTTTCTGATACACCGTTCATCTGAGGTGTATACGGAGGTGTGAATTGGGATACAATCCCACACTCCATCAGATGATTGTCAAACTCATCACTGAGATATTCGCCTCCACGATCTGACCGTAAGAACTTGATCCTCTTGTCAAGTAGATTCTGTACTTCATTCTGATATTCCTTGAATTTCTCAAAGGTTTCAGATTTATGTCTCATCAAGTAGACATAACCATACCTACTGAAGTTGTCAGTGAAGGTAATGAAGTACCGGTATCCTCCTCTTGCTACATGACTGAAAGGTCCACATACATCTGTGTGGATTATTTCAAGCAAGTCAGTAGCCCTTTCATTTTCATTGTTGAAAGGTTGCTTTGTCATTTTGCCAGATAAACAAGATTCGCAATTATCAAAAGGTTTATAGTCGAAATTGCCAAGAAAACCTCCTTTTAGGAGTAGTTCAACGCGTTTCTTGTTTATGTGGCCCAAACGACAATGCCAGAGGTAAGTCTGATCCTCAATATCCTTGGATCGTTTACTTATATGATAGATTTCACTACTGTTGTCTTGTAGATTTACTATATATAGACCATTCACGGGTGTAGCCTTAAAATAGAAAATATTTTCTTTAAAAACAGAAATCATTTTATAATCATATTTATAATAAAAACCTTGGTCTACTAACAAATCAAAAGACAAAACGTTCTTAATCATATTTGGAATATAATAACAATTATCTAGTTCCAAAACTAGACCCGAGGGTAAACTAAGACTATAAGATCCCACGGCTTCAGCAATCAACGGAGTGCCTTCGCCAACTCGTAGGTTCGAACGGTCCTTCCTCAGAGTCTTTCTTCTAGTGAATCCCTGTAAATGATTACAAATGTGGTTACCACTGCCTGTATCAATTACCCATGATTCATAAGAAGTGATTAAGCAATCTATCATAAAGATACCTGGAGCATCGGGTAAACCGATTTCTATCTGGTCGATATTCATCGAGTGCTCGCAAATATCCTCGCTGCCGCACTCTGGGCAACTCAGATCTCCCAGCTCATCAATTATATCAGTGTCCATGAGATTCGCAGGTTCGGGTACTGGCTCTAGACTGGCCAGAATATCTTCATGAACTTTATCCACGTCGTTCTTCGGTTCCTTCATGTAGGCACTAGCTGTGTCCTGAACTTCCTTTGTGAGGGAGAACCACATGAGATACACTAACTCTTCCTGAGTCATCTTGTACCCAGACGTGATAAACATTTAAAAAGCCTTCTCATTTCAATAAGATGGTTTTTAACTGACTGACCCTTTTGCAGCTTCAGGGAGAGAATCTCTTGCATGATCAAAAGTTTGCCCGTATGCTTGTAGAAACCTAACTGGTTCTCCACATTTCTCACGACCTCGTGACAGAATTTCACTCTTAAGTCTCCCGTGAACTCGGGTGACATAGAGAAAACTAGAATGGACATTACATCCGATTCATCTGCCATGAATCTGAAATATTCAGCAAATTCCTCTTCAGGGGCATTGCTTTTAGGTCGTGACATGGGCTTATTGATCACATAAAGCTTACCCTGGGCACTCAAAACATTCTGTAAGTGTAACTTCCAAACTGGAAAGTTCTGGCCCGTAAGCTTCCACTTGCCCGTAATAAGGCGAATTGATTCCTCAGGTGAATAAAACGGAATGCTAATTGGAGACATCTACAGAAGAATATAAATTCCAATTTAGTTTATAATTATATAATTCTAATAAATTATTACCCTTAAAATAAATTTATTAGACTAGAATCCATATTTCACATGTGTCGGGAAGCATGTGATCATGTCAAACCGACTCATGTGATTTATGGTAGGTAAAACTATACCAATCGTATTCCAATCTCGAAAACACGACTTCTAGATCGTCGGGACATCGGATATTTATAGTCCGTGCATATTTAGTCCCTCTAGTGCATTTTGGCCTGGTACCACCCAGTGAATAAATAATTACCAAAATAGATTGCACCACCCGGGACCTGGACAAACTCTAGCCGGTACCACCCGGAGATAATTCGCAGAGTTTTATCACCCTCCAGTTTCGGTTTGAACACGGGCGTTCATAGTGTGTGCACTTACAACGCCCTATGTACCTTACACCGGAGGTGCCCCTAAAGTGGGTTGCACTTACTAATCTATAATTTTACTAAGGGTTAAAATTGCCAGTTTCCTTTTTCAAAAACTTTGAAAAACTGGATCCAAACACTAACTGTATTTGTATCCTTTTATCTTTTAAAACAGTCGTTCAAAAGGGCAATTTATATTTAACAACAATTACGTAAATTAAACAACCACGCAATTTAAATATAAAAAGCACAGTCATAGCCTAAACCCTTAAACTAATGTTGTTTTGTGAGCCAACACAAAGACAACGGTCTCAACCCTAAGTGACAAAAGCCTTCGTCTTCTGGCACTCCCACTGGCTCCGAGATCCATGGTCGTCATCTTATCTCCGTCTTGATAATTAAAACTATCTATTACAAATGGGCTTTAAATGGCACGCAGGCCTCCCAACTATTCTAATAATTTAAAATTACAAGAAGGGTTGTAAATGGCACGTAGGCCTCCCAATTATTCTAAAACGGATAAAAAATAAAAAACACAACCACGAGTCTAAAAGGGTTCAACTATGACTCAATATAATTAAGCGAATTAAAATACAACTGAATTTTAATTGGATAATTATAAAACTAAAATTTAATTTAAAACAATTTAAAATTAAATTTGATCCTAAATCGTTTTAAACCTTATCTGATAAAACGATCCTTTATCCCAAAAGCTATCCGGAAACGAATCCTAATCTAGATCCGTTAATGATGAACGATTGGGACGAACAACGATCTTAATTACCACCGATCCGCCAAAACGTGGCCGTCGATCGGTGGTTTCTCTATCGCCGGCGACGACAATGACATGATCGCCGCCGCCGCCGCCCGAAGAACCATCGAAACCCTATCGAACACCGGCGGCAGCAGCGGTTGGATGGCCACCACCACTGCCGCAACCAGCGCTATCACCACCATCCACTGGTCCGCCGCTCATGACCGTCGACCGGTGGTTCATAACCATCGGCGAAGACAACGACATAGACGCCATCGCCGCCGCCTATCGCAACAAGCCTCGCCACCACCACAATCTGTGGTGTGGCGGTCGAATTCAGACGACGACGGCAGTAGTGGCCGCTGCCACCACCACCGCTTCCTTCGGCGTCCGCAATCGAAAGAAACCGGTCACCGCCATCATCGAATTCGATCGGCGATGGCAGCAATCGGCCACCACCGCCGTCGGTTCCGGTCAACAGCAGCAACAATCATCGCCGCCACCACCACGGTCTGTGGCGTGGCGGTTGTCTTTATCCGGCGACGACAGTGGCTCGAAACCACCATCGCCACCATCGATTTCTTTCGATTTCGGTTGCGATTACCCCCAAATACCGAGACCGATCACCACCGCCACCACAAGCGGTGGTGCGGTGTTTCCTGTCGGCCACCGCCGCAACCACTAGCTGTGGTGCGGCGTGGTGGTTGGTTTTGATGGACAGCCGTCGGCCACCACAATCTGTGGTTTCGCCGGTGGTTGTTTCCGATCAGTTTTAGGTTTTTCCAAAAAGATTTAATTTTTAAAACCCGAATTTGATAAAAATCAAAACTTTATTAACCTAATAAAATTAACAACCTGATCTGCAGGTTTGGGAAGTGCCTCTGATACCACTGTTGGGAATCACAGGCTACAAAAACATGCACAGCGGAAAATAAAACCGGATTCCCAATCGAGGATCAAATCCCAAACATAACAGATACAATCAAAGGGTGTTTTCAATGGTTTACCTTATGTGATTGATTTTCCGGAAGGCTTGTAGGGAATACACCGCTACTGACACCGATCGAGAAAGTTGCTAGACCACCACTTTGGATTACCCGGAAAAACGAACACAATTCTCCTACTGGAGAAGTTGGCGCCGGTTTTCAGAGAGAGAGAAAGGGAGAGAAAGTTTTCTGGGTTGTAGGATTAAAACTGAATTGTTATTAAACTGATACCCTTAACCCTTTATTTATATGGGTAAAACTTAATAAGAGTTTTATTCCATATAAGATTCTTTGGTAATTATCTCCAAATAATTTCCATAATTAATTAATCTTAATTAATTTATAAATAGTTTAACTAACTATTTATTTAAAACTTTCTCATTAATTAATTAAACAATTAATTATTTCTCTCACGTAATCCAAACGTTCTCACTTTGGCGTGCAGCGGTGTGACCTACAAGTGTCTTATAACATTGGACACGGTAACCCTGTTACTGTCTCGCACATAATCCTAACACTGGTTTGTCAACTTCTGCACATAATTACTAACACTTCGCTATGTCTCTTCGCATTCCAATCCAGAAAAAATCTCTAGCAACTCTTTGGAAGGTTTTTTGTGTTCCTTCGTGGCCTCCGCTGACTCCGCCATGCACCTCACCGATGATTCGAGGTACCCACTCAGTAGTCTGTGGCAAAACCAAGCGGTCGCGGTAATAGACCAGCCCATCCTTGACGGTGTACCCTTCCAAATTCTCGTTGCCGTCTGCGATTCGATTTCGTAATGTGATGATTTCCGGATCAGTTTGAAGTGCCTGTGTCATCTGTTCCTGTAACGTCACCTTGGAGACCGAAAGTGCCTTCAGGTCGGAGCTAGCTCCTCTTCGGGAAAGTGCGTCTGCTGCCCCATTTTCTTTACCGGGTTTATATAGGATTTCAAAGTTGTACCCGGATAATTTCGCGATCCATTTTTGGTGGTCACCTGGTACGGTTCGCTGCTCGAGTAGGTACTTCAAACTTTTCTGGTCGGTAAGAACAGTGAACTTTCGTCCTAGCAGATATGGACGCCACTTCTGAACTGTGAACACGATCGCCATTAATTCTCTTTCATACACTGATTTTGCCTGTGCTCGAGGACCCAATACATGGCTGTGGTAGGCAACCGGTCGACCTTCTTGCATTAGGACCGCCCCGACTCCGTGGCCAGACGCATCCGTCTCAAGGGTGAAACTTTTCGCAAAGTTCGGTAGTGCCAAGATGGGCACTTGGGTCATCACTTGTTGCAATTTTCGAAATGCTTGAGTTGCCTCCTCCGTCCATTTAAACCCGTCTTTCTTCAACAAGTCTGTGAGTACTCGCGCGATCGTTCTGTATCCCCTTACGAATTTTCGGTAGTATCCGGTTATCCCCAAAAACCCCCGTAACTCACGAAGGTTTCGCGGAAGAGGCCATTTCGTCATGGCCACAATCTTTGACGGGTCGGCTTCCACCCCGTTTCTAGTTACAATATGACCGAGATAATCTACCTTCGTTTGACCAAACACACATTTCTTTCGGTTGCAATAGAGGCTGTCGCCCCTTAGACAGTTGAACACTAATTTTAAATGACCACGGTGTTCTTCTATATCCCGACTGTAGACTATGATGTCGTCAAAGAAAACCAGCACAAATTTGCGCAAGTATGGCCGAAAGACCCTGTTCATGAGTGACTGAAAGGTGGACGGCGCGTTGGTCAGCCCAAACGGTATGACCAGAAACTCGTAGTGCCCTTCGTGGGTCCGGAAAGCTGTCTTATGAACGTCCGACTCCTTCATTCGTATCTGGTGATATCCGGACTTCAGATCTAATTTGCTAAACATCGTGGCTCCATGTAGTTCGTCTAAGAGTTCGTCGATGACAGGGATCGGAAATTTGTCGAGTACCGTCGATTTGTTGAGGGCCCGATAGTCGACACAGAATCGCCAACTTCCATCCTTCTTTTTGACCAAGAGGACCGGACTCGAGAACGGGTTTGTGCTTGGCCGGATGATTCCCGAATCGATCATCTCTCCTACTAGCTTCTCAATTTCGTCTTTTTGCAACTGCGGGTATCGATACGGTCGAACATTTATGGGTTCCATTCCGCCCTTTAGCACAATCGCGTGCTCGTGATCACGGGATGGAGGTAAACCAGCCCGCCGCCGCAACCACCCTCCCACCACCACTGCCACCACCGCCCCACTGCCGCCACCACCGTCACCATCACCACCCCCATTTTCGCCACCGCAACCCCGATGTCGCCACCGCCCTTACAGCCGAGGGTGCCGACACCATCGCCGTTGACGCCGAGGCCACCGTCGTCCCTTTCGAGGCCATCGCCACCACCGCTGTGGCTACCGCCGCCACCGCTGTTGTCTACGAGGCAACCCCCCCCACTGCCGTTGCCGTTGAGGCCACCGCAATCGCCGTCGTCTACGAGGCAACCGCCCCACGCCGTGGCCACCGTCGCCACTACCATCGTCTAGGAGGCCACCGCCCCCACCGCCGTCGTCGCTGAGGCCACCGCCTCCACCGCTGTTGTCTACGAGGCCACCGCTGTTGTCTACGAGGCAACCGCCCCCACTGCCGTTGCCGTTGAGGCCACCGCAATCGCCGTCGTCTACGAGGCAACCGCCCCACCGCCGTGGCCACCGTCGCCACTGACGCCACTACCATCGTCTAGGAGGCCACCGCCTCCACCGCCGCCACCGCCATTGCCGCCGAGGCCCCCACCACCGCCGACGCCAAGGATTGAAAAAATGAAAAATGAAAAGTGATGGAAAAATGCTTAAATAAATGAGTTTTCTAATTTTTTAAAAATGGAAAATGAAAACTCCATCATTTCAAGTAAACAAGTTTTCTAAAATTTTCATAGAAAACTGAAAATGGAAACTCCACTCCAATTTTTTAAAACGTTTTCTATGGAAATGAAAACACTTTTCCACAACTAAACATAGCCTAAGTTGACAAAATGGTGAAGAGATAAAGTCGTAAAAGGGTGACTTGTGTTTATCACTTAACTTCAAATATACAACCTAAAAGTTGTCCCTATGACCCTATCCAAAATTTATTTATAATCTTAAATTTTATGTTATGTATTTTAGTAAATAATATTTAATTCTATGAAAACAATTTCTAATGCTTTGTAGTATAATATAGATATAATTTTTTATTTATGAAAACAATTAGTATTTCATGTATTCAAAATCTTTCCAGATTAAATATCAAACAGCGGTTCAATTAATACACTTCAGTAGGTTCCAGTGGTTAAATTGGCCCGCCCAAATTCCTCACACTTTTCCTCACCCCCAAAAATTTGAAATCCACTTCTCTCTCTATCTATCTTGTAAATCTAAACCCAAATCGAACACAAATCCACTTGGATCCACCGATTTCAGATGGCAGATAGCACCGATTTGGCTTCTTCACCGCCTACATCTGCTCCAATCGTTGTTATGGTATGTTTGATGTTTCCTTCCTCTTTTTTTGAATTTTTTGATCTCCGTTTGATGCTTGTTAATCAAACTGTTGTTTTTGTTTGCAGAAGAGTGAGAATGTGACACCGATTAATTCAAAGATTGCGGTATGTATGTTTTCAAGATGCTTTTGCATTGTTTAAGTTGACTTGAAACAAAAACCCTAATAATTGGTGTGTTTGCTGTTTTCCAGGAACTGAGTGAATCGCGGGCGGAACTGCTTACCAGAATTCAAAGTTTGAAGAATGTAATAAAACCTTCATTGATTGCTTACTTGATGTTTGATTGAAACTACTAATTTATCTATAATGGAGATTGATTTATTTGTTTTATATTCATTCAATCTACTATTAAACTTAGTTTTGTGGTTTTTTTTTAATCATATGAAGGATCTTCAAAGTTGGAGGTCAAAGTTGGATACTCAAGTTAAGAGCTACCGTGATGTAAGTAGTTCTTCTCACTCTTATGCAGATTTCATTAATTTCTCTCCATCTATAGGTATCATGATTTCTTATATTGGGATTGTGGATAGTTTATGATTTATTGAATTATTTACTCTTTCGATTTATTGTAGTTTGAATTTTGATTAGTAGGGATAGATTGTGAAAATGTGATTGAAAAACAAGACCATTGCACTTCACATTTTTTTTGTTCAAAAACTGCTCAATTTTTGGTATTCTATTGTTCTTTTTTGAATTTATTACAAGAATAGTTAACTACTTGTGGCTTTGTATTGTTGCTTTTATTTTCCCTTCTGAGTTTTATTATTGTTTTTAATTCCAAATTCTTAACAGTGCATACATAAATCGTAAGCAGCAAGTTCAGGGTTTTCCCCTGTCTGTCAGATTATACCAATAAGATTTAGACTGATGAAAAGAATCTTTTGATTCCCATGAAATCATTATGTAGTGGTGACAGAAAATGCAGGGTAGAAGCCATGGTGGGGAAGGTTAGGATGTGGTTAGAATGGCAAACGTTAGCTCTACTGCTCTATAATGCAAATGGTGCATGACTGTTTTGATGCTAGTCTGCTAGACATGTGGCTCATGTACTGACCTAACATTGCGGCAGATCTAGACCTAAAACCATCTTGAAACCAGGGTTTGAGAAATTGAAACTTAAGGTTGTAAGAGAACGATAACATCTGAATGATACTTCTCTACCCTCTCAGATTGGCTATATGTAGGAAGTAGGAACTATGATAAATTGAGTAAATAAAGAAATTGAAAATGACAAGTATCTGCAACTTTTAATAACCATTCATCAGATTTTGATAATGCCAAACTGGGATATAGCTGTTTTTTCAGTTTTGAAATGTTCTTTGTGTCAAGTAGCCTATTAGATTATATCCAATGGGGATACCAAGTACCTATTTCGACAATAGATTGCTCCAATTGAAGCCCCACAGCTTACACAAAAAATTGGTGTAATGAATAATACCACACCAAATTCGGTTTACACTATTCATTTACTCCAAGTTTTACACCAGTTAGAGAAGATGGAAAAGGAATAGACCTAGAATCTTACATTTTGGTGTTGCCCATTGGAGAAAATTAGACTGAACCTTAAAGATTTGGTGTTACCCATTGGAGTCAAAAGTGTTGCACACTCCTCTATTAGTGTCCTTTGGATAATTGAACCTTAAATGAGTTCTGAATTAGGGGCATGGATGTCTACTTATTTTTGCTCAATTATCTTCTTAATATATAAATACACTCGAAGATTAGATTCTTAAATCTAGTTTTTTAATAAGATCATCTAGCTAAATATCCCATTCTGCACTCTCTTTTTTTTTTTTTTTTTTTTTTCTTTTTTTTCTTTTGTGATTTTGAGAATCTGTGTTAATGTGATCATCCATTACAATTTGTGATTGCAGGAGCTCTCAGACCTTAAGAAAACCCTCAATGTGGAAGTGGATCAGCTTCGATCTGTAAGGATCCTTTTGCAATACCCTTGTACTATAGTTTTTGATTTAACAACTTCTATATTCTCATTCATATGATGGATACGGGATTCTAGGAATTTAAAGAGCTAAGAACTACTCTTCAGCAGCAACAAGAAGACGTAACTGTTAGTTTAAAGAACTTGGGGGTAAGTTGTGTCCGGTTTCTTGTTTGGGCAAATTGCAAGACAAAAACCACCTATTTTGGTCTGGATCTTATTTTGTGCAACATACCACCAAAACATACGTTCATTTCGGTAAGAGTAAAATACATTTTTGATCCCTGTGGTTTGACAAAAGTCTCACTTTTGGTCCCTACAGTTTAAAAAATACACATTAGCCCCTGCATAAACGCTATTTTGTCCGATTTTGGTCCCTCTGACTAACAACCGTTAAATAAAACCGTTAGTTTGGGGTTAATTTGATTTTTTTCCAATTTTTTGTAGTTTTTGCTTTAAAAATAACCATAAGGACCAAAAATGTAACTTACTTTATTTATATACCCTTCACCTTCATCTTCATCTTCTACCACCACCAACCATCACCACCACCGTCACCACCAACCATCACCACCTACACACTCATCTTCATCATCCACCACCACCACCTACACACTCATCACCACTTACACACTCATCTTCATCATCCACCACCACCACGACCAACCATCACCAGCTACACAGATCTGTGGATAATCGGAGGAGGAGTTTAGAGAGATAGGTTGAATACGGTTGTGCTAGTTTCTCTCCACCTCCAGATAGACACCCTTTCCTTCTTTCTTTCTCACTCTCTATTTCATCCCCAATTTCGTACAACGTGTCCTTTAACCCTAAATCCTAAATTTAATTTCCCCCAAATTCATCCAAATCCCCCATCGGAGATCTCAATTTTCCGGCCACGGAGACGAATACCCACACCAACTTCACCTACATGTGTCGGACTTTCACCAACCTCTCCACCGCAAACCACGATTCCACCGCCTTCAGTGACCGCTCCGGCGAATCCCCGATCACTTCCTCCCAGAGCCGCTGCCTCCTCCTCTCCTACGCCTCCGACAACTACGACGACCTAATCCAGCACCTCGTCCTAGGGCTCAAATCAACCTTCATTGACGACCAAAACCAAGCCGCCATGGAGCTTCGCCTCCTCGCCAAAAACAAGCCGGAGAACCGACTTAAAATCGCCAGAGCCGGAGCAATCCGGCCATTGATCTCTCTAATCTCCTCCTCCGATCCACAGCTTCAGGAGCACGGCGTCATGACGATTTTAAACCTATCCACAGCTTCATGGTGGTGGTGGTGATGGTGGTGGTGGGTGTCAGATCTGGGTCGTGGTGATGGTGGATGATGAAGATGGGCGTGTAGATGGTAGTGGTGGGTGGTGGTGGTGGTGGGTGTGGTGGTGATGGGTGATGGTGGTAGAAGATGAAGATGAAGGTAAAGGGTATATAAATAGAGTAAGTTACATTTTTGGTACTTATGGTTATTTTTAAAGCAAAAACTACAAAAAAAATGGAAAAAAATCAAATTAACCCCAAACTAACGGTTTTATTTGACGGCTGTTAGTCAGAGGGACCAAAATCGGACAAAATAGCATATTGCAGGGGCTAATGTGTATTTTTTAAACTGTAGGGACCAAAAGTGAGACTTTTGCTAAACCACAGGGACCAAAAATGTATTTTACTCTTTTGGTAAACCAGATGTAGCATGAAAATACAATGTATTTTGGTTTGATTTCTATATCGTGCAACCTACTTTGGGTTAATGTTTGAGATATCACATCTGAGGTACCAAAATGAAGGTTTTTCAGATAAAAGGGACGTTGCATTTTCATACAATTTGCCCTTCTCCTTGCAACATTTTGCGCTAAAAGTACAAAATCTGAACTTATATTTGTCTGTAACTTGTGTAAGTACAGCTGCAGGATGTGGCAGGAGACGTTAAAGATACCAAAAGTTCGACAATTGAAGAAGAGACCGTGTAAAAGAAACTTGGAACAAAGTTTGAATTTAGAGGTCATGTGCCATCTTCTTTGCCTATCAATATCATGTGTCAATTTTGTGTTGCCTGAAGAACATTGTGGTATTATAATCCATGCTAAATGATTTTAAACATCTCCCAACTTTATTCATTGTGATGCAAGAATTCTATCCATCCGATCGAGATATTTCATTGGTCATGGTTCGTTGCAATTTAATTATCGTACCTGTTAAAATGAAGAAAAGACGTATGTTTGGAAGATTGATTTTGAACGGTATTTTCCTCTGCTGATTATATCACAAACCGCAACCTTGTGTGTCTCAATTTAGGTGCCATTTTATGCATTTAGGTACCTAATTTGCATTTGGTGTAGAATCTTTTTCTTTACTAGATACGTAAATGGTGGTTTGCAGAAACAATTTCAAAAGGAAGATGAAGATATCAAAGAGCAGGACCTTTCATAAGACGAACTAAGAAAGAATTGAAAATCACGAAGATGATCTAGAACAAACATTTTCAAAAACAAATAACAAACCAAAAATAAAATAAAAAATAAGCTGAAATAATTTACAAAAGTCAAAAAGTAATTAAAAATGACGTCAATTATAGTGACATCTGAACATACCAAAGTACACTTCATTTTAAAACCGGGAAAAAGGAAAAAATATCATTGGTTTAGATTGAGTTGTATTGGTTCTATGAATGATAGGGAAATTACATATTTTAATCAATTAAAAGTATGTAATGCATCTCCTAATTAATTTCTTCCTAACTTTATCAAAATAATCAAGTTCTTTGCCATGTGGTCTTCACGTGTATAGATTGTATCCTCAACTTTTCTATAATTTTTTTAAAATGAAGAATGAAAATATAAAATCTCAAAATAAAAATAAAAAATACAATCATCTCCGATAGATTCTCTATTTTAGAGGTTTCATCATTCATTATAATATTAAAATATTCCATCGATGTATTAAAAAATTATTTTTCACTCTAAAGTTTTATTTTTAAAGCATTCTATTGGCTATTACATTATGTAATCTTTGGAGCTATCTTTATATTTGGAGAAAAATCCATTCTCCTATTTTTTTCATTTTGAAGATGGATTTGGAGAAGCTGTTGGAGCACAATTTTAGTGTAAAATCTCCATATTCTTTATTTTTCTTCATTTTGAAGAAGATGTTGGAAATGCTCTTAGCAAATGTGATTTATAATGATTTTGGCAGAAGGTATGCAACTCCTCCATTTATAATCATTAAAGTTTACACAATTGCAAGTGGAGGGCAATTTAATCGGTGGTTTTTGCCATTGAAATGTTGTGTGAATAAGAGAGAGAGTGAGAGAGCGCCAATAAGAGAAGCCAAAGTAGCAAATAAATACATATCTTGAAACTTCATTCACAACTTCACATATCTTGAAACTTCATTCACAACTTCATTTTTTTTGGAAGAGGTATCCCAGACCACATTGGGCCCAGACTAATCTTCTGCAATTTTGGGCCGAAGCCCGACTACTAAAGCATGCATTTGTGATATAGATTAGTCCCCCCGTACTTGTCACTAAATAGTTTGTAAAACGAGTGGTTTCCGCCCTTGAAGGGAATGTTTGGTGGCGGAGGTTGAATGGACGAGTTATTGAATCTTGGATTGAAATTTCTTTTACCTATTTCTCTAGGTAATCTATTATTAACAACTTCTTCTCAACTTAGTTCATCGTAAAAGAATGCTTCTATATTCGTTACTTGTGGCAAACAAAGAGAAAGAAACAAGTATTCAATTTTTTTTAGATATTCACGATATGCTCCCTATAGTAACTGAGTTCATGAGTGTGGCGGATGTCCGCCATTGGCAGACACCCCATGGCAGAGAACTTAGTTATTTTGGTAAACATTGGAAGAAATTGGTTAGGAGATGAATTATATACTTTTAATTGGTTAGAATAATTAATTTCCCTAAATGATATCAACTACATTTGAAATGAAATGTTATGCATATCTATGTGTATATATGTATATATGCACTATGTAGAGGAAAGTTTAAATGGTTCTTTTTCTCGGTTGTCCTCACGTTCGCAATCAAATATGAGTTTTTATTTGAATATGACCCTATGTATGTATGTATATGTATAGTAGTCGAGTTTAAATAAGAAAAATATATATTTAAAATAACACGAGAACTAACAAAATAACATATGATTTTACATTTTAAAATGTACTCCCTTCGACCCAAAATTATTGTCCAGTTTTGTTTTTTGAATGTCTTTCTTTTTCGACTTTGACCTTAAATATTTTTATTTGTGTTATATAATGGTTGATGCAAAATATAAGAATGAGTTGTGTTTTTAATGTATTTTCATTAGTATAATTTCCATCAAGTATTATATAGCACAAACAAAAATATATAAGGTCAAAGTTGAAAAAGAAAGACTTTCAAAACTCAAAACTGGACAATAATTTTAGGACGAAGGTAGTATATCTTTTAACTTTTCAAGATGATTGTTTACGCTTTTTTATGTAGTAATATAGATAAATTGTATCATAAACACTTTTAAGTATTCTATGTTAAATATTTACATATAATAAGTGGTCTTATAAAAGTTTTTAACTAAGAGGATGTTTACCAAAATTTATATTAAATTTTGTATGGATAAATTAGTCAATGTTATTTACTTTTTCATTTGATAGAAATGATCAATTTACCCCTTAGTATTATTTGATAAATAATTGTTGATTTTTTAAGTCAATTGATGTTTCTAAAACACAAAAAATATTCTAACATCAAAGCATAAAACAAAGAATCAACAAGCATATGTATACTACTTCATTCTGGTGCTTCAAGTAATCAAACAAAGCCATGTGCTTCCAAAGTAAAAACCCACAAAACACCTTCGGAGAAATCATATGAAGGAAAAATCAAGTATTGCAAGATTATAAAGCTTAATGAAATCAATTTTGAGAAATCAAGATCATAGTTCGCATATGGAATCAAAGTCCTATAGTGCCTTTGCTAGCAACAGACTCATGAATGGGTAGGGTTCAAAGAAAATATTTATTTTTTCAAGTTGGCATCTTTATTGAATCAGGCCATCAGGGTAGGATTTGTTATTTTTTTTTTCTTTGGTTGAATGCGGACAATATCAATTCTTCAACTTTGCGAATAAGCTTGCAAGTGTCTGGATAAGCCATAAGTAAACACTATATTTAGTCTGAGCAAATAAGCTATTCAACCCATTAAGCTGATCATTAACTCCTAAATAACAACCCCCAAGTCATATTTTTAACAAATCAATATCTATAAATACGTTTAAATAATAATATGATAAGTGATTAATAAGTTTCTATTAAGAGAGTTATACATAAATTAACATGCCTTTTAAAGAAATACATAATTTTGTTAGGTAAGCTATGTGGTTTATAAAAAAATCACACTATACGCCTATAAATTAAAAAAATAATGGAAAATTTCTCTATAGTTTACATTTTTACACGCCTTAGATCTCTATACCTTAACACTATTAAGTTTGGTGATATGCATAATGTGATTTGTATAATACAAATATAATACTAAATATAAATCTTTTATGATTATTTACAAGAAGGTATAATGGTGCTATATATGAGTTAACAAGGCATGGGGATTGGGATGGTACGTCTCGTCCTCGATCTCCAATCTTTGTCCCCGTCTCGTCTCCATTCCTGCTTGAAATATGATTACATCCCCAACCTCATCCCCAATGAGAAATGAAGATCCCCATGGGGAATTGCAAATTCTTTTCCCCGTTAACTTGAGATATTTTAAATTAAATGTGTATTTTACCACACTCAATTAAATTTGTCTATGTATAGATCTCACATATTTTTAAAACTTTGCTTTTATAGAGTATCAAATATTCATATATGAACAAAAATTATATCATACAACATACCTAAAAGCAAAAATAAAATCAATTTAATACAATAAAACTCAAGGGTTACTCAAATACCATGTACCATGTCCAACCACATGAATCAAAGCACATCAAGTAATATCCAGAAAATTACAACATTATTACATGTACCATACACCCACACGAATCAAAACACATCGAGTAATTTCCATAAAATAACAACATTAGACGTAATTTTACATAATTCTTAATTCTTAATGTATTTAATGATAAATATATAATGTATTTAATATATTGGGAACATGGTAGGTTAGGGATCACATTACATGACAACCCAATTTTTAACTTTTAGGGATCCCGGTCTATCCATGGTCCCTGGATTTGCAGGAAATCCTTGGCCCAGGTTATGGTGGGTATATAGGGTTACCCAGTGGGACATGTCTCATTCTCATGCTAAGAGTTAACTACTAGCTAAACATGTGAAACTTGTATTTCAAAACAACATTAGACTATCGCAACATTATCTTAAAACGAAGAGCTCTTATTCTTCTAGAACTCTAGTGACGTTTGAAGATGGGTAAAGTAGAAAAATATTATGCTCTAAATTCTATGGATGTCGTACAATGATACCCTCGAAAGTCTTATGCATCTTTATTTCTTATTAATTAAGTTATTATATATTATTGATGCGGTCGACAAAGATTTGGTGGGCGCAAAACTGAATAATGTTCTGATCTCAATGAGTGTCCTGCTCGAGATAAATACATGAACTACTTATCATGATAAGAGAACTTAATGTAATATTCCATAACAATGATATAATAATTACAATTACATTAACATCACACAAACTTGGTTACATAAAACTCTTGGAACAAGAAAATCAATCTGTAATCAGAATCTCATACATTTTATTCAAACAATAAACATGCAGTATCAATAATGAGTATACATCATTACCCAGAAGAAAATAGTTGTGTAGTGGCTATCTAGCCATGGATCATTTATAAGTCTCTCACTTCAAACACATTAGGACGAGCCTTAACCACGATATCATATAAATGCATGGACTTTAACTTATTAAAGTCTTTAGGTAAAGAGATGAGGTGCACTGATGAACTTCTATGAAATTGAAACAGATCAGGGTCGTTGTAGTATCGCTCCCACCCTAGAGGCAAGAGCATTCTCTCGAGCACCTCATATGAAGTGACCACTTGATTAGTAGCTACATGAACTAATACCTTACGACGACTAGACCCCTGGAAGGAAGGGTTGTCCTGGAGCCGAACCACACCGTTCTTGAAGACCCAAACACCCGACATGTATAGATATACAAGAGTGTGTATGTATATGTAAATGGTGAATTGAAGATGTTGAAAGTGGATTTGGTAATGGTTGTTTATATAGGGATTGGGGTTTAATATCTAGAAGATCATATAGATGCCAAGTAATGAAGAAAGTATTCGTGGGGGACCTTTGGGAGTAGGATGCAACCATGGAGATTGTGGTATTTAACACTAGCCCACGTGTGTATGTGTGGGGGAGGCCATTGGAATCCAAAATCCTTTTTCCATATCTTCTTGCTTTGGATTATTTTGGAGCATAAGTTTATTATTACATATATATTAATTATACATATTCTTTTATGATGAATTGAAATTTAAAGAACAAAATGTAGTACCATTGGAAGATTAAAAAAAAGTATATTAATTTTTAAACAATACATTATTTATCTAGAAAGTTTGATCACTTTATAAGTTTCCAATCCTTTTGATTATATATCATTAATATTGATTCTATTCTATATCATTAATATTGATTCTATATTCATCTTTTCTTTTTGTTACTAATAAATGATAACATATAAAAAACTAAATTATATACATGAACTATTTGAACTTCTGTAGAATATAATCATCTTGTTATTTCAATAATTTTGTATTAAATATAAAAGGAAAAAGAAGGGGTGGGGTGGGGGAGGGGTTTCTCAAATTGTAGGTGATCGTTGGAATAAATCTTTCCAAAAATGGAAAAGGAATGGAGATGCATGTAGTATTTAGCATAAAGTAATATAATATGGTTGGAGGGGCCTACAAGAGGAGATGCTTCACCATTATATACTTTTTTTTTGATGAAGTTTATTAAGATTGCAATAAAGTTTGTTTTAATTCCTTTTCATTGTAACAATTCTTTTTTATAACAATTTTCTTTAATTTTATAATTATCTTGAACAATAACTTAATAATTTATAGCATTCGATAACATGGATAGCAGCGAGGTGGACGGTAAGGCAACACCGTTTAGTTCGTGAGGTTGTTGACAATGGGTATAGGAAGTTGCAGGAGACGATGACGGTTGGAGTTGCAGGCGACATTAATGGCGACCAATTGTGGAGGGAGGGACAATCGTTCGTTAGAGAACTAAGAAGGAGGCCGTGTGGATCGCTAGAAAAGGGAATTGTTGGTTGAAAGATGAGAAAGAAGGAGATGGAGGGGGTTCGTTGAAAAAAGGGAAGAAGGAGACGTAGGGGGGTTTGCTGAAAAAAAGGAAAAAGGAAAGGAAGGGAGATGGTTGGGTTCGGCAGCCAAGGGGGGGGGGGGGGGTTAACTCACCCCTGTAATTTTAATCCCTAAAAAATTACAGATTTGGTCATCGGACTTTGATTTCAATAAGAAATAAACAATTGAAAGAAACAAATTTCCCTCACTTAACTACCAGGAATTAACATTCGTTAGTGACATCGATCAAATCTGTTACGAAATGTCGAAATCACAAACTCTGGGGACTAAATTAGAATAAACAAATTGTAGGAAACCAAATTCGTTAGATTTTAGAAACCTCAGGGACCAAATCTATAAATTACCCAAAAACAAACCAGTAGGATGCTTAATTCTAAAAGACGATTCTATATAATTATAAAAGGATTAATTTGATGTTTAGATTGAAAACGAAAATTTCAATCCTCGTTCTTTTACTTTCAAATAGAAAACGAAAATTTTAATTCCCACCTTTTTACTCACATAAATTAAATTAATAATAAAAAATATAGATTTAATAATTTGATTTAGAAATTTAGAAATTTGATTTAATATTTATTAATTTTAGTATTTAACTAATTGTTTATTTAATAATTCGGGTTAATCGGATCATTATCAGTTTTACCTGAACCTGATCTATTCTTTTTTCGTGTCATGTTCGTGTCGATCCATTTTATACCCATTTTTAGTTTCAAATCGGGTTCGTATCGACCCATTTCATGTCCGGTGCAGGTCGGGTTTCAGGGTTCGTGTCTCAAATTACCAGCCTTACATTCATTTGGCCCGTGTGGATTTAATAAAGTGGTTGAATTAAGTTATTTGACATATATTATGATGCTTGCTTGGATTCGAAGCTTGATTTTAAGTCGGGTCGGATCGCACATAGTTGACTTTGTTGACTCTTGTAGAAATTAAGTTATTAATTGGACATGGTGGTATTAATGTGTAGGTTTTTGGATGAGAACTATCAATACCCGACATGCACGCAATTAAGTAAGTTTTCATGAGACTTACAATGAGATGTATACATATGCACAAAGTAAATTTACCATGTTATGATTTCTATTGGTGGATATTATGCATGATAATAATTTTATCAATTGTCATCAAATTTATCAATAAGCGGCATAATGCAATCAACTAAGTCGTCATTTTATCTTTCTTGTCATCAAGTTCGTTGTTCTTCTTTGTTCATCTCATAGTTGAATAAACTTTTTTCAAGGCGTCTATTAAGTCTTTTGACATTTCTCTAAAACTACAAGTTAAAATCTTCGGGTGTTATGCGAATTTTGACGACTTCGAACTTTCCTTCTTCATGTCAAACCTAATACTGGAGATTTGTCATGACGATTCATGCCTCAGCCTAGTCTTGATTTTGAATTCGGACTTCTTAACGCTCAAGGTTCATTTATTGTTATAATTTTTGCATCAAAACACAACATCGTCTTCAACACTCATAATATATATATATATAAGCTACTGTCCTTGCTCTTATGTCTTCGAAGGTCTAAGTAGGATATTTAGTTAAATCGAAATGTAGTTCTGAGATGGCATCCAAACCACATTTATAAGCTTCAGTTTTGGTTCAACCGTCAGAATTGAAGATATTGGTTATTTCAAAATTGAAACAATTAGAGTAGATGTGTAAGGATTGTCTATGGTGGATTGGAGACATTAAAAGTGGATATGGTAATGGTTATTGATATAGGGGTTGGGTTTAAATGCCTAGTCAGGAAGAAAATACTATACTCGTGGGGACCTTTAGGAGTCGGGATGCAACCTGGGATTTTGTGTTTTCTATGATCCTAGACCATGTGTGTATGTGTGGGGGAAGGCCATTGGAATCCAATACAAAAGTCTCTTTACCCATAAGTCATCCTTGGATCACTTTTTTGGAAAGTTGTATATATCTGGTCCAATTTGCACGTAACTCAAATCCTGAATTTGGCATAGAAACGATATATCCAATGGGCGTTAGACCTGGTAAAAAACCACCAAACCCATATTTTAATAGTTGAGCTGCCCCAAAAGAGTTGTCTTTAGAAACCTTTTGTTTCAGCCTCATACTTTCTTGTTCCTACACAATCCAAACTATTGACTGTACTTTAACATGTAAAAAATGTATGCTCTCAATTGACGTGTAATATGATATTTTTTTATCGCTACATGGTCCTGTATCAAAACTGTCGATCTACTTATAAAAAATCCAAAATATCACATATTACAAGATGTACATTCTGCATATGTCATTTTTGACATGTAACTTGACAATAGAAAAATATGAGATTTAAATGTTTTGAGATTTTATATTATTCAAATTCTTTTGTCGATGTCTGACTTTTGAGGCATAAAATATTTATTTGACCAATTTGGCATCATGGTCCCTCCCTCGGGTTTGATGTACCTCTAGTTAACTTTGTGCATGAAATATGGTCCATGCATCACGCTCTAGCTTTGCAGATCACATGACTAACATCCGTGGAGGTGGGTTGGGGTGGCACCTTTTGTTGATTAAAATGGATCAGAATCTACTTTCTTGCATCTTTTTTCTTGTCAATGTCATATTTTATTCAACTGATATTAGATTTATTTATTTTTCATAAAAACAAAACAACTACTTAGTATTCATTCAATAAAAGTGACTTCAAGATTTGATTGCATTTGTAGCCAACAAAAAACACTCTCTTGCTTTCTTTCCCCTTTACGAAAATTTTAGATTGTGTTAACAAGCCAACTCTTCAAGCTAGTATCCTTTTATTCTAAACCGACATCAATATTAACATATGTGTGTGTGTGTCTATATATACATATGTACATTGATAAATTTTATAATCACAAACTTCATATATAGAACTTGAAATTCAAAGTCTGAAAACTTAGAGAATGTATTGGTTTATAGTAATAAATACATGATTCATGCTCAAACCATTTGGTTTGAAGAAATGAGCTAGGTAATTGAGACTACAAAGTTCACTTGAAGTTGAAAACTACCTCATGAAAAATATTTCGAGTAGAACCAATTTCTAAGTCAGTATATGAATCAACAAAACTATTAGTGACCACTACAGATTATTGTTCTTTTAGGCCATAATTTTGGTTAGTTGTGCTTGTCCAGACTAGTTCCATTGAACCTTAAGTGATTTCATGGAGCATTGAAGTTGATAGTCGATAGGGCCTTTAGTGTCCCACATTTAGGGTCGACCGCAAGATTGTGGTGGCTTAAGCAACAAGTAAATAAATCCTTTATATCAATTTATTTGATGATAAACTGTTTACTAACTTCTTTTTTTGACATTAACTAGTGTTTGAGCCCGTGCGTTGCACGGCATGAAAAAAAATATATGATTAGGAGAATCGCAAGTAAGTTAAAGTTATGTCGTTCAAAAATAAAAAGTAAGTTAAAGTTAAACATAAATTATTAATTAATAACTAATAAAATGTGATTAACAATGTATTTGAAGTGTTTAAGAAATAGCTATTTTAATTGGTTAATATGTAAATATGGAATTTGTAAAGCTTTTAATTGCATTTGCATGCATTACACAAAGTTAAAGGTGAAATGTGAAGAAATTGTCCTAATATTAATTTCAATAAGTTAACTTTATGACACCAACCTTAGCGATATCACTCACTTCATCTACCAATTGAACTATAATCGATAAGAGCAATACTTTGTTAAAACTTAAAACTATTAATTTCAACGTATCAGTATAATAATATAATAAATGGACCATCTGATGTCAATATATTTTTCTAAAATACTCAAAATTTAACCGAATTATCAGTAACATATAAATGATTATTATTAATTATCAGGTCTTATAATCTCAAAACATCAAACTTTTATTTGAAAATATACGATTCAAATGTAATAAATGTCTTATGATAACAACAAATCCAACAATATCAAAAAAGAAAAAAATAGATAATAACAAATCATATTTTTTGATAAATATAATTTTACACATCTTTTTAAAATCTTCCATGTCTTCTTCAACTTTCATCTTATTCATCCACACCAAAAGAATCTTGTAGGATTTCACTTTGTTTATGATTGTCACCTGTAAGAAACAAATATCGTTATAAAATAAAATAAATTCAACTCTAATCTTCTTCATCCCCATCAAATGATCTATATAACTCAAAAGTAATCACAATGTTCTTTTAATAACAACAAATCCAACAATATGAAAAAGAATAAATATGTAATAACAAATCACATTTTTGGAGAGTATATATACTTACATACCTATTTAAAAGTTTTTATCAACTTCCATCTTCTTCATTCCTTTCAAATGATCTAATATAACAAAAAAATAATCACAATTGTCTTTTAATAACAACAAATCCAACAATATAAAAAAGAATAAATAGGTAATAACAAATCACAATTTTGGAGAGTATATACTTACATACCTATTTAAAAGTTTTCATCAACTCTCATCTTCTTCATTCCCTTCAAATGATCTAATATAACTCAAAAGTAATCACACTCGTCTTTTAATAACAACAAATCCAACAATATGAAGAAAAAAATAGGTAATAACAAATCACATTTTTTGGATAGTATAGTTACATACCTGTTTAAAAAAATTTCATCAACTCTCATCTTCTTCATCCCCATCAAAGGATCTATATAACTCAAAATAATCACAATGTTCTTTAAACAACAAATCCAACAATATGAAAAAAAATAGGTAATAACAAATCATATTTTTTTAAAGGATATACTTACATACATGTTTAGAGGGTTTTCTTCAACTCTCATCTTCTTCATCACCATCAAATGGTCTATATAACTCAAAAGTAATCACAATTGTCTTTTTATAACAACAAATCCTATAATATGAAAAAATAGACAATAACAAATCACATTTTTTGGAGAGTATACTTACATACCTATTTAAAAGTTACATACCTTCTTCCACTTATTGTCTTCATCATCAAGAGAATTTATAAGATTTCAATTTATTTATTATTGCAACTTCTCAAAACCAAATTTATTAACAAATAAAGAAAGTAAATGAAAAGGAAAATCAAGAGTTTGGGGGTTAAAACTTGGTATGCAAAATTACAAAAAGAACCCGATTTAACATGAATTACACATTTTTATATAGGGGCGAAAAAGTCTTTTACATATCCAACATTTAAAAAAATAAAAACATTGAGAAAAAAGATAAATAGGTTTCTTGGCCATAGGAGATGCCACATAGGATCTTATTGGTTTTCCATCGTTTTCACCATCAGAACTTTAAACTGCTGCAGAATACAAACCTACGCTTCCATTGAAAAAACATAATAAAAATATGAAAGAAAAAAGTAAAATAAACTCTAAAATGTCAACGAAAATCAATAAGTAATAATACACGGGTTAGTATTCTTAAAGTAAACATGAAAAATGACTTGGTTAAAGAATAACCATTTGTGAAATAAAAGAACAAATCAAGTGATTAACATAAAGAAAGACAAAGAGTTGACCTGATATGATTTTGTTGGAAAATAATAGTTTCTGAAATGAAGGATACATGAAGTGATAAGGAGGAAGAATAAGACATTTAGTATGAACGATACATGAAAGAGTTTGAAGGTTTACCTTTAAGAATGAAGATGAAAACATCTAGAGGTTTCATATGAAAATGATGAGAATTAAAGGTTACATCATAATTTATATTATGAAATGATTGAGAATGAAGAGTGGGCAGGAAAAATGAAGAGTTGATAGTAAATGCAAACATAAATGAATAATTAATATTGATGGATAATTAGTGTGGGAGATTAAGGAAAAAAAATGAAAGTAAATGAATAGGTAAATCAAAAGTTGGAAGTTAATATTAGGTATGTAAATTTACAAAAATATCCAAGCTATGAATGAAGTCTACATGTTCCATAAAAATGTCTTTAACATATCTAACATAAAAAAAAAATCAAAAATTTTAGAAAAAAGATAAATAGGCTTCTTGGCCTTAGAAGATGCCACATCATACCTTGTGGTTTTTGCTACACAAATTAAAAACATTATCTGAATTTTAATGAAAGATAAAAGTTATAGTATTAACGTAAATATCAATTAGGAAATATGAAAATGAAAAAACAAAGGAAACAATTAGAATAAGTTTTAAAATTAAAAAAAACAAAAAACTTTTATAACAACCGGGAATATACACAAAAACATATAAAAATAATATAGATTTTTTTTAAATAAAAACAATAATATTGATTGACACACAGATAAACAATATATAGCTTACAGAAATCATAAAGTATTAGCTCACCTAGAAATCTTATGAAGAATGAGCAACAATCAAACAAACATATGAACCCAATAGCAAAACATAGAACTAATAGTTGTTGACTACATTTTTTGTGGAACATTAGGTTGTTATTTATAGATGAATATGTTGTAGGTTTTCTTTTGATTAATAAATTAGAAGATGAAGAGGGTGGGGTATAAATGTTCTTAAATGTTAAATATATGAATGTTAAAGGCAATTAAATTGTTATGTCAAATTACCAAATAGTCTTTTTTATAATAAAACATCTAATTTTCATTTAGGGGTAGAATAGTCTTTAGCTTATTTAATATTTAAAAAATTCAAAAAAATGAGATAATTTCTTTAGGCAAATACTCAATAGATAGGATGTCCACATCATCCTTCCAACATCTTGCTTATATATATATATATATATAGATTTAACTGTTCATCTTATAAATCTCCTTTTATAAGGTTTTGAATAACCAGATTCAAACTCTATTTAGAGTAACGTTTGTGGAGTTTTTTGGGATTTTTTTTTTCAATTATAACCCTTGTTAATATTAACTATTATTAATTAAAAATAAATATTTTATTTATAATTAATAAATATTAATTTATTGTAATTAAAATAAAATATTAATTGAATTAAATTATGAAATTATATATCAATTATAATTATTGAATATTTTCAAATGTTATTAATTATATCAATTATTATTTAATATGTTTACCTATTAAAAAATAAATATAACAAATTTTAAAATATTTATATAAGTTACATAGAATTAAAACTAAATTTTTTTTATAGATAATTAAAATATGCTAAATATTTTAAAAAAAAATATTTAATCTAACTATTAATAATATTATTTTAAAAATTACTTAAGATATGTAAAATTGATAGATTTTATTTGTATTTTTATTAGATGTAATAGTAATTTAAATTATAATTTAATGTAATTTATTTTCCTAAAATTTGTTTTAACAATTCTAAATTTATAGTATAGTATATTATATTATTTAATTTTCACTATCTTATTTGAATTAATTAAAATATCATATTATTATAAATTCATTTTAATTAAACTATTAGAGATTTGTTGTTAGTTATATATATATATATTATAAAATATATGTAATTGATTACTAATTCAAGATGTATTTTTTGGTCATTTAATATACCCATAAGCTAGTTTTATCAAACATAATTTGTTTATTAGTTAACTTATCATCTAGCACCTAAGTTACCCACTCAACAACTAGCTTATCAATTACCAGCTAGCTTATCAATTACCAGCTAGTGTGAGAAGTACTTTTAAACCTGTTGATCACTTTTAATTCAGTACTCTCCCATGAATTGCGACTTAAAATTAAAGAAATTGATCTGATGCATCTCAGTGCATCTTATCTCGTAGCACAAAATGTACTTTTAAGAAATTGCTCCATAGATCCTATATCTATCCATATGAAAAAGTGTGTCTCATCTTTATATTCGTTCATTTAACTTATCATCCAACGGTTGAGAACTCTCACTAAGTTTGGTATTCTCACCGGAACCCAGCCTTAGAAATATAAAATTACTTCAACCCTCCATTCTAGAAGATGTAATGATAAAAGATATATTTGTCAACACAGATTGGATTTCGATAAAAAGTTGTGTAACATCCCGTTTCGTGTTATTATTACTATTATTATTATTATTATTATTATTATTATTATTATTATTATTATTATTATTAGAGTATAATTAGAATTAGGGTTAAGGGTTTCACTAGCCGTTTAACTTGCGGGTCAAGCAACGAGAGTAGGAAAAAGCCCGTTAAAACCTAAGTTAAAACCCTAGAGAATGCGACACTTTTCCTCATTGTGTTTTCCTTAGCCATCAAGTTATCGAGAGAGAGGGAGAGACCGAGAAGAGAGGAGGCCGAGAGAGAGAGAGAGGTCGGCGGGAAGAGGGGGTCGGGAGGATTTCCGGAGTTCTCGTTGGTAGCGTTGTCGTCGTAAGGTAAAAAAACCTCGCCCTCGTCACTCTATGTTTTCGCATATCCGGATGGGATGGAGGTTCGGCAGCCGTCGCCGGCTTTGGTCGGGGACGGTGGCTGTAGGATGCCGTCCTGTCTACGGGGGTGGCTGGTGGTCGGGCGGCGGTGGCTGTATGCGCCGCCGCTGCCGTTTGGCGTCAAGTGGTGGCGGTGGATGACCATGCCGCCGCTGCTGCTTCCCGTGGATTCCGGCCGACGAGGTGGTGGCGCGAACCACCACTGCTGCTGCTGGAGAACCGCTCGGCGGTGGTGGGGGTGATCTACGCCGCCGCCGTCGCGTCCGTTGTTGTTGCTGCTGTTAACCGATCCCGGTGCCGGCGGTGGCTAGCCACGGCTGGCTGCTGTCGAGCAACCGTGGTTCCGGGGTGTGTCCGACGGCGGTGGTTAAGTCAACCGCCGCTGCGGTAGAGTGCAACCAGGGGTCGGCCGGCGGTGCTAAGGGCTTTCCCCACCGTCGCGCCGCTACCCCGTTTCTTGGTGATTTAGCGCCGGCGGACAGTCGGTCGCCGCTGCTGCTGTGGTTCGTGGCGGCTGCCGGTGCGTCATAGGCGGTGCGCGGTGGCGGCGGGTCACCGCCGTTGCTGCCGCCGCTTCTTTGGACCGGCGATGTTGGGGGGGGGGAGGATACTCGTGATGTTTTTTTTCGAATTGTTAACGCGTGACGGGTTTTCGAACGTTAGCTTAGTAGTTAATCTTTAATAGTAACACGTAGGACGTTCTGTTTAAATTTCAGAGTGGTTGCGCGGATTACACTTGTGAGTGATCGTTCTTACGTATTCGTGACATTTTTGAGGTGAGTGGGTTTTACATGCGGTAGGTTATAATTTTATGTATATATATATATGTGCCGTTGATTGTACATGGTGATGGTTCGGGTTACGTGATGACCCGAAGGGCGGGAAACCGCGGATTTCGGATTGCGGGATGGTCCGGTAGACGGGAAACCGTTAAGCTGTTAATGTGGATTATGTGTATGTGCATTTAATTGTAATTTATCGTATGTACCTTTACTCACTAAGCGGTTGAGCTTACCCCTCGTGTTTAAATGTTTTAGGTACGAGCTCCGGTGTTGATAAGGGCAAAGCTCCGGCTTGAGGGTTCCCGGCTGATGGCGTTCCGATCCGATCATTTATTTCTATTGTTGACTTTTATTTTGGGATATTAATATGGTTGACTTGAGATTTTTTTGAGGATGATTACTTATCTATGATTTATGCAAGGTTTTTATTTAAATTTTATTTTAAATTTTTCATTTGGGTTTGGGTGTTACAACTTGGTATCAGAGCCTAGGTTTAAGAGAATCAGCACACACACTCGTGGGTGTGTGTGTGGTTGGACTTAAACCAGGCGGTTGAGAATAATCGGATAAGATCGGAACGGCCAGCGGAACCGTCAAGACGGAGGTAAGCTTTAGTACCTTTAAATTTTATGCACGTAGTAGTTTTATTTCGTAACGCATGCATGATTATATGTGGAATTTATGGGATAGAATGCATGTGATGATGAGCTGTATACGTGATTTTATGTGTCCGTCTAGTTAGTAAGTTGAAGTCTAAATAGGATGGTATCAAAACCAAACGTAAACACCTTGGTACGTCGGGGATGGGTCGTCGGGCATGTTCTTGTTTGATTGTTGCTCGGTGGTCTTGATCCGGCTACCATGCATGGTTGGTTATAGTAATACGGCGCCAATAATAGTGTTACTATAAGCACCTGTGTAAGGTTGGATTTGATTAAGTTCTGGGGACCTTAACTAACTGACAACGGCTAGGGATTCAGCATGCTATGTGGTTAACTGTTACGTATAACGTATGTATATACATGGATCGGTTGTGTTAGCATGCGCGGTAGAAACTAGCCTTAGGGTTGGCATGATCACTATTATTAGGGCTGCGTGTGAGTACCTTAGTAGTGCATAGTGATATTCGTTAAGCTGTGAACTAAGATATTTTAAATCTTCAGAATGGTGCTAACCCGAAGCCAGACTGATGATGGTGATGCCGGGCAATCTGATCAAATTGCCGCCCAAATCACCGAAACCCTACAGCAAATGCTGCCTGGGTTATTCAACCAGATGAGAGATGAGCTGATCCAAACCATGGACCAGCGCATTGATGCAGCCCTTTCGGCTCGTAGCGTAGGATCGGGGAGCACGGGTCAGTCGCAGACTCGTGGGATTACCTTTAAGGACTTCATGGCGTGCCAACCGCCATTATTCGACGGGAAGAAGGACCCTGTGGCTTGCTACCGCTGGTACTCGGCGGTCGAGGGAGCGTTTCGCACTTGCGGGTGCCCTGATGGATCGAAGGTTCTCTTTGCTGTGAACCTTCTTCGCGGAGCAGGGAAAGACTGGTGGGACCTGACGCTCAAGAAGTACACGGAGGCACAGATCGCCGCGCTGACCTGGGAGGAATTCCGGGCTTTGTCCGACGAGGAGTTCGCACCTCGTATCGAGAAGGAGCGGATCGCAGCTGAGTTTCTGAAGCTGACTCAGACGACGGAGTCAGTGAACGAGATCACCGCACAGTTTCTGGAGAAGCTGCTTTTTGTACCAGGCTACGCGAACGACGAGTCGCTGAAGATGGCTCGCTACTTGGGAGTGCTGAAGCCAGAGATCAAGGGAGCGGTGGCTACGGGGAGGTGCAAGACCTTCAGTGAGATGCAGGAGGTTGCGAGGGCTCAGGAGCTGATCCTGGAGGAGCGACAGCAAGGGAAGCGGAAGGCAGAAGATCAGTCGGCACCATCAAAGAAGTTTAAGGGGGCAAGGACTGATACCAGGAGCGGGACCCCGAGTTGCCCAAAGTGCGGGCGTTACCATCGGGGAGAGTGCAGGCCGCGGGAGTTATCGTGTTACAAATGTGGCAAGACGGGCCACCTTAGCAAGGACTGCAAGGAGACTGCTAGGCTCTGCTTCCACTGCTACCAGCCGGGGCATATCAAGCCCGATTGCCCTCAGCTGAAGAAGACGCCAGCCCTGGCCCCTGCACCAGCGACGCTTATGATCACTGACGGTACTACCAAGGGGAAGAGCGGAGCTACTACTCGTGGGCGAGCCTTTCAGATGACTGCTGAGGAAGCGCAGACGGCGCCTGATGTGATTACAGGTTTTTCCTTGTTATATTTTTATGCGATTATTGATAGTAGCCTACTTTATTTGTCAGTAATAAGAATAGTGTATCTGCCGTTAAATGTGTACTATAGGCATATTTCCTGTCAACTCGAAACCGGCTTTAGTACTTTTCGACACGGGGGCCACGTGGTCCTATGTGTCGCGTAGGTTCTGTAAGGACTTCCAGATCGAGCTCGGTAATATGGATAGTCCTCAGGCAATCGACGTAGCTGCAGAGGAGGTACAGGTGGTCGAGCATGTGTACCGGGGGTGTAGCATTGATATCTTCGGAGTTCGTTTCAGCATCAATCTCATCCCTATTCCCATGAACGGAGTGGACGTGGTTGTCGGGATCGACTGGATGTTTCCAAATCGGGCGACAACAGATGTAGCGGGGCAGCTGGTACGCATCCAGAACCCAAGTGGGGGAGAACTGGTGGTGTACGGCAAGGGGAGAAGGGTATCTACATCCTTCTGTTCTATCGCGAAGGCTCGAAAGTATATCCAGCGGGGGTGTACGGGTTTCTTGGTCTATGCTATGGCGGATCAGGCGAAGGAGAGAAAGCTGTCGGTAGCAGAGGTGCCAGTTGTCAGCGAGTTTCCAGACGTGTTTCCAGAGGATCTGCCTGGTCTTCCACCTGACAGGCAGATCGAGTTCGGCATTGACTTGGTACCAGGAGCGGCTCCGATTGCGTGAGCTCCTTACCGTCTGGCTCCGCCGGAGCTCCAGGAGTTGTCTGAGCAGTTACAGGAGCTTTCGGGGAAAGGGTTTATTCGCCCGAGTAGCTCACCGTGGGGAGCACCGATCCTGTTTGTGAAGAAGAAAGACGGGAGTCACCGTATGTGCATCGATTACCGGGGGCTCAACAAGGTGACCATCAAGAATAGGTATCCCCTGCCTAGGATTGATGACCTGTTTGATCAGCTTCAGGGGGCTTCGTGGTTTTCTAAGATCGATCTTCGGTCCGGGTATCACCAGCTGAAGGTGAAGGAAGCGGACGTCCACAAGACCGCTTTCCGAACCCGTTACGGCCACTTCGAGTTTCTGGTAATGCCGTTCGGGCTTACCAATGCTCCAGCCGCTTTCATGGACCTTATGAATCGGGTGTGTCGACCGATGCTCGATCGGTCCGTGATCGTTTTCATTGACGATATTCTGATTTACTCGAAGACGAAAGAGGAGCATGTGGTGCATCTGCGGGAAGTGCTTGAGGTCCTGAGGAGGGAGCGTCTCTACGCCAAATTTTTGAAATGCGCTTTCTGGTTAGAGGAGGTTCAGTTCTTGGGCCACATTATAAACCGGGAGGGCATCAAGGTGGACCCGGCAAAGATTGAGGCGGTTATGAACTGGGAAGTTCCGAAGGCGCCTACCGAGATCCGGAGTTTCCTGGGTTTGGCCGGCTACTACCGACGGTTCATCCAGGATTTCTCTAAGATTGCGGTACCGTTGACGCGTTTGACAAAGAAGAGTGAGCCGTACGTTTGGGGTTCTGAGCAGCAGGTGGCTTTCGATACGCTGAGACAGAAACTGTGTGAGGCTCCGGTTTTGACTTTACCGGAGGGGGTGGAAGACATGACGGTTTATTGCGACGCATCTCGGCTGGGACTGGGATGTGTTCTGATGCAGAGAGGCCGGGTGATAGCCTACGCTTCGAGGCAGTTGAAGCCTCACGAGGCTAATTACCCCACGCACGACCTTGAGCTTGCGGCGGTGGTCTTTGCCCTCAAGTTATGGAGGCACTACCTGTATGGGGTGAAGTGCACCATTTTCTCAGACCACCGGAGCTTGAGGTACTTTTTGGAGCAGCCAAATCTGAACATGCGACAACGGAGGTGGCTTGACGTAGTCAAGGACTACGATTGCGAGATTCTCTATCATCCGGGCAAGGCCAATGTGGTTGCAGACGCTTTGAGTAGGAAGACGGAGCACGCGCCGCTTCGTATTTCACATCTGAAGATGGCGGTGACTACCTCCTTTGTGGACCTGGTTCTGCGAGCACAAGAGGAGGCGAATCGGGAGGAGAACCAGAACGGAGAGCGGATTCGGGGGCAGATGGCCGCGTTGGTCAGGGATAGTCGAGGGTTGCTGACTAGGTACGGTAGAGTGTGGGTTCCTCGGGCGGGCACGGCGCGACAGACCTTGCTTGAGGAAGCCCATAAGTCTAGATTCTCAATTCATCCGGGAGCTACAAAGATGTATCGGGATCTGCGGACGGGTTATTGGTGGCCAGGGATGAAGAGAAAAGTGGCTCGGTACGTGGAGTCGTGTTTGACCTGTTTAAAGGTCAAGGCTGAGCATCAAAAGCCTCACGGCAAGATGCAGCCTCTAGAGATTCCCGAGTGGAAGTGGGAAAACCTCGCTATGGATCTGATCACCAAGCTTCCGAAAACCCCCCGGAAGTTTGACGCGATTTGGGTCATAGTTGATCGTTTAACCAAGAGCGCTATCTTCCTTCCTATTCGGGAGAGTTCAACCGCGGAGCAGCTGGCGAAGATCTACGTGGATGAGGTGGTGTCGAGGCACGGAGTGCCAGTGTCGATCATCTCAGACCGGGACGTGCGTTTTACTTCTCGGTTTTGGGAGAGGTTTCATTCGGAGCTGGGTACTAGGTTGCACTTTAGCACCGCGTACCACCCTCAGACTGACGGTCAGAGCGAGCGTACGATTCAGACCTTGGAGGATATGTTGCGAGCGTGCGTTTTGGATTTCGGTGGCAGTTGGGATACGTATCTACCCCTGGCGGAGTTCTCGTATAACAACAGCTACCATTCGAGTATTGGGATGCCGCCGTTTGAGATGCTCTACGGAAGGAGGTGCCGCACTCCTATCTGTTGGGGCGAGGTAGGACAGCGTGTTCTTGGTAGCACCGAAGTTGTTCAGAGAACCACGGAGGATATCCAGAGGATCCGGGAGCGGTTGCGGACGGCTCAGAGTCGACAGAAGAGCTATGCTGATCGTCGTAGGTCGGATTTGGAGTTCTAGGTGGGAGACCGAGTACTACTCAAGGTTTCTCCCTGGAAGGGCGTAATTCGGTTCCGAAAGAGAGGCAAGCTGGGGCCTCGTTACATCGGACCATTCACCATCCTCGCGCGTGTTGGGAAGGTAGCCTATCGTCTGGAGCTGCCTGAGGTACTAGGCCAGATCCACAGCACATTTCACGTTTCGCAGTTGCGCAAGTGTCTCGCCGACGAGACGACGCACATTCCTTTAGACGATATTCAGGTGGACGAAAGCCTGAATTACGTCGAGAGGCCGGTCGCGGTGATAGACCGGAAGGTGAAGAAGTTGCGGAGCAAGGAGATCGGAATCGTGAAGGTGCAGTGGCAACACCGGAAGGGTTCCGAGTGGACCTGGGAACCGGAGGCAGAGATGCGGGAGCACTACCCGGAGCTGTTCTCAGATTGATTTCGAGGACGAAATCCTTGTAAGTGGGGGAGAGTTGTAACATCCCGTTTCGTGTTATTATTACTATTATTATTATTATTATTATTATTAGAGTATAATTAGAATTAGGGTTAAGGGTTTCACTAGCCGTTTAACTTGCGGGTCAAGCAACGAGAGTAGGAAAAAGCCCGTTAAAACCTAAGTTAAAACCCTAGAGAATGCGACACTCTTCCTCATTGTGTTTTCCTTAGCCATCAAGTTATCGAGAGAGAGGGAGAGACCGAGAAGAGAGGAGGCCGAGAGAGAGAGAGGTCGGCGGGAAGAGGGGGTCGGGAGGATTTCCGGAGTTCTCGTTGGTAGCGTTGTCGTCGTAAGGTAAAAAAACCTCACCCTCGTCACTCTATGTTTTCGCATATCCGGATGGGATGAAGGTTCGGCAGCCGTCGCCGGCTTTGGTCGGGGACGGTGGCTGTAGGATGCCGTCCGGTCTACGGGGGTGGCTGGTGGTCGGGCGGCGGTGGCTGTATGCGCCGCCGCTGCCGTTTGGCGTCAAGTGGTGGCGGTGGATGACCATGCCGCCGCTGCTGCTTCCCGTGGATTCCGGCCGACGAGGTGGTGGCGCGAACCGCCACTGCTGCTGCTGGAGAACCGCTCGGCGGTGGTGGGGGTGATCTACGCCGCCGCCGTCGCGTCCGTTGTTGTTGCTGCTGTTAATCGATCCCGGTGCCGGCGGTGGCTAGCCACGGCTGGCTGCTGTCGAGCAACCGTGGTTCCGGGGTGTGTCCGACGGCGGTGGTTAAGTCAACCGCCGATGCGGTAGAGTGCAACCAGGGGTCGGCCGGCGGTGCTAAGGGCTTTCCCCACCGTCGCGCCGCTACCCCGTTTCTTGGTGATTTAGCGCCGGCGGACAGTCGGTCGCCGCTGCTGCTGTGGTTCGTGGCGGCTGCCGGTGCGTCATAGGCGGTGCGCGGTGGCGGCGGGTCACCGCCGTTGCTGCCGCCGCTTCTTTGGACCGGCGATGTTGGGGGGGGGGGGTGGAGGATACTCGTGATGTTTTTTTTCGAATTGTTAACGCGTGACGGGTTTTCGAACGTTAGCTTAGTAGTTAATCTTTAATAGTAACACGTAGGACGTTCTGTTTAAATTTCAGAGTGGTTGCGCGGATTACACTTGTGAGTGATCGTTCCTACGTATTCGTGACATTTTTGAGGTGAGTGGGTTTTACATGCGGTAGGTTATAATTTTATGTATATATATATGTGCCGTTGATTGTACATGGTGATGGTTCGGGTTGCGTGATGACCCGAAGGGCGGGAAACCGCGGATTTCGGATTGCGGGATGGTCCGGTAGACGGGAAACCGTTAAGCTGTTAATGTGGATTATGTGTATGTGCATTTAATTGTAATTTATCGTATGTACCTTTACTCACTAAGCGGTTGAGCTTACCCCTCGTGTTTAAATGTTTTAGGTACGAGCTCCGGTGTTGATAAGGGCAAAGCTCCGGCTTGAGGGTTCCCGGCTGATGGCGTTCCGATCCGATCATTTATTTCTATTGTTGACTTTTATTTTGGGATATTAATATGGTTGACTTGAGATTTTTTTGAGGATGATTACTTATCTATGATTTATGCAAGGTTTTTATTTAAATTTTATTTTAAATTTTTCATTTGGGTTTGGGTGTTACAAGTTGAGATTATAATAAAAAGCTTGAGAAGTGATTATGGACCGTTAGATGCATAGTTCGATTTCAGTTCTGTTCGTGAAAATGGTACTCGATACTCGTTCCTACAAAGATTTACTAAACTAAGGGGTCCAAAACTAAATTTTACTTAAAGGATTACTATTAGAATTATAAAATCACTACAACCCTCATTTTATAAAGAGATAATTGTAAAAGATGTATTTGTCAACTTAGATATAGTTTCGATAAAAAGTTAGGGTTTTGGTCGGATTAGCTTTTGGACCTCCGGGTCATCTGGTTTAAGGTTGTTGAGTGGTTTGTAAATAATTATGTATATTATCATTTTCAGAATTTCTGTAAAGAACCCGTGTTTGCTGAGCTTTATTGGTTGCACTCGTCAGGTGAGTTACTCTATATGTAATCTGTGATATTTTATACTCATGTATACGTTATAGCGTGGATAGGGAACCACATGCCCTTGATGAGTTGTGGGGGCGGACCCGCGTATTATCGACTACTGAATATACTTTAATATATCAAAATGTACTTGATCAATTTCTCCCAAACCACATTCACGAATCAGTTTCCTCCGAATTGCAATCGTGTCAAACCGTAATTTACGAATCGCTTTCCTCCAAATTGCAATCCACACCACGAGATTAAAAAATATCAAAGGTTCATATTAACATCATCTGATTTTCAATAGCATAAATTTAAAAAAAAAATCTTTCTATCTTTCCCTCCATTTCTTTCCCTTTGTTTTCTCTCATTAATTTTCTATTATTTTCACAGAGTAAATATTTATCTTCAAATAATTCAAAAATAAATAAATTAATGATCCATTATTGCATTATATCTTAAAATCAAACAAAGATATTAATCCCCATCCCCATATAACAGAAAAAAAACGATATATATCAAAAATCAAACTATACCCTATCTCTAATACCTCCTATCAACCGCCTCAACCGCCTCCGCTACAACCCACATCACACCGGCCACCACCGCAAGCGCCACCACATGCGCCACCACCTCCACCACCACCAGACAACATGCACGCAACATTCTACGCAGCGCTCCGCCTAACAAACCGGTTCTACTGTTCATTGGCCGCGGCGGCGGTGGAGGAGGATAAGAAAGGTATCGAGCAGCCCTCGCCGGAGGATTGGCCGTCACGGGCTCCTCCGCCGTAATGGAAAACTTTTCCCCGAATTTATACGAAAAATTCAGTTCCCCTTTAGTCGTCTTCCCCGATGGCCTTCTCACACGATAACTAACAAACTGCATCGATTTTACGTCGGATTTCATGCTTTCCATGAGCTCTTTGATGGGCACATGGACTTCTCCCAATTGCCTGTTTACAAACATCCCGAACATCCCGACAGACTTGATTTTGACGACGAGTGTAAGACGGTTGTTCATGGCGGTGGATTCGTCGACTATGAACTTCATGGGGAAGTTCCAAGTAGGGTTAGGACCTCCGCCTTTGTTGACAGGGGTTTTGAGCTTTTGAAAGGTGCCGGAGATGGAATGAAAGGTGCCGGAGATGAAAACGACGGCGTAGACGTCCATTTTTCCAAAGAGGCTGACATTTTTAAGTCGTTTTGCGGAGATGAGAGTGAGGTCTAAGGTTCTACACTCCATGGATGATTGATGAAATTGGAAATGGAAGAAATTGAGGTTTTGACGTATATAGAGAAGAAGTTGAGTTAGACATGGATTAGTATTGTATTTATTCATAAATCTTGCATTTATTATAGTGTTTTATCACACCGAATCAACAGTAAACATTTTAAAAATATTTATACCTATCATGAATAGTAGATTTATTAATAAATTAAATATAAATTAAAAAGTAAACATTTTTCAAATATTTTATACCTATCATGGACAATATAGATTTATTAATAAATTAAACATAAATTAAAAAGTAAACATTTTTCAAATATTTTATACCTATCATGGACAATATAGATTTATTAATAAATTAATTTCATTGTGTTTTGTTTATCTCTTATAAGCAGTAAGTACTATAACTTTTACATCAGACTTAAAAACGTATAATTTTTATTCACTTTATACTTTTTAGTTTCCTATATTTCATTTAAGGTTTTAGCTATATATCGAACACTGACTTAATATATTAAAAAATGCGTTTCAATTTAAACAAATTACGCGATTATAATCGTATCGTCGATACCTTCGAAATGAACCTAATATTGAATATTCTTTATCTAATTATCTTATTACCTATTGAGAACAATATCATACTATTATTTTAATTACGTTTATAAGGAATGATGTGCACTATCCAGATGGATGGTGACAACAATTTTTCATAATTTACGTTTTCACCTCTAAACTTATAATATTTTATGAACAATAAATTTTATATTATTTTAATTAATTTAGTTTTAGAAGTTTAGATTTATAATATTTATTCACTTTATACTTTTTAATTTTCTATATATTATTTCATATATATTCCAAATGAGGTTTTTGCTTCGATTTCCTCTTCCTGTAAGTTTTAAGGTTTTCATTTGATTTTAAACTTGTTCAAATTGTTTCTATGCAAGATTTATTAAAATTAGGGTTAGGATTTGATTTTAACAGTTGTAAACTTGTAATTAGTGATTTGATTAATATATCACAATTTTGTTTTTAAAGAATTCATACTAAGTTGTTGTTAAAGTATTAATTTAGTGTTCGGATTTGTAGTTGATATTTTTAATAGCAATTTTGTGTTTAAATGTTTTGAATGTATTAGTAATTTTATAAATAATTGAACTTAATAATAATTATTATTAATATTGAAATGATATAAAATAATTACTATAATAGGTATTTAGATAGAGAAGATAGTTATTAAAAGAATGTAAAAATAATTATTATTTTGATAACCAATAAAATAGGTATTCCGATTTTTAAAAATTATAAAAAATATAGAGATAATTCAGAAAATTTAGAATTTCCGAGATAAATGATATGTAATCTAAAATAATTAGAATACTTATCCATTTAACATAATTCTCTATATAATCTCGGTCTCAATTCCATCCATTCTCAAATCTCAATTTCATCAATCCAACCATGGAGTGCAGAACCTTAGACCTCGTTCTCATTTCCGCAAAAGAACTTAAAAATGTCAGCCTCTTCGGAAAAATGGACGTCTATGCCGTCGTTTCCATCTCCAGCCCCGTTCAAAAGCTCGTAGCCCCTGTCGTGAAACTTGTTCACGACAGGGGTCTAAACCCTACATGGTTCTTCCCCATGAAGTTCACCGTCGACGAAGCCGCCGCCATGCGCGACAATCTCATGCTCGTCATCAAAATCAAGGCCATCGGGATGTTCACAAACTGGAAACTGGGAGAAGTTAAGGTGCCGATCAAAGAGCTCATGGAAAGCGTGAACTCTGATGGAAGTTATCGTCTGAGAAGGTCATCCGGGAAGACGACGAAAGGGGAGGTGTGTTTTTCGTATATATTTGGGGAAAAATTCTTAGTCAAGCCTCCACAAAAGCAGATCAGTCGTGTATGGCCGGGTTCGTAACCGGTTTGTTAGGCGCAATGTTGTCGGATGACGATGATTTTTGATACTACGGGGATGAGTTAGGAATGTCGCGATAGTTTGATTATTTGTATCATCTTTATTGTGGTATTATATATCTTATATGTGGTTACGTACCTTACTTGCATAACCTTTTGTTTTGAAGACTTTAACAATAATTATTGAGTGATATGCTTAAATTTTGGACTTAGTTTTTTAAACAAAGTATTTGTATCTATACATGGTTTCTAATTTTACAATTTTAGGCCATCCTTTATATTTCCTTTCAACCCAAATCAATACAACTGTCTTAACGCCATATCTGCTTTTCATTATATTATCCAAACCATTTTTTATACCTTACCCAATCTTACTCACACATTAAATAACTAATAGCAAATAAAAAATAAATAAGAGAGAGAAAGAGAAGAGAGAGATATAAACAAACAAGAGAGAGAAAGGAGGTGAGGGGTGGGGTAGGGGGTTGTCTCTCGGCTTGTAGTGGGGATGGTCCAAACCGAAGCCTCCTTGATGGTCTGTCTGTAGAAGTCGATGAATCCCCGATGTACAAGTCGATGAAGCCCCAATGTACACCGATGTACAAGTCGATGAAGCCCCAATGTACAAACCGACGCTTTTGGTTGTGCATAGCGGATGACCTTACATAACTTAAGGTTTTTAAAGATAACATCATTAGTAAGAACTCATTAATTCTTTAAAATCTTGGGGACAAGGACAACCTAAATCCGTTAAAGGCTTCATGTAATCAAATCAAGACGCATGAAAGTTAATCATACAAACAACTAACTACAAAAATAATGTTTTCGCCCAAAAGAAGAAGAATATGTATTGGTTATTAGAGGTATTGTACGTTGATTCATGTACTTGCATTAAAAGCGGTTCTAGATGAAATGTTTTTTCATGAAATATAAATCATTTGGTCACAAAATGAAATATAAATCGACAAATTCTTTATATTTTCAGATTTCGATCTATAACCCAATTCGGTCGTAGATCTGAAATATTGTGGACGGCTATAATGCGGCAAAATTGAAATTTCGTATGCCATTAACGAAATTATATGGGATTTATAGCAATTATTTTTTAAATTTCTATCGTTACCGGAGGTGATTATTTTAAGCTAGTATTTAAATTTTAATTCATTTACTTTAGATAATGATTTGTACTTGAATTTTTTTGTGTTTATTTAAAAAATCGTAATCTCCTTTAAGATAAGATAAATTTTAGTTTTTAAATGTTTAATTTTTCCATACATCTTTCATGTATACGTTTATAAAACTCTATGAATATAATAAACATATATAAAATCACCAATATAGTATATATGAAATTTATAAAATCACAAAAAGAATCTATAAATATGATATATTAAAGATATGAAATCACAAAAAAAAAATCTATTAGTATGGTATATAAAACCTATAAATATAAAATTTATGAATAGTAAAAACATATATGAGAAAAGTGGAATGACTCTTATCAAAGATCTTGATTATTAGATATGTCGAAAAAAATCACGTGTAACTCATGATCTAAAATAAATAAACAAAGATAAGATATTATCTATAAATAATCTCCCTTGATCATTTATAAGTATTAACGAATCTAAAACTCTGTAAGTGAAAGTGTGAAACACACATCTAAGTAGAAAGACTAAAAAGGCTTATCGGCGATTGTCAAAACGCCTTCTTAAAAGCCAGATATATTCATCCTTAACGGAGTCTTGATCACGGATTCTAGTTTGGCTTATGCCAAAAGATTAGCAAAATCTAACGTTGTTTCTAAAGTGGATCTCGAGAAAGCCTAATTTGACTATGTTAATTAGAATAATCTACGGCACGTTATGATCAAAATGGATTTGGTGGAAGGTGGTGTCACTTGATTTTGGCTTGTCTAAATTCAACTCTATCATATTTCTTATCAGTGCGTCTCCATCTCCGGAGTTCAAAATGGAGAGGGGCATTCGCCAAGTGGATTTACTTCCCCCTTTCCTCGTTCTCATCGCGATTGAAGGCCATACTGTGGTCATGAAGTAGGTGTTTCAAATTGTTGTTTTTAAAGGCTCATGGTTAATTAGTCATGATGAGGCTTTCATTTCCCACCTCTAGTTTGCGATGATACATTCATCCTTAGGTATTGGGACATCCCTAACATTGGCAACCTGATGGATATCCAACAATGTATTGAAATGGCTTCATGTCTTAAAATAAACATCATCAGAAGTACCTTGTTTCGGTAGGAGTGGCAGATCATTATTGGCCTTTTGGTGGGGAAGAACATGAAGAAAGTTGATACTTGAAATATCGTTATTGATCGTTTTAAAGCTAAACTCCCCAATCGGAAACTTTGACGTCTTTCCTTCGGGAAATCCCCGTCCCGTTAAGCGCGGTTCCCGCCCCTACGAATATCATCCTCACTAATAATGTCTTCTCAAAATAGAAGGAAAGCAAAACAAACTCATGTTTTTGAAATTTTAAAAAAGAAAAAAAAAATATCACCAAGCTTTCCTCTTAAATTTACTAGAAAAAAAACCATAAAAATGAAACTAAAATATTTTAAGAAGATCATAGGAAATTCTAATTTTGATTCCTGTTGTTTTATGAAATCTTTGAATTAATGTAGGGTCTGAATTTGATAAGTCTAAAATCATTCTTATGGTTTGCATTTACTTTGAAAAAGGTCATTGGGTATTAATTTTGTTAAAAGTTATTTTGAAAAAGTGTCCGGGCCAAATCCCGACTAATCTCCAACAAAATGTCTCCAAACATACACATGGAAAAGCTCGAACTCGATTAAGGCGCTATGAACCCTCGAGCGATAACCAATTCACCACAACTTTGATGGAAATTTGCTTTTTTACATATTTTTCATTTTTAACATTTTTAAGTTAATCTTTTTAAATCAAGAATTATAATATATATGTTTATTGTAACTTCAAGGGAAAAAAGCAAATTTCATATATATATATATATTTATATATAGAAGAAAGTTAACTCATCTCATTGTAATATGAGGACCAACAACATTGCATCACGTTGCAATCTGAATCGACGCCTAAGCTTTATTCATACTGAATAAAGTTTTATTCATTTAGTCTGAATATTAATGATTTATTCAGATTGAATATTGTCACATGACGCGATACTGACATTCATCATTTTACCATTCCCTTCACCCTTTTCCTCTGGCGAACAACATTCTACCCAGCGCTCCGCCTAACAAACCGGTTTCCAACCCCATATCAGATCTACCGTTCATCGGACGCTGCTGTGGAGGATAAGAATAACCACCGTATACCGGCAGTGGCGGCGGCGGCGGTGGAGGATAAGAAGGGTACCCACCACCATGGGCCATCACCAAATTTACTCAAAATCCTAGCTTCTCTTTTACCAGGTAAACTGCGTTGTTCATCAAGTTCTGCTAGAATCACATGGGTACCAAGTTTTATGAAATACATTTTAACAAGTTTAGGGTTTTAGCGCCATGTGGAATTGTGGTGGGTTTACTACTGGTTTTTAGGGGGTAGTAATTAGATGTCAAAGAATGAATTCTTGCAATGGATGCTGGTTGCCATTTAACACAAGAGTATCGTTTACGTTTAAATATTTCTGGAACGGCCCTAAAATTTCACAGGTTTTCCAACAATTCTCAACATCATTTGATGGGATTATCGTGTGTTCCATTGTGGCTTTATCTGGCAGAACAACCTCAAAACCCTGCATTTGCATATAGATCAAACACACATGAATAATAAATACCAAATTTACCAAATAGACGAATATACAACTTAAAAGGCACTTTTGAAAACCTTTTGTCACTATAATATATACCGAAAGATCTGTATAACTATCCACCGCTCATTTAGTTACGTCTTTCTGAAGTTTATCTTGATAGAATCCAGCTTTTAGAGTTGCATCCCAATTCTCAAAGGACTTCCAGCTTCAAAATGGCTTTAACTTGGCTTTCCTTAAGCTCCTTTGCAACACACTTGCCCATATGTAGTACAGCAACAGAACACCCTTCTGAAACTTTGTTAAATTTGCTGAACAAGTTTGATGAGTAAAATAGTAAATCAATGTGTGGAATGACATTGCACTGTCTAAGCTCAAAGACTCACTATATAACCTATCATAAACTTTCCTAATTCAACAACAAAAAGCTAGCAATCAATCAAATGAAAATCCCGAAAAGAAGGAAACCCACCTGCAAATTTTGCTAAATCTTAAAACTTGTTGTCTAATAAGCTCTATATCAGCCATACATGGAGTTCTCTTTTCGAATCCATCCATAAAAACCAACCTCAAATCAAGAAAGAGAGAATCTAAGTGTGTTTGCAGGGTCTGATAAGATTCTGCAGTTATTCACCAACCCTTGAGATGATAATATTATTACAAATGAAGATGTGGAAGGGGATCTTTGTGACTGTCATTCTGTGTTGTGACTTTTCCAACTTGCAAATTAGAAGTGTTATTCATCACCACTACAAGAAAAATGGGCTATAGTGAGAAGCACAAGTCCTCACCAAATGTCGAAATGTCCTCACTAAAGCTCTATAGTGAGGACATGTCCTCACCTTAGTTTCCTCACTACACGCCTGACTCTAAAAGTAACTAGTGAGGACCAGTTTGCTTCTACGGTGAGGACATCCATTTGCGAATAATTAAATGGAAATGAAATTACTATTCGCTATCGGAAGGACATGTCCTCGCTATAACTAATTATAATAATTAGAATTTAATCACCTATAATGAGCATATGTCCTCACCGTAGCTAATTTCATATAAGGGAGAATTGCATCTATATCCTTACAAACTTAAATAAATTACACACATATCCTTATAAACTTTTAAACTACACCTATATCCTTACAAAACTTAAATAATTACATCTATATCCTTATACCTATTTTATTTAATTTTAAACTATTTTAAAATCATTAAAAAATATTTTTAATATAATTTAAAAGTTAAATGTCAAATCTACCCCTAATTCCATCTCCTTCAATTCTTTCTGTTAAAAAGAAAACAAAATATCATCAAAACCACAAGCAAAAAGAAGAAGATGTTCTTACCAAAAAAACAATAACCAAAAGCAAAAGATTATCATCATCCCCAAAATTTCATCTAATTCCACCTCTAAAATCACCAAATTTTCATCAAAACATATAGAAATTCTTTCCTAAGTTTTCCTTTTCGTAAGTTTTCCTTATCCCAAAACCATGAATCAAATGATTCAAATCCGTTTGTAACAATCAGATCTGATTCTACTTTTCATGTTCTTCGATATTGAGTATTTAGACATAAATTTTGTATTGATTTTACAGGCTTATGTTACAATTTTGCATGCTTATCCCACCAGATCTTCGATTTTGTTGATGAATCTGTAACCTAAAGCTCGTGTTCTAAGTATTTGGTTGAATTTTTAATCGATTCATTATGGAGAAAATAGAGAAGAGAGGAGCGTGTAAACAACAAGAGAGTACAACAGATTTGTTCTTAAGGTGGGGGAATAAGAAGAGGCTTAGATGTGTGAGAGTTAGAGATCTAGATGATACAACCGACTCGTCCTTTGCCGTCTCCGGCAGCCGGAGAATTCGCCGTAAATTCGCCGGAAAATCAATTCTCATTACGCAAGAATTTCTATGTGTTTTGATGAAAGTTTGGTGATTTTAGAGGTGGAATTAGATGAAATTGGGGGGATGATGATAATCTTTTGCTTTTGGTTATTGATTTTTGGGTAAGAATAAGAAATGGGGTAAAATTTGCAGGTACATCTTCTTGGTTTTGATGATATTTTGTTTGCTTTTTAGGAAAAAGAATTGAAGGAGATAGAATTAGGGGTAGATTTGACATTTAACTTTTAAATTATATTAAAGATATTTTTTAATGATTTTAAAATAGTTTAAAATTAAATAAAATGGGTATAAGGATATAGATGTAATTATTTAAGTTTTGCAAGGATATAGGTGTAGTTTAAAATTTTATAAGGATATATGCGTAATTATTTAAGTTTGTAAGGATATAGATGCAATTCTCCCTTAATATAATTATGCCTAATTGAAATAATTACCTAATTATAGTAATTAGAATGCCTATGGTGAGAATAATTTAATTTGCTATTGTGAGGAAATGTCGTCTCCAGATATTATTATATTAAAAAGAATATATTTACCTATAGTGAGGACATATCTTCACGATATGAATTTTTAATGAACAAAAGTGTATTTACCTACAGTGAGGACATATCCTCACAATATCCTAATTTTTATTTTAGCAGGACCCTGCTGTTTTTGGTATATCCAGCCCATTTTCTGGGCTATATTTACCTATTTTTCACAGTTCCAAAATTCCCATACAACATCAACAAAAAATCATCAATATAACCAAAAGTCACCAAAACAAGTGTTAATTTCAACAACATCCTAGAGTCACCAAAAGATCATCAATATACTAGAAACGCCTCTTCAACCCTCGCTCTCGCTCTTGCTCTCGTTCTCGTCCTCTTCGTCGCTATACTCAATTTCAATGTTGTAAGCTTTCAAACAATGTAGGAGAGCCTTGAATTTAGACTCCGATCGCGCATTTGACTTGGCCATCATCGCATCAACCTCGACTTGCGTGTAAAAACGTTCTTCAGTTGGCCGAGGTCGCTCGGCTAAGACAATTGATGCAGAATCGGCACGACGCAGAGTTTGCCCGCTTCCTCGCTTGTGCGCACGACGCGTTCCCAACACTTGATCCATGATTTGCTCCTCGGTCAATGGGTTGGGAAGATCAACTTGGGCCTCTTTTAATGCCAACGTTTGTTACTATTTAGTTACAAAGCAAAAATAATTGATATGAGTATGTTTTATGTAGGGTTAAGTACATATGAGTGTATCGAACTTGTCACGTTTTATCATTGTATGTTCTCAACTTTAAAACTTACCGATTAATGTATCGAACTTGCTAAAATTGCCATTGTATGTATCCAACTTTATCAAAAACCTATCATTTAATGTATCCAACTTGTCACAAAAGTGTATCCAACTTGTCAATGGATACATGCAATGGCAATTTTAGAAAGTTCGGTACATTAATTGGTGAGTTTTAAAGTTAAATACATACAATGATAAAACGTGACAAGTTCGATACACTCCCATGTACTTAACCCTTTTATGTAATTCTATACATTAAGTAAAAGAAATTACTTACGTATTGATGTTGAGCAAGACTACCAACGGGAAAGTTCCCATTTCGTGTATGATATTGACGAAAACTGTCAATAAGGCTTGGAAATGCACCCTCAACTTTGCGCTATAAAACAAATTAAAATAAACATCGATTAACATACATATATATATAACACTAATATAGTGAAAAAAACACTTATATGAAGCCTTGTATCACAAACTCATAAAACACATAGTAATGACTCATAAAAATACACATCATGCTTAAAAACACAGCAAAAGCTTATAAAAAATCCCAAATAAAACAGCCCCTTAAACATTATATCATATTTCATAAACTAAACAAGAACAGCCCCTTAAAACACCCCGTTAAAAACGCTGAAAACACCGCCTTAAAACAGCCCCTTAAACATATATTGTCTTTCATAAGCAAACAAGAAACAAACTCATAAAAACGCAGAAAAAACAGCCCTACGAAACAGCCCTTTAAACATGATATCATATTTCATAAACTAAATAAGAACAACCCCTTAAAACACCCCCTTAAAAACGCTGAAAACACAGCCTTAAAGCAGCCCCTTAAACATATATTGTCTTTCATAAGCAAACAAGAAACAAACTCATACAAACGCATAAAAAACAGCCCTACGAAACAGCCCCTTAAAACAACCCCATAAACAGCCCTTATTAAAACAACCCCTTGATTTAGATATAGAAACGACTTACCCGTTCAAATTGCATCTCAACTGCCATCTGAAAATTCAATAGAATTTTTGTGTAATAAAGTCCAACCCTTATCAATCGTCATAACTGTGTTTACAACGATTAATTATCAAAACAATCCAAAAAGTAAACAATTTATCACTAACAAATCATATTTAAAACATAACTCAAAAGAGTTTGTGTGCTAAATGAACAAGCATATCACAAGAGCATATCACAAATCATATCTAGTTTTACTTAATCATACAAATCATATCTAGTTTCTTCTATACCAAACCAAACCATTAGGAAATCATTTTATACCAAACCAAAGCAGAGGCAACACCCAAGCACAACAACACTACTAAGCTAACCACTAGGAAATCCAAAAGCATGGCCAAAACCAAACATTTTATACCAAACATTGCTACTTAAAAAATATGGGTAGAACTTACAGAGATAAGAGAAGTCGAGAGTCTGCAGTCAAACTTCAAGAGGAGTAGCGCCGACCGGCGGTCGAGAGCAACAACAGCGCCGACCGGAGAGAAGAGAAGTCAATAGCAGCAGCGCCGGCGGGGGAAGGGGCGAGTGCAATCGGTGGTGGGAGAGTGATATGGGGACATTTCAGATGAAGCCAATCGAGGGTTTTGGGAACGATTGAAAGAGGAATAAGACTAAATTAGGGGTTTTCTTCACTGAATGTTTATCATTTTTTCGTCTCCCACTATAGCAAATTTAAAAAACCTATAGTGAGGACATGTCCTTTCTATATGTAAACCGTCATTTCATTTATTTTTGGTGGGTAACTTATTGTTTATAAGTGGGAAATTAAAACTCAAACACCTATTGTTACATAATGTAAAGATTATAGTGAAGACATGTCCTCTCCAAAGGTGCTCTAATTGTAGGAGTGTAACTTAAAAGAATGTTCGTTAATTAGTCGTTCGTGAATTTGTTTGGCAGGAAGTCAAGTTAAGCATTTGTGTGCTAAATGAACAAACATGATATTTTGTTCGGTTAAGCATCCGTCTTCTTTTAAACTTAAAAAACGAACACTAACATGCTTCGTACATGTTCGTTCGATTAATTTACAAACCTACTCTATTGAAGCACAAATATATCAAACAAAGCTCACTTGGATTAAATTAGGCCCAATAAAGCCCACTTGGACCGAATTAGGCCCAATAAACCCAAGTAAAGCCCAATAAAGCCTGCTTGGACCGAATTAGGCTCAATAAGCCCACCTAGAGCCCAATAAAGCCTGCTTGGACCGAATTAGGCCTAATAAACCCACCTAAGGCCCAATAAAGCATGTTTGGACCGAATTAGGCCCAATAAACCTAACTAAGGCCCAATAAAGCATGCTTGAACCGAATTAGGCCTAATAAACCCACCTAAAGCCCAATCAAGCATACTTGGACCGAAATAGGTTCAATAAACCCAACTAAGGCCCAACAAAGCATGCTTCGACCGAATTAGGCCCAATAAACCCAACTAAGACCCAATAAAACATGCTTGGACTGAATTAGGCCCAATAAACCCACATAAAGCCCAATAAAGCATCCTTGGACCGAATTAGTCCAATAAACCCAACTAAGGCCCAATAAAGCATGATTGGACCAAATTAGGCCCGATAAACCCAACTAAAAGATGTGCACGCCTGGGCTCGAACCCGGGTGGATGGGATATTCCACCACATCGGCTAGGTCTTTTGTCAGTACGCCACCACCCTTGTGGATCTGATTACAACTTAATGATGTGTATTAGGCGTTCGTAGGCTTTAGTGCCCCTTAGTGAGCTGTGTTGTTAGGCATTTGGGTTGTCTACATACGTATATATAGTATAATGAATTGACCTGCATGCATTGGATGTGAATGATCGATAGTGAAATGTATTACAGTATAACAAGTTCTTATGACTCTTAATGAACTAAAACATCGACTAACTCCAAATAACACCGAATAAGGCCTAGCATAATTGAACTATGTTAGCTAGGCCTATATAGATTAGGAGTTAACCTACATGCATAAGATGTTTATGAAAGATGGATAGTGAATAATATATCAACATAACGAGTTTTTTGAGACTCTTGATAAACTTGATCATACTAACTTTTAATACACAAATTATACAGCGTACAAAACCGACCATTACGAACACTTATGACTTTCTACTACAAGTGTTGACCAACAATCAACTGTTACAACCACATATCATTTATCCCGACTAATGATGACTTACAATCAACCGTTACAAATACGTATGACTTCTTTTACGATGAAATCAAAACCTTAATTAATTGGTAATCATCATAAACAAGTACATATCATATAATTTTAATTTAAAAAACTTTACAGAATAATGTCAGATATCACCCAAAAAGTAGTTCATGATTAACAACGATAAATACTAACGTAATGTATTGAGCAAATTCCAATCCTAATTATAAACATAATTTAAAATTAATAAAACGAATATTTTTTTATTAATGCACATTTAGTATAAAATAGCATATAAAATAAACATATACAAAATCTAATAACTAATCAATATTTAATATAAATTACTTTATGGAACTAAGAAATTAAAATAAAAGAAAAACAAAAGAAAAACACCCTATAGTGAGGACGTGTCCTCACCACAAGTAACCCGCCATTTAATTAGGTTTTAGTGGGAAGTAATTTTATTTAGGTGGGAAAATCAAAATTTCAAAATATCTATTTTATTTGGTGGGAATTTGTGTTAGGGGTTGGAGGGAAATGAAAAAAATCTAGGGTGAGGACATGTCCTCTCCTAAAGTTACTCCTCATTTTATTAATCTATTGAAGGAGGTTATTTTATTTATATAAGAAATTAAAATTTTGAAAACCCTATATTTATTAGTGTGAATCTGGTCAAAGGAAAAAAGTCAAAAGAAATAGTTTTCGTGATAACCTTTGGTGAGGACGTGTCCTCTGGTAATAAGAGTCAAAGAAAAAAAGTCAATAAAAGTAATTGTTGTAATTTTCGTTGGGAAAGAAAAATCAAAAGTTAAAATGAACATACGTAGAGAAAGGACATGTCCTCACAATAGGCTAAGTCAAAATATTCTTCCCGCTAGACGAGTTTTTTTTTGTCTTTTAGTGACTTATTGTGAGGAAAGTTTGTCCTCACTAAAAATTTTCCTCACTAAATCCCATTTTTCTTGTAGTGCACTAAAAGGTGTAGACAATAACTAAAAAACAAAGAAGATAATTGTTAGATTTATTTGTTAGTTGTGTCAATTTGTAATTAATTCAAACCATGTTCCTTAAATGTAATTTTGTTATTTTGGCCCAAGTGTTTAGGCCCATGCTTTCTAAGGCCTTTTGGCCCCTTTTAGTTTAGTATAAATAGGAGCTTAATTCTTCATTTGTACTTTCCACTTCCTCTACAATCATTTGAGAGCTTATGAATCATTTGATGACTTTTACACTTAGTATATTTTAGTTTAGTATAAAGGAACATGAATTTTGTTGGCTTGCTTTCATCTTGCAGAATGGCATGGGCATGGAGGGTGCAGGGTGGTCCATTGGTCCTTTTTGTGAAGTTCGGCAGATACAAAAAGGTAAAACTTTTGTCTTTCGTTCATGGATGCATGCCCCAAGTCAGGGACGGAGCCGGAACATTTTTGTAAACGTTGGCACCATGTAGTTAAATTTTTGGTTGATATTGAGAGATTTTTTTTCTTCAATTTATTGGTTCATTTTGAGAGATTTTTTAAGTTATCTTTTGTTGATTTTGATGGCTTTTTGATATTTTTGATTGATTTCAAGATAATTTTTTGTTTTTTTTGGTTGATTTCAAGAGAACTTTTCGGTTATTTGGTTGATTTCAAGAAAATTTTTAAGCTTTTGGTTTATTTTGAGAGAATTTTTTGTGTTTTTGGTGCACCCCTTTAAGTTTTGAAAATAATACGGTGGCACCGTCCAAAATAATATGGTTGCTCCTTTACAAAAATAATTTTTTACCTCTTGTCGGACGAATAATACAATGGCACGTGCCACCGTGAGAACCAAGGGAGTTCCGTCCCTGCCCCGAGTCTAAATCTTATTAAAAATCTCTTAGGGTCTGTTTGTCAGCAGCTTAATAAGCTAAATATGACATAGCTTATTCGGTTAGCTATACATGACTGTTTGGTAGTGGCTTAATGATATAGAAAGTGGCTTATTCGGTAAAGCTTTTAAGACGGAGTTCTATGTAGAAAGCCAAGTTTTGTCTAAGCTTCTCTCCCCATTAAAAAAAATACTCCTTTCATCTATGAAAAAACCCTCCCAAACAAAATGCTTTCCAATCTATACAGATAGATTAATCCACACAAATCCACATAGACAACTTTATTCATACAAGAGTTAGCCCTTTAGATGGGCATCACATGGGCTTAGATGATTTGTTATGCACTTTTGGCATACACCAAACAGAACCATATTACTGAATATGAAATTTTCATTTTCCTGCACACACACATATAACAAAGAATTTGATTTCCACAAGTTCAACCAACGAGTCAACTTGGTTCAACCACCGGTTTTTTATTAAACCTTGCCGGGAAATCCGGGTCATAAATTGCCAAAAAACCGCTCATAGTTGACCTACTCTCATAGTCCAGTCCGCTCATAGTTATCTAATATAAATATCTAATATTTAGTCGGTATTAGTCTATAAAATGAATGCTTTCTTGCTTTACTTATGGAGAATATATCTCTGCTGATAACATGCTTAATATACACTTCAAAATGATTAAGTAGTAGAATCTTCTTATCCTTATTTATATCATAATTGTATTTGTAGGTTGTAACAATGGCAATTGTCAAATAAGCAATTTTACCTTTAAGTCTTTCCAATAGTGAATAATTCTCTGTAATCTTCCTGTGCTTCATTATATTTTCTGTTTTTACTTGTCGAGAAACATAAATTATTTTATATTTTTCTTTGTAAATTAGTGTAGTGAAATAAAAACTTGCATGGGCTTATTTGGCCATGGCTATCTTGAGAGGACTGGACTTTCATGAGTGCAGCTTCTATCAGGGCTAGGAATCTTATTCACTCATGTGGAGTTTCTTTTTATCTTTGAACAGGATACTGTTGTTGATGCCGGTACGTTTGATGGTGCGCTTGGTATAATATCGGCTATATTGGCTTTGAAAGTGTTGAACATCATAGGAAAGTTGAGGCATCTTAGGCATCCAGTTGAAGTAAGTTCCAACTGTTTGCATATTTTTTATGTGGATGCTATGAAGAATATTAGATAAAGTTAAGTATACTGATTCACGTGAAGCATAACTTGAATGAGGTTTTGAAATAAAAAACATGCAATTGAGTAACAAAGTGTTGTTTTCAACACCCTCTCTTCAAAATAGTAGTGTATGTGTGACTATAACAGGGAGTTCTCATTTAATGTTAAAACTGACCAAGATTGTTCCAGCTTCAAGGCTTGTAACAAAAAGCCGACAACTATCCGGTCTTTGATATTGGGATTATGTTAAATTCTTGACAACTATCCGGTCTTTGATGTCCTTCATTCTTACATTTGAGATATTGCAGGTAATTGCTTTAGCATAGAGGAAGGAGTTAATTTTAATCTACATTTCTAGGAAGTGCAACTATTTACCAAAAGGTACAATGATTTGCTATGTATCTTCATGAGAGCTTATGAGTTATGTCTCCAAGTGAAACTTATAGAAACATTATTCAGTGGTTTGACAATGCAGGTGGTTTAAGGGAGAACTTGATAGATACTACTTAAGAGAACCTTAATCAGCTCAAATATGAAAGATATACTAAAGTAGAAGATATTGAGAGTCCAACTTTTCTCATTGTTTTTCTATCACCATCGATAAACTTGCTTCCCTTCTCAACAGTCCGACTTCGGAGATCAAGGATCATCTCAAATGGCAATTAATAATCTCAGATATCACAACTTGTAAAGGCAAGTATGTTAACGCCAAAAAATGAAATTATCTGGCATTTATAAAATCCTAGGTCTATTATAACTTGTACTTTATAAGAACCGTGGGCCACGGGCCGTCTAATGACGGCCAAGACCTCACCTAGTATATCCAGAAGAAAATGAGTTAGACATGGATAAGTATTGTATTTATTTAAGATAGGGGAATATCAAGTGCAAACCAATCATTTCTTACAAACTATGGAAACCAAATCTAAACCATCTATTTTTTCAATCTACGGCCATGATTAAAGGAGCGGTTACACCATGGATGCCTGATTAACTGCTCCTTTAATCATGGCCGTAGATTGAAAAAATGAATGGTGTAGATTGGTCTCCATAGTTTGTAAGAATCATCCGGTTTTCATTGGATATGACCGCATTTAAGATACATTTTTGGTCCTTATAGTTCTTATTAGGCCATCCACTATGGGAGGCGGTACCACACCGGTGCCCATCCGGTACCCATTGGAACACCATAGTGGGTACCCGGTATGAATGGGTACGGCAAGGGAATCGGCACCCCACTGCCGATTTCAATGAGGAAAAGTCTCCCTCTCTCTCTCTCTCTCTTCCTTCTCTCTATCTCTCTCTTCCTTCTTATTTTTTTATTTTTTTAATTAATTGTTTAGATTGGTATGGAATTGGTATGGTAGTGGATGAATGGGTAGGGTATTGAAAAGCTGACGTGGCGCTGAGGTGGCAGCTGGTGCCAATGGGTATGAATGGCACCATAGCGGATGGCCTTAACAACTTTAGTTTATAAAAGGAAATGATTACATTTTGGGTCCTTGTGTGCTTTGATATCGACTCTTGTCTTTAATTAGGTAATTATATTTAGGGATGAGATCGTGTGAGAAATGTTAATTTTCGTAAGGAGTACTAAGGTATCTTTAAGCGATTCATTACTTTTAATCAAATTATTTTTCATAGATTGTGACTTTAAAAGGAATTGATTTGATGCATTTTATCTCGACGCGTCTCATCCTAATGTTTGTCTGTTTCTCATCCAATGATTGATAAACATTTCTCAAGCTTCTCACCAAAGTTGGAGCTTTTCACTGGAACCCAGCGATTATACCTATGGTTATTATGATTTTCTTTTTATTTTGTAATTGTGTCATTGATTAATTTGTTACGTGACACTGTCTAGTCATGTTTTACACGTTTTTTTGCTTAGTACAAAAAAAAGTAAAGTCTTTAATACAATACAAGATCAAAAAGACTAAAACACTTCTAAATTAATCAAAGATTTGTAACATATTTAGTTCAAAGAACAATAAAAATAACAATAAATTACATATAACAGGAACAAAAATTACAATTTTAAGACATAAAATGCAATATTCCTCAAACCACAAGAACGAAAATTGTAATTTATCCTTTATATTTTTACGTTTTCATTTTTAATTTTACATCTTTATCATATTAAAGACACATTAAAACTGTTTCTTTTATTATAAGAGTAAATTAGGCATTTGGTCAAGTGAACAAGGCTATGATCATAAGAGCATGTGGCTTCTGTAATTCAACTTTTTTTGTTAGTTCACATGTACTATAAGCACAAGTTTATATGGAGTATCTAGCAAGGATGGAATATTGTGATGACTGGTTGCAAGTTGAATAAGTTATTACCCTGTTAGACAAATTTATAACATTTTGATGGTTTTCGCAAGAATTAACATTAAGGTCCATGATTTATTTTTTCCATCTAGAGTCAGGAGGAACCCATTCCTGAGTCTTCAAATTCATTGAATGCTATTGGGATGGTAATGGTTATTTATATAGAGGTTGGGTTTAAATGCCAAGTAAGAAAGAAAGTACTTGTGGGGACCTTTAGGAATCGGGACGCAACTTGGGACCTTGTGCCTACTGTGTCTCTAGACCACGTGTGTATGTTGGTCCAATTTGCACGAAACTCAAATCCTGAAATTGGCATGGAAGCGATATATCCATTGGGTGTTAGACCCGGTGAACCAACTTAGCCAAACCAATATTTTTTATAGTTGAGCTATTCCAGAAGATTTGTCTTCAGTACCAATTTATTTGGGCGTCATACTTTCGTGTTCGTGCACAATCCAAACTATTAATCATACTTTATTTTCTAAAAAGTGTATGATCAATTGATGTGTAATATAATAATTTAGCGCCGCATGGTCATGTATCAAAACTCGTCGATCTACTTATAGAAAATCCAAAATATCACATCTTACAAGATGTATATTCTGCATAAATGACGTGTAACTTGACAATGAAAAACATGCGATTTAAATGTTTTGAGATTTTATATTATTCAAATTCTTTTGTCGATGTTTGACTTTTGAGACATAAAATATTTATTTGACCAATTTGGCACCATGATCCCTCCCTTGGGTTTGATGTACCTCTAATTAACTTTGTGCATGAAATATGGTCCATGCATTACACTCGACCTTTGGAGATCACATGACCAACATCCGTGGGGGGTTGAAAGGGTGGCACCTTTTGCTAATTAAAATGGATCAGAATCTACTTTCTTGCAATTCTTTTTCTTGTCAATGTCATATTTTATTCAACTGGCATTAGATTTAATTTTTCATAAAAACCAAACAAATACTTGATATTTGTTCTGTAAAAGTGACTTAAAGATTTGATTGCAGTTGTAGCCAACAAAAAACACTCTCTTAGGTGGACGCATTTTCAGCCACACATTTTCGGTTAGGTGGACGCGATCACAAAGAATTGACGCAATTCATGGAGGGTAGAGATGATTAAAGAAGGGTGATCCGGTCAAAACCGTCTTTATTGACCGGATGAGTGGTTGAGAATCATTCTTGCATTTTCTTAAAAAATTTCGTTCTCATTTGAACCTTTCTGTCTCTCTATATATTTTGGATCAAGTTCAATATATATTTTGGGGATAATTGGTTATTTTCCACCAAATCTCTACATTCTGATCGGACGAAAATGGGTTTACATAAAATAATGAGTTTGTATAAGAGAGAGAGAGAGAGAGAGAGAGAGAGAGAGAGAGAGAGAGGAGAGAGAGAGAGAGAGAGAGAGAGAAGTTCTTATTATATAAAAAAGAAAAAAAAGAAAAAAAAGAAAAATAAAAATTTAATAAAAAAATAGATAAAATGACTTTAATACCCCTGAGTTAACGGAGTCTCCGTTAACAAAGTTAAGGAGAGGGACCCTAGTAGTGCAAAATTGAATACCACAGGGACCTAATCCATAATTTCTCTAGTTTAGGGACCTTAGTAGTAAAAAAACGAGAACCACAGGGACCAAATCCATAATTTACTCTATAATAAATTAAATTTACTTGATTTTAAATATATTATACTATATTATTTTTATGCCAAAAACATGCATATATTATTTTATATTGAATATATAAATATTAATACCACCTCTAATTATATTTATTACTTTACAAACTATACAAATACATTTTATCTTTTCATGTTAGTTTTATTATCCATTTGAAACAAACTGCATTTATGATAAACTTCGAGTTATATTATTGAAAAGGGATCCATCGAATAAAAAAATAAATATAAATCACATTTGTAATCAAATAGAGTTAATATGTCTTTCTCATAAATTATCTATTGATACAATTTTATCTCGTATAATTATTTGGTGTCAAAATTTGCATTTTTTGATTGCTAGTGTTATTTTAAACATGATGTTGTAATTTCATAATTTCACTTATTATGTATTTTTTTACTCGTTTTTGTTATTTCATACTAAAAGTCAGATTAGTGATGTGCTTTTTACTAAGTATATTTCAATTTGCTTCAAATGTATGATAAAATTAACATAAAAATATAAAATATATTTGTATAATTTGTAAAGCAAATAGATATAATTAGAGGTGCTGTTAAAATTTATGTATTCAATATAAAAATATATATACATGTTTTGGAATAAAAATAGTAATATAATATAATATATTTAAAAGGGACCAAATAAATATAACTTTATATATTAATTAAAGAAGGACTAAATATGTTATAAATTAAGATTAAAGAAATAGAAAAAGTAAATGGACAAAATTACCCTTTCTTAATTCTAATTTTTTATAAGAAGGACCATGTGTGTTATAAAAACCAAAACTATAGGGACGTTGTTAGTTAAATTTTTTTGTAGAAGGACCTTAGTCATTAATTTTTGTAAACCATAAGGACCAAATTTGTATTTAACTCTAGAGAAAATGAAGATTTTGTTCTTCATATTGCCCCAACAGATTCTCTATGACGTTCTCTAAAATAAAGAGTCATAAAAAAACTTTAAGTTTAGAAAATTCTCTAAAACTTAATGTTTGGAGAGAAATCATGATTTTATTCTATTCCACCAATAAAGTTAGACTTTTATTATTTATATAAAAATATTTTCTTTTGAATGTATTGAGATGATAAATTAGAGAATATTATAATAATATAACATATGTTTCTAAGATAAAAAATTTGTTAAAGATGAAAGTAAATTCATTTCGAAAGTGAATATATAAATTATCATGGAATGGCTTATGCAAAACAAAAACGAAGATTGGCTTATGCAAACCAAAATTTGTGATTACAACAATTAATTAATGCCATTTTTATACCTATTGTATAGTTTATTGTAACTATTGTGTTTTGTTCAAATTTACAATAAATCAATTCTTATCGTAGAAATAATTTGTTTCGTAAGTGGAATCAAAATACTGTAATTAACAAGTATTTAATAATATTCTTTTTAAATAAAATAGTATTAACTAAAATTCTTGAGATTTTATCAAACATGATCTTAAGTTTTAACCAAAATTTATAATTAAGTCTTCCAGTGTTGTGGCGGATTGGTTATCGCTCGGGGAGTTCTTATCGTCCTAACCGTGTTCGAGCCTTCCCGTGTGCATGCCTGGGGATATTTAAATAGGGCGATGTTTAACCTTCAAAATTGTCAGGATTAATCGGACTTTGGCCTGGACACCCTTCCAAAAAAATTAGTTATATTTTATTAAAGTTACTCATAGATATTAAAATTACTATCTGCATTACTTTAACTAAATTATGTAAATGTATAGTAAAAAATTAACAAATAAAAATGAAAGAGAAAGAGAAAGTAATGATGAATTCATTAATGGTTATCATTAATTAAGAAAGATGAAAGAGAAAGTTAAGCCTATAAAATTATAGACTAGGATACATATGGCAACCCCTGTCGTGAAGCGCGGAGGTCCAAACCCTACTTGGAAATTCCCATGAAGTTCACCGTTGACGAATACGCCGCCATGCACGACGATCTCATGCTTGTCATTAAAATCAAGGCCATCGGGACGTTCACAAACTGGAAATTGGGAGAAGTCCAGGTGCCGATCAAAGAGCTCATGGAAAGCGTGATACCCGATGGAAACCCGATGCAGTTTGTTAGTTATCGTGTGAGAAGGTCATCTGGGAAGACTATGAAATTGAAAGGGGAGGTGAGTTTTTCGTATAAATTTGGGGAAAAATTCTCTCCACCACGAGCGCAGCCTTATCCTTATCCTCCACAACAGCATCCTCCACAACAGCATCGGACGCATAGCGCGTCTTGTATGGGGTTCGCAACCGATTTGTTAGAGGGAATGTTGTCGGATGATGATGACGACGATGACGATGACGATTTTTGATACTATGGGCTGAGTTAGAAATGTCGCGGTAGTATGATTTTTTTATATAATCTTTATTGTGGTGTTATATAGATTATTTGGTTACCTTTACTTGCATAACATTTTGTTTTGAAAACTTTAACAATAATTATTGAGTGATATGCTTAAATTTTGGACTTAGTTTTTAAACAAAGTATTTGCTATACTTATACGGTTTCTAACTTTTTCAATTTTAGGCCATTATTGCTCCCTCTTAACTCAAATCAACCTAACTGCCAATACTAGATTACCTATAAACCAATCCAAATTATTTATACTTTATCTTACCAACTCATTAAATTATTGATAAAAAATAAAAAAATAAAGGGTTAATTACACGGGTCGAACTTGTCACGTTTTTTCATTGTATGTATCCAACTTTTAAAATTGCCATTGTATGTATCAAACTTGCTAGAAATTACCGTTGTATGTATCCAATGCTGATGTATAACAAGTAATATCTGATGTGGAATTTATTATTTTTTTTATTTTCAAAAAGGGTAAATTAACAGCTTTGGTCCCTGAGGTTTTATTTGGTCCTTGAGGGGGTTAAGTTTTACAAAAACCAAAAAATTTGGTCCTTAAGGGTCAAATTGTAAAAAAAATCAATTTCTCACCCTCTTATATCTTTTGCGACTCAAGAAGGTCGCCGGCTACACCACCTCCGGTCACACCACCTACGGCACCTACATTCGTCTCCGGCACCCACCTTCGTCTCCGGCTCCCACCCTCCGTCAGCCTCTCTCTCTCTCTCTCTCTGCTCGATCTGATTCCTCCGGACGAAGCAGATCTGGACGATCTGGATAGGGTTTACAAGCATTGATGTGGTGGTTTGGGTTTTCTACGGATCTGGGTTTATCCTTGGGGATGAATATGAACGGTTTTGGGGGGATGAAAACGATTTGGGTGTGGCAGTGGAGATAGTGGCGGCGGCAACTGTGGAGATGGTGATTTGTTCCAGATCAATGGAGGTGGTGGTGGTTGCTTGGCAATGGTGGTGGTTTGGTGGCGGTGGTGGTGGTGGTGGTAGTGAGAGTGGTGGTGGTGATGGGGTGGTGGTGGTGGTGGTGGTGGTGTGTGGTGGCAGTGGTGGTGGTGGGGGTGGTGGTAGTGAGAGTGGTGGTGGTGGTTTGGAGAGGGAGGGGAGTTTGGTTCTTTATAGTGACAAAACAGGTCCTTCAAATCATCTGGACCCAATCAGTAAACTAGAGGGACTAAATCTGTAATTTACTCAAAGAATAATGATGTGGCAGCCATGTGGCACGTTTACCGGTTACATTCTTAGTAGGTAACCGGATACATACAATAGCAATTTCTAGCAAGTTTGATACATAAAATGGCAATTTTAAAAGTTAGGTACATACATTGAAAAACGTGACAAGTTCGATACACACCCGTATAATTAACCCAAAAATAAATAAGAGAGAGAGAAAGGAGGTAACGGGGTTGGGTGGGCAAGCCCGTCCCTGAGGTAGGGCGACGAGAGCGACCATCCTGAACAACAACTAAGCCCAGGCATCACCAGCCCATACCCCAAAGGCATATTATTTATATACCACCTGGGTGTGAGTGTGAATTGTGTGTTAGAAACTAACATATATTTACATCTTTTTGCTGTATTGTATTTAATTAATATTTTAATTCTATAAGACCTGGAAAGTAGTATGACACGTGCTTTTGTTAAGTTTATCGAATTTCATTTTTTTTTTTTTTTTCCTACAAAAAGTTTAAAAGATAAAAACAATATAAAAGCATGATTTAAATATATTGCAAGATAATATTCTTTTATTTTAAATTTTGTGGAGATGATAAATTGATGATTATGGGTTATTACCTTTTTATAAAGGAATATAAGTCTTGATATTCTTTCACATTCTGATAAATTGATGATTATGGGTTATTACGTTTTTATAAAGAAATATAAGTCTTGATATTCTTTCACATTCTTATGGTTTGGTTTATTTTGTTTTCTTGTATCGTTAGTTGAAAGTTATAATTGAACTTTTAATTTCTATTTGATAGTTACTAAATGTTTTGGTACAAGATGATTAAGTGATCCATATAATTAAAAGAATCTTATAATATGATGCAATATAAATTATAATTATTTGGTAATTAATTATTTTAGGATGAAATTAGGGTGCTTAATAGTTAAGGATGATACAAGATATAAAATAATTAAGAAGATTTTAGAACTATTAAGAGGAAAACCTTATTTGCCAAACAAAATTAGAGATTGTTTTTTTAATAAAATTACTAAGCGGTAACTAAAGAATCCTTTAAAGTCATATTCGTAGACTATCATAAGTCAACCTATGTTGAATGAGTTACTATTCTCCAATCAAAAATAAGTTTTTAGCAAATTTTTACCATGATAAAATAATAGAGGTTTTTCTTCTCAAAGTTGGACAAAATCGTTTTAGATTATGGATGCTTATATTTTGTTTGTAAGGGTTTTTACTTAAGTCCCACTTATTATTTTTAAACATTTAATAAAAATCACTTCTTATATTATGAGGGCATTTTTTTTGCTTTTCGCCCTGGGCATGAAAAAGTTCAGGACCGGCCATGTGGGTGGGGGTGGAAGGGTAGGGGGTTGTCTCTCGGCTTCTAGAAGCCGAAGTGGGGGGGGGGGGGGATGGTCCAAACTAAAGCCTCCTTGATGATGTACCTAACGAAGCTGATGAAGCCGATGCACAACTCGATGCTTTCAGGATGTGCATAGCGAATGGCCTTATATAACTTAAGGTAGATAACATCATTAGTTAGTAAGAACTGTAACACCCCGATTTCCCAATATATATAATCATAGCAATAAAACATTAATCCCAGTGATCTAACGCAACGGAAATAGATAACTATCACGGCACAATAATAAATCTCAAGTACACACGGAACAACCCTCCACGGCTGAGATATAAAATTTTAGGTATCTAGCGCATAAGTGAAAACTAAAGGCTTCTAGCTTATTCTTTAAGCCTTTTCCTTACCCTTCCTACTTCCACGGGCCTCGCCTGTAAAAGATAAGAAAAGAAAAAGATTTGGAAAGCGAGGGTTAGACCGAGAGGTCTAGTAAATTCCCTCAAACAGTTTGATAACAAATCCGGCCCGCTGGCCTATTTACAAAACAATCACCAAGTCAGATGTGTTGCGGACAAAGAAAAACCTCGTCACATAGTGACCATCAATCCAGGCCCATCCGGCGCCTAGCAATAGCTCCCAAGGGACGTAGTCCAGAGGTACCCCCAAATGACTGATCAGGCCAAATGGTAAACACTCCCAAGGAACATGCAGTTCCAAGGTACCCAGTGTCCTTAATGCAACACATCTATCAACAACAGTTCATATATTACCATTTTAAGCATACTTTAAATGTAATCAACAATCATGTCACGTTATTATAACTTCATAAAGCGGTTCATCAGTCAAAAACATTTATCAAACAGAATGGGCGGTTAAAATCTAGTTCAAACAATTTATCCCATTCAAAACAGGCAAAGGAACTCACCTGAGACTATCTCACTGCTCCAAGCTACACCGCTTAGTGAATCTGTAAGTATTCTCTGCCGTTAATGAATCGCTCTTAGTAAAACCTATTAACTATGACTTCCCTAGGCAGACTTAGCACGGGGGTTCCGCTACCCGGTTAGCGGATGGGGTCAAGGGGAGCCGCCCTTGCGGGGTCTGAGGGTAAATCACTATGGAAAATCCTCTCCGAAAATTAACCTTAATGACGAAACCTCCCAAAAACCGACTCGGGAAACACTTTCCTGACTCGGGAAGCACTTTCCCGATTAGGGAAATGCCATACGCCGACTAGGGGAAATAACCCGACTCGGGGAAATAACCCGACTCCAAGAATTTCATGGTTAAAATAACGACTTAACTTAGCCGAATTCCCGACTCGGAAATCATAGATTTCCAATTCAGGAAAGGCATTGGGAAACAAAATACGACAACAATAGCTTCGATGATTTCCCGACTCGGGAATCATAAATCCCGACTCGGGAAATATGATTTCCCAACTCGGGAAATAGAAATCCTAACTCGGGAAACGTACCTTAATCAACAATGGATGATGATGTTGATCTCTTCATACACTCAAAACACGCACTTTACACATTTAAGGAGGTTTCCCAAAAATGGCTAAAATCTAAGATTTTAGGCTATATATAGCATGGGCTTTGGCTAAGCCCATTCCCAAAGTGGAATAATCCCAAATCCTTTAAGACTTTCTAAGATTGACAAATTTCACCCCTCACTTCTGTTTTTGTTACAAAAGTCCAACTTAAACGAGAAAATTAACTTAATCATTAACTTTAACAAAACCCCGGTAATTACATCACACCCCCCTTAAAAGAATTCCGTCCCGGAATTCATTCACTAAACAGGTGTGGGTATTTTTCTCTCATATCTGATTCGGTCTCCCAAGTGCATTCCTGCCCCTTGTGGAACTTCCACTTGACTTTTAAGCATATATCTTTATTTCTGAGCTTACGGATCTTCCAATCCACTACTGCTACAGGTTCCTCCACAAAATTTAACTTTGGATCAACACTTATTTCCTGTAGAGGTATTGCTGCATCTGGTTCCGCTAAACACTTCCGTAGGTTCGAGACATGGAAAGTGTTGTGAACCCCACTGAGCTCATCTGGTAATTCTAGCTTATAAGCTACAGCTCCAATCCGTTCGATTATCTTATACGGCCCAATATAACGAGGGCTCAACTTCCCCTTTCTCCCAAAATGTATCACCCCTTTCCAAGGTGATACCTTAAGCATCACACGATCTCCTACTTGGAATTCTATATCCTTTCTCCTCTTATCAGCATAACTCCTTTGCCTATCCCTAGCGGTCTTCAACCTCTCTCTAACGTGCTGAATTTTATCTGATGTGACCTGAACTATTTTCGGTCCGGCAAGTTGTCTCTCACCGACCTCATTCCAACACAAGGATATCCTACACTTCCGTCCGTAGAGTATTTCGTACATAGCCGCCTCGATGCTCGCATGGTAACTATTGTTGTAGGCGAACTCGATCAACAAAAGATGATCCTCCCTGTTGGGTTTTTTCTGTGGTATCCGAATCAAACTGACCCGAATAACACTTCGAATCTCGAACCAACTGGATCGAGATTAACTATAAAACGATCGACCAAACTGATCAAGGTTTTATCGGATCGAACCAACTGGTTCGATCGAGCGGAAGCGGTTTGGATAAAAACCCGAAAACCACGGATCCGTTCGTCATACACATTAATACCATTATTGTTATAGTTTCGAAAAATTACCTGGATTGCTTGAGTAATAATCCACCAATGAACGATCCAACAAACGTCCTTCTAGCAGAACTTCGATCCCGAAAACTGGCGTCCAAAAACCGAAACTGGTTTCTTCCGAGATGTGGTCGGCGCCGATGGAGAGAGAGAGGGAGAGGGTTTTTGTAAAGCTAGTTGCTTAAAAAGTGATGATTGAATAGTGACTGGAAGGGTTTATTTATATGGAAGAGTTTCCATATATACAAGCTTCCTTATTCAATTGATAATTATCTAAATAGAATTTATTCTTTTCTTTTTCCCAAAGAAAAGAATATTCCTTTTCTATTTTAACTAGATAATCAATAACTTAATTAATTACTTAACCTAATTATATATTTATTAACTAATAAATATATAACCCATATAATTAATTAACAACCCTTTAACTTTGGGATTTCTGACGGAAATTACCCAACTGATTTATAATTTACTATTATAAATCCAATCTCTCCAAACTGGGATTACTTGTTTGGTTTACAGATCCTCACAGGTGTGACCCTCAAGTGACTTATAACATTGGATGTGTAATCTCTGGTTTGTCAACTTATGCACACAATTACTAACAGACTCCCACTTGTGCAAGTTGGCAATACCGCCTTGATCACACGGACCTAAGGAGGCCCCTAGACAGGCACTTAGGCTAACCAGGTTATAGGCACTCTAATACCCAGGTAGGTGATGAAATATTTCCATAAGGAAAACGAATTTATGAACCCACTGTTCATAAATTTGGGTATATTGGCTTTTCCTTTTGCGTCACGATATTTCATCTGTGAGTATGAGCCTGGATTAAGTCAACTCTTAATACTCAAGATTATGTTTCTCGACTATTCGACTTCTACTGATAGGTAAACGACAAAGAACAAATCAGTTCGTTTGGGCACGGCCGTGCACTTCATTAGTAAGATCAGTTAGTCAAGGGGCCCAGAAATATCTCTCTTCAGAGAAGAGGCGCAAATCCCATCTTGCATATTTGCATCTAACACCACGGCTTCCGCTGAATCTAGTTACGCCCTTTATGGCCACCCTGTTACGGCGTAGCGTTGGGACGCACTAAGTAAACAGCAGTCCTCATGATATTAAACCAAATACCTCAGGTGATAAGGACAACCACTGTGAGATTTACTTATGACATAATCCAAGAAGTAATCTCAACTGCGGATCACGTCCGATACTCGCTACTCTATCGAATATCCGTGCAGTTTTTGGTTTACATCACTTGTAACTATTATTCATCCTCTATTCATAACTACCCAAAAAACTCATAATGACTTTAACGCCCTATCGGGTTCCCACCACGATAAGTTGTCACGAACAATTTTCGAATAAAAACTGGAAACTAGTTTTATTCCTGGATGGTAAAACATGCAAAATAAAAGGTGGTTAAGAGACTAATTTTGCATAGTCCATATTACACTCTGTAATAATGACAAAATTAATGACATCTCTTTAATCATCTTTTCTGCGTCTATCCAACGTTTGTTAAATACTGGTCTAAATAAAGTATCACCCAACTTTAATTTAAACCTTTTGATTAATGCTTATCAAATTAATCAAAGTGACAACCATAAACGTTACAAGTTTAATACCCACTAGTATTTTATACTTGTTACGGCTAATTTTGTTTTGCTAACACTATAAAACAAAAATATACTTCTTTTATCATATTCCCTGTACTTGGAGATCTGGACAAACTCCAAGTTACCCTGAATATATAAAAGTTATACTGCAACTTTTCTTAGCTGCTGTGTAGACGAATGATTTCTACCTGAAATCAGATAAAATTTCCATTTACCTAACTGGCAATTTGCAGGAAATTTAACTTTGGCATTTTAGATAACTTAATATCTTTTGCTTAATTTTACCAACATATCTAATTATTGATTTCTCCTTTTAAAGTCAAGCATAACTTTATCTAGTTTCAAGACTTTAAATTACTGATCTATCCTTTGACTAAAAGGTAGATACTGTATCTTGTGAATTTATATCCTTCCTGGATTATAATTCCTAGATATTCTTATATCTCGTGAATCTATATCCTACCTGGATTATAGTTCCTAGATATATTGAATCAATAATTGTATCTTTTATTCTTTATCACAAACTGGATAGAGAATAAATTGGGCTCCCACTAACTTATATGAAAACTGATTATTACTCAAAATTAACTATTGACTTAGTCAAAACTTGACTACTTAGTCAATTCTATTTTAAGTAATGATACACTGGAATTTGAGCATTTATAAAACTTAACTGGACTTTTATAAAATCCTAATCCCATAACTTGGAATTTCTCTAGTTTTATAAATACTGATATTATCAACGACATCTGAGATAATATCCTAAATATATGAGTAATTAATTCTTGATTATAAATCACTTTATATAATCCATTACTCATAATTATTTTATTCAAAAACATTATTCCTATGACTATAGTACTTCGTATGTTTTTGACGGTTTTCATATATAATACCTTTTAAAGTATCAGTGTTAGTTTGACAGTCAATAACTAAGATCTTAAACTTGAATCTAAGTCAAAACTTGACTTTATTAGATTCACAACATGCACAAGAAAACATTCTATATCAAGACAATAATTTTAAAACTTTTAAATCAATAAATAAAATTTATAAGTACTTCCCAAAAAGAATGTAATAATGAAATACATAACTGTTTTAAAACCAAAAATTAAATGTCTTGATAACTGAATAATTAATAAAACTTGTGCTCCTTTTTAGATCTTCTGCAACTCCTTGGGCTCTCACTTTTGACCACCTGCAATAGTTATTTGCACTAGGCGTCAGTACACTTGTAAAACCAACAAGTAGATAGCGAGAAACTAAAGCGATCATGAATGACTGAGGTTTTACATACCTGCTTCACGACGCTTTGGGCAGTTTTGCCTCCAATGACCAACTTCATTGCATGTGAAGCAACGATTTTCGGTCCTTGCTTTGTTGGCCTTGACTTTCTTGGCCTTGCCCTTGCCTTTGACTTTTTCACGAACTTGGGGTGCACTCTGGATGGCCGGTGCTGGACCCTTTCCTTTGCTGATGCTCCCTTGCCCATGTTTCTTCTTTACTCCTCCGTCCCTCACCATAAGCACATCCTTGGGCTTACTCTTGGCTCCCATATTCAACTCAGCAGTCTTAAGCATGGAGTGCAATTCTGCTATTGACTTCTCCATGTTATTCATGTTATAATTGACCACAAAAGGCTTGTAGTCTTCTGACAGTGAGTTGAGTATTGTGTCCGTTGCCAGCTGCAACGGGATTGGGTGCCCTAGCCTTTCCAGGTGGTCCATGTGACGTTTCATTTTCATCACATGGTCGCTTACTGAGGCCCCCTTGATCATCTTGCACTCGTTAAATGCCTTTGTGGCATCATAACGCTCTGTGCGAGCTTGCGTTTGGAACATGTCCCTCAGCTGGCGGATCATGTCGTAAGCATTAGTATTCATGAGCCCTGTTTGCAGATCTGGGCTCATGGTTGCAAGCATTAGACAACCTACATCTAGCAAATCATGCGTATGCTTCTTATGAGCATTTCTAGTAGCAGCCGGTGCATTTGTTGGTGGGGCCTCTGGTAAAGGCTCTTCGAGGACGTACCATTTCCTTTCATGTCTGAGCACAATCATAAGATTGCGCTCCCAATCAAGAAAATTCGGTCCTGTGAGTTTATCCTTCTCTAGGATAGAACGGAGAGAAAAATTGTTTGTGTTGGTTACGGTGTTAGCCATCTACACATAAAAAGAATGGTTTTAACAACTTGTGGATGGACTAAATTCCAATAAATATCAATAAACCCTTAAATGATCAACTTATTGGACTAGGATCCTTATTACATACGCCCTGATGTGTGGTGTGTTCCTCACTCCATCAGGCCACGTACTAATTCGGTAGGTAAGGACTTTTACCAATCATATCCAACTGACATGATTCCTAGTTCGGGACAACGGGGTTAACGTACATGTTTCAGTCCCTCTTAGTGCTCTTTGGCCCGATACGACACGGTTTAACATTTGAGAACCAAAATAGATCTCACCATTTCGGCAACTTGGACACTTTTACTCTGGCCGATACGATACGGAGATAATTCGCAGAGTCGTAGCATCCCCTCCAACCAGGGTTTGAACGCGGACGCCCAAGGTGTGAGCACTTCCAACGTCCGCGTACCTTTCGCCGGAGGTGCCCCAAAATGGGTTGCACTACAGATCTATGATTTTTCGGGGTTTTCTAATTAATTTATAAAAACCTTTTAAAATCCAGTTTTGAAAAAGTGATTGTTTTAAAGGCACCCGATGTTTTAAACTAACTGTTTTAAACATACATTCTGTTTTAAAACTAACTGTTTTAAAACATAAGCTAATTAAAACTAACTGTTTTAAAAGCATACCGGTTAGTCAAAACTAACTGTTTTGATAACCTACTAGTTGACCAAAACTAACTGTTTTGTCAACTTTGCCATTTTCTAATTAAAACAATCTACTGGTTTTATTAATAAAATTTACCGTTAAAAAAAAGGTTTTTGAAAACTGGTAATTTTAAAATAAAACCTATTCGATTTCGTGATTTAAATTAGTTTTCAAAAAACCCTCATGCTTTAAAACTATGTTTGATAAAATGTATTTATCTATCTATCACGAAAAATAAACAACCACGCAGTTAATTAACAAATAAATTAAAAACTACGCAATTAACGATAACTAATTATAGGTTTTTGCCAACTACGTTCCTAGGGACCAATAATGACCTATCTTTCTAAAGCTTTAAAATGCGTAGCTCCCACTGGCCTCGCCGTCTCTGTCAGGACTCCGGAAAGAGGAAGGACTCCAGTAGCTCCCACTGGCCTCGCCATTTTTGTCAGGACTCCGGGAAGACGAAAAACTCCAGAAAAGAATAATAATAATAAAAGAAAATTTTATCCTATGGTCATTATTACAACGGGGTTGTAAGCGGCACGCAGGCCTCCCCAGAAATAAGTTAAGGGTCTTAAGTTGGCAAAAGCACTATAACAGACAAAATATATATAAAACAGGAAACCACGCAATTATATACGCAATATAATAAAAGCGGGAAAATAAACCTAGATCCGTTAAAAATTGTCTCGTCTCATTTATCGCAAAACGTGGTTTTAACTGTTTTATAAAAACAGACTGTTTTATAAAACAAAACTAATATTTTAATCTGGAAGAGGAAAAAAAAGTTTTACCTAATTTATAAAATACCAAGGCTTATAAACCCTTTTAAAAACAATTTTACTAAAATATTTGCCTTTTTATCCAAATTTATATCGAACCGGGTTTTACCGAACAAACTAGTCGGTAAAACGACTACTGGCTCGTACACTGTATCGTGGTTCGACAAACTGGTCAAAACACGATACGGAGTCTATTTGACCAAACGGGTCAAATAACTAGTTTGATAAAATAAAACAATTTATTTGATAAAATATAATCATAAAATTAATTTGGATAAAATAAAACCATTAACAATAATTGGGCCATGAGCTTGGTCCAAAAACTGGGCTTAGAGACCCATTACCAAACTGACAATTTTGAACCCGTTAGGGTTTCGCGATTTTGCTCGAAAAACAATCGATGCCGCCATCAATCCGACAATGGTAGCAATCGGCCATCGTTGCCATCGTGATCCGCGGTTTCGAACAAAAATACCATTATCTCTGGCTTGGATGCGATTGGCGACGGTAGCGAACGAGCCACCATCGCCACTGATCCCATCGTCTGGTGGCCAAAATCACTACCATCGAAAAACCACCGCCACCGTTGCTTGGTGTTCGGTCGATGATCGATTTGTCTGGCGGCAACCGACGCCACCCAAGGATGGAAGTCAGTCACCACCGTTTACCGATTCGATAACGATGGCAAACGCCACCGCCATCGTTCGCCGCCGTTTGGGATCCGGCCAACTGGCAACGGCCGACGCCACCGAACAGCAGCCATTGACCGCCGCCATGACCGTCGATCTCAATTGCGACGACGACAGCAGCAATCGCCGCCATCGCCGCCGCTGTTCCGGCGAAAACAACACCACGCCACCGCCATCGCTTGACCATCAACAACGGCAGCAGCCTAGCGCCACCACCGTTGCCGTGGATGCGACGACAGCAGCAGCCACAGCCACCACCATCGCCGCTTGGTCGGGATCATCAAAAACCATTGACGCCACCACCACCACATACGGTGGTGTGGTGGTCGTCTTTCGATCAAACCGGCGCCACCGTTCGGCGGCCGTGATTCTCAATCGACACCACCGCCACCACAATCGGTGGTGCGGTGGTGGTTTCCGTTCTTCCCTCGACGCCTCTGTCCACTGTCAAGGACAGCCACCACCACGCTGGTGGTGTAGCTGCGGTCGGTTCGCCGCCCGGCCACAATCGGGTGCGATGTGGGTCTAATTCGAAAGTGATACGGCTCCCGCCGTACGTGTTTCCGATTTGTCGTCGTCGATTAATGCCATGAATCACCACCAATCTGGTGGTGATCGACCACCGTAAGCGTCGCCGTAGCCATCGCTTTGGTGCGGCCAATATGGCAGCCGGCGATTGGCTTGGTCGTCAGGACAGCCGACGCCGCGACCACCATCTGTGGTGCGGCCGGCGTTCAATTCCGTGTGGTTGATTTCATGGCCGGCGATCGGCCTGGCGGTCCGGCCGGCTAACTGCCGCCGTTCCACCGCCGATTGTTGGTTCGGTGTTCTTGGTGTTCGTTGCGATAAAGCGATAAATAAAGTTAAAACGATAAAAACGAGAACTTTTATATACATATAAAAAATCCAATGAGACGTAACTAATTAATTTAACGGATCTTATATATAACTTAATTATAACGAACAAGAACCTGTAGCTCTGATACCACTGTTGGGTTTTTTCTGTGGTATCCGAATCAAACTGACCCGAATAACACTTCGAATCTCGAACCAACTGGATCGAGATTAACTATAAAACGATCGACCAAACTGATCAAGGTTTTATCGGATCGAACCAACTGGTTCTATCGAGCGGAAGCGGTTTGGATAAAAACCCGAAAACCACGGATCCGTTCGTCATACACATTAATACCATTATTGTTATAGTTTCGAAAAATTACCTGGATTGCTTGAGTAATAATCCACCAATGAACGATCCAACAAACGTCCTTCTAGCAGAACTTCGATCCCGAAAACTGGCGTCCAAAAACCGAAACTGGTTTCTTCCGAGATGTGGTCGGCGCCGATGGAGAGAAAGAGGGAGAGGGTTTTTGTAAAGCTAGTTGCTTAAAAAGTGATGATTGAATAGTGACTGGAAGGGTTTATTTATATGGAAGAGTTTCCATATATACAAGCTTCCTTATTCAATTGATAATTATCTAAATAGAATTTATTCTTTTCGTTTTCCCAAAGAAAAGAATATTCCTTTTCTATTTTAACTAGATAATCAATAACTTAATTAATTATTTAACCTAATTATATATTTATTAACTAATAAATATATAATCCTTATAATTAATTAACAACCCTTTAACTTTGGGATTTCTGACGGAAATTACCCAACTGATTTATAATTTACTATTATAAATCCAATCTCTCCAAACTGGGATTACTTGTTTGGTTTACAGATCCTCACAGGTGTGACCCTCAAGTGACTTATAACATTGGATGTGTAATCTCTGGTTTGTCAACTTATGCACACAATTACTAACACTCCCATGATCCCATAAAGTCTAAGGCACATGCCCTCTGCATGTCTTCTAACGTCTGGATCGTGCGCTCACTCTGGCCATCAGTCTGAGGATGATAAGCTGTACTCAATTTGACTTGTGTTCCTAGCTCCCGTTGAAAACTCTGCCAGAAAGTCGAAGTGAATCTGGCTTTCCGATCTGATACGATAGATAGCGGAACACCATGTTGGCGTACCACCTCCGCTATATAAAGTTTTGCAAGTCTCTCCATAGTATAAGTTTCCTTCATTGGTAAGAAATGTACCGATTTCGAAAGCCGATCGACTACCACCCATATTGCATCGTAACCCTTCTGCGTTCGTGGTAGCTTGTCACAAAGTCCATTGTAACGTGTTCCCAAGTCCACTCCGGGATCGGTAGTTGTTGCAGTTTCCTATACGGTCGTTGATGCTCGATCTTCACTTGCAAGCAGGTAACACATCTTTCGACGAACTGAGCTATATCTTTCTTCATTCTCGACCACCAATAAGTCAGCTTCAGATCACGGTACATCTTGTTCGTTCCGGGATGAACCGAATACTTTGATTTGTGTGCCTCAGCTAAGACTTTCTTTCGCAGATCTTCGAGATTTGGGACCCAGACGTGATCCTCAAAACACTTCAAGCCTTCGCTGTTTGATATTAGCATATCCAAAATTCCCACCAATCGTTCGCTCTTCAAATTTTCCTCTTTCGTTGCTTCCTCTTGCCACTCCCTGATTTCGGATTTGATGTCCGGTACGATGCTTATTCAGTAAGCCATGATGCCTATTCGGGAATCCACAATGTCAGGCTTGTCTTTACTTCCTTTTCGACTTAAGGCACCCGCTACTACATTCCCTTTACCCGGATGGTAAAGGATTCCACAGTTGTAATCGCTAAGTAGCTCGATCTATCGCCGCTGTCTCATATTTAGCTCCTTCTGATTAAGAAGATGTTGGAGACTCTTATGATCTGTATAAATCTGACACTTCACACCGTAAAGGTAGTGCCACCAAATCTTTAGAGCAAAGATTACTGCTGCTAGATCCATGTCATGCGTTGGGTAATTAAGCTCATGCACCTTCAGTTTTCTAGATGCATAAGCAATTACTTTTCCCTCTTGCATGAGTACGCACCCTATGCCTAGCTTTGATGCGTCACAGTAGACTATGAATCCGTCTGTTCCATTTGGTAGAGTGAGAATGGGCGCACTAGTCAATTTTTCCTTCAGATTGTTGAACACGTATTCACATGTCAGTGTCCATTCAAACTTGACGTTCTTCTTTGTCAGTGCCGTAAGCGGTGTGGCGATTGTTGAGAAGTGCTTGATGAACCTTCGGTAGTAACCCGCCAATCCTAGGAAGCTTCGCACTTCCATGGGAGATTTTGGCGACTCCTAGTTCTGAATGGCCTCAATCTTAGCCGGATCCACCTTGATTCCTTCTTGCGTTACGATATGCCCCAAAAACTGAACTTCCTTCAACCAAAATTCACACTTAGAAAACTTCGCGTAGAGTCGCTCGTACTTTAGCATTTCCAAGACTTTTCGTAGGTGCTCACCGTGCTCTTCAGCAGTCTTTGAGTAGATAAAAATGTCGTTGATGAAGACGATGACGAACTTATCCAAATACGGTTTACACACTTTGTTCATCAAATCCATGAATGCTGCTGGCGCGTTCGTAAGTCCGAACAACATTACAAGAAATTCATAATGCCCGTAACGAGTCCGGAAGGCCGTCTTTGGAACGTCTTCTTTTCTGACCTTGAGCTGATGATACCCAGACCGCAAATCAATCTTTGAGAAGAACTTGGCTCCTTGTAGTTGATCAAACAAATCATCAATCCTTGGTAGTGGGTACTTGTTCTTGACGGTGACTTTGTTGAGTTCTTGGTAGTCGATGCACATCCTCATGGTGCCGTCTTTCTTCTTCACGAACTGAACCGGCGCTCCCCAAGGCGATGTACTAGGGTGGATAAATCCCTTGTCAAGTAGTTCTTGCAATTGCGCTGACATCTCTTCCAGTTCCGATGGTGCAAGCCGATACGGTGCTTTAGCAATAAGTGCCGCTCCGGGTACCAAATCAATCCGGAACTCGATCTCTCGATCTGGCGGTAAACTGACTAGATCCTTCGCGAATACCTCTGGGTAATCACAAACAACTTCGACATCTTTTATCTCTAATTTGTTCTTGCCTGAGTCTATGACATAAGCCATAAACCAAACACATCCCTTCTTAATACATCGATTTGCCTTAATCACCGAGATCAATCTAGTACTCCTATTCCTCTTAACACCATATATCACTGCCGTCCTCCCGTCTGGTAATAGGACACGAACCATCTTTTGTTCGCAATCTATCTTCGCTTTGTTTCTAATCAACCAATCCATACCTAGTACTACATCCAGACCTTCCATAGGTATAGGTCTTAACACTACGGGTACTAGGCATCCTTCTAACTCAATAGTACAACCCCTCACAAACTCTCTAAGCCACACTGGCCCATTGGCAGTATCCGCCTCATAAGGACGGTCCAAAGGTTCAAGTTTAACACATAATAGTTTTAGAAGCTCAGGGGTGGCATACGAATAGTCTGCACCCCTATCAAATAATACTTTCGCACGTAAAGAGTTGACTAGAAATGTACCTGTCACCACATCCGGTGCCTCCTCTGCCTCCTCGGCGGTCATCCTAAAGGCTCGTCCCCTCGCTGGAGCTGGTGCTGTCTTCAGATCATCCTTTGCTGCTACTGCTCGATCCCTTGGCGTTGGTGCTCCTCCCCTTTTCAATTGGGTACATTCAGTCCTGAAGTGGTCAGGCGACCCACACTAGTAACACGACCTACGGGTTGTGCAATCTAGAGACAAGTGCCCCGACTGTCTGCATCGATAACCTGTTGGTGGTCCAGATCGACAGTCCCCTTGATGAACCCTCTGGCACTTCCCGCACGGCCTGACATTCGGGTTCTGACCTCCTCTAGAGTCAGTCCTAGGGAATTTTCCCTTCCTAGGATCATTAGCTGGCCCGTTCCACCTCCTCCTCTCTCCCATCCTCTCCGTCGCCTGACGGTTCTTCTCGCACTCAATCGTGTCGACAGCATTGATGGCTGCCTAAAAAGTAGCAGGCTCCTTACTTAGTACAAACTCTCTAAGGTTGCCTCTCAAACCCCAGATAAACCGCTCCACCTTCTGCTCCTCTGTGGGAACGTAAACCCCAGCAAAACAGGCCTTCTCAATAAACTTGGTAGTGTAATCTTGCACAGACGATGCACCCTACTCCAGAAGCAAGAACTCCTCCTCCATCTTCTTGGTTGCCGGCAGAGGGCAAAACTGCGACTTAAACTTTGTCACAAACCCTTCCCAAGTCATTGCCCTAACCGTTTCAGCCCCCTTTCCCCCAGTCTCCACGTTCCACCAGTTTAAGGCATCTGCCTTCAACATCGATCGTGCAAATACCACCTTATCCTCAGCTGCAGATCTGCATGTCTCGAACACCATCTCGATCTCCTCAATCCACCTCAGTGCTAAAACTGGATCACGCTCCCCCTTGTAGGTGGGAGGCTTGCAGGCAACAAACGCCTTGTAGTTACACCCGTGAGTCGACTTAGGTAGATCCCCACCTGCGGGTGGTGTCTGCTGCGAACCTGCGCCTACCACAGTAGCCGGTGGGCTAGTCATCCCAGAGTCTTCTCGACCACCATCAGATTTCGACTTTTCTTGTTGGTTCAGTAAAGTCTGCAAGGCTTCTTGAATCTTTCCCATTTTTGTCCGGAAGGCTTCCCGAGTAACGAAGGCTGTCGGCTGGCTAGCGGAGCTTTCCTGATGGGATGGTTCCAGTTCAACGCGTGGTACTTCACTTCGCACCCTGCGATTACCCCTAGTCTGACGCCGAGTTCCTACATCTGCCACTGTTGCAGCCCTGCTAGCCCTTCCTTTTCCCCGACCTTTAACCCGACCACTAGCCTTACCTCGAACCGCGGTCGTACGAGAAGGTGGCGGTGGGGCCTCAGGTTCCCTTGCAGGATCTGGTATCACCCTACTTCGCAAGCTACGTCCAGCCATCGAATACTAAAATAGTCAACAATGACTTAGTATCTCTACAAACTGGGTACGTGGATAGTATGAGTGTTCACATGCATACATGAATTCGTAACTACACTGGCTAGGTGTATTTACGTTTTCGTGTCGCACGCTAGTCCCCGTACTCCCTTCCCTGACGACTCACTTAAAGCGTTGTGTTCACCTAATATCTCACCTAATTCACTTAAACTAAGGCTCTGATACCAATTTGTAACACTCCGATTTCCCAATATATATAATCATAGCAATAAAACATTAACCCCAGTGATCTAACGCAACGGAAATAGATAACTATCACGGCACAATAATAAATATCAAGTGCACGCGGAACAACCTTCCACGGCTGAGATATAAAATTTTAGGTATCTAGCGCATAAGTGAAAACTAAAGGCTTCTAGCTTATTCTTCAAGCCTTCTCCTTACCCTTCCTACTTCCACGGGCCTCGCCTGTAAAAGATAAGAAAAGAAAAAGATTTGGAAATCGAGGGTTAGACCGAGAGGTCTAGTGAATTCCCTCAAACAGTTTGATAACAAATCTGGCCCGCTAGCCTATTTACAAAACAATCACCAGGTCAGATGTGTTGCGGACAAAGAAAAACCTCGTCACATAGTGACCATCAATCTAGGCCCATCCGGCGCCTAGCAATAGCTCCCAAGGGACGTAGTCCAGAGGTACCCCCAAATGACTGATCAGACCGAATGCTTATGCAACACATCTATGAACAACAATTCATATATTACCATTTTAAGCATGCTTTAAATGTAATCAACAATCATGTCACGTTATTATAACTTCATAAAGCGGTTCATCAGTAAAAAACATTTATCAAACAGAATGGGTGGTTAAAATCTAGTTCAAACAATTTATCCCATTCAAAACAGGGAAGGGAACTCACCTGAGACTATCTCACCTCTCCCAGCTACACCGTTTAGCGAATCTGTAAGTATTCTATGGCGTTAATGAATCGCTCTTAGTAAAACCTATTAACTATGACTTCCCTAGGCAGACTTAGCACGGGGGTTCCGCTATACGGTTAGCGGACGGGGTCTAGGGGAGCCGCCCTTGCGGGGTCTGAAGGTAAATCATTATGGAAAATCCTCTCCGAAAATTAACCTTAATGCCGAAACCTCCCAAAAACTGACTCGGGAAACACTTTCCCGACTCGGGAAGCACTTTCCCGATTCGGGAAATGCCATAACCCGACTCGTGGAAATAACCCGACTCCAAGAATTTCATGGTCAAAATAACGACTTAACTTAGCCGAATTCCCGAGTCGGAAATCATAGATTTCTGATGCGGTAATTATCATAAATAAAAAACGTAATAAGTTTTAACCTCTAATGCCTAGCTACTGTCTTACCACATATACAGGCAAGCGTACCTGATCGTGAGTAATATAGTATAGGAAAGTCCAGGTATCGTATCTACCGCTGGGAACGGTCAAGTTATCGTAGATTATTAATCTAAATCAGTTTAATTAACCTAAAGCTCTTGGGGGTTTTTTTTATGAAAAAGGTTTTAATACTAAAAAGACAATTAAATTAACTACGAATTAAGAAAAGCGATTAAAAGATTAATTAAGAACTATATAAAGGAGAACAGTAGCACTTATCATGGGATAGTGAATCCCCAAGTGGATGATCTAAACAGGTCAAAGGTTTGGTTGTTTTGGTTACTGTAGGAATTTAAGTCAAGGACACCCTAACATGTAATGATTATGGTTATTAACTAGGTCTTGGTCCTCCTAGCTCCAATACTAGGTTGTTTGTCAGACAACCTAATGCCGGAAATCCGATCCTAATTCTATTGCATGGTTTTCTAACTCCAGGTCACTCTCGGTCCAAGTAACCACTTAACACAACTCTCTTGGTCCAAGGGTAGGTTAAGGTAGGTTGATTATCCTATCGGAGTATATCTATTCTGGTCAAACAGATACACCTAACCAATGAGTTCAAATAACCAAACAATAATAATCAGAACGGAACCATAACACACATTCAATCAACCAGAAACAAACCAATAAACATTAATTACGAAATCATCATCCACAATGGTTCATCGACCATGACAAGTACCACTATTAAAAACTACTCACTAAACATAATTAAAACATAAAACATGATAGTAGACATGATACCGACAGTACAACGACGGATGATCAAAGATCGAACCCCGCAGCGTATCGGGACCACTCTGACTTTCACTATCCCCGTATATGCGTCTATGTGAGTCTCCGAGTATGTATGCATGTTTTGAACTGAAGGAGGAGGCTGGTATTTAAAAGAAAACGTCCAGGGCCCATCTGGCGATCGCCAGACTGCTGGTTTGGCGGCGCCAGACACTTAGGTCAAACCCTGGTCTTCATCTTTGTCGAACTTGGCGGCGCCAGATCTGGAATTTCGCGGACGCCAGATGGCTACTGTATTGAACTTGTGCATTTTTCACGTTTTCTCGCCTTTTTTCGTACTTTTCTGTTCCACGGCCTCCAAATCCTACATAAACAATAATAAGCTCATTTGGTGAGTGAAATGATCAGAAATGGGTGAGAAATGGGGTAAAGTCATACAATTAAGTTCAACCAAAACATGTATAATTTTGGTGTTATCAAAATCCCCACAGTTAAGCTTTGATTGTCCTCAATCAAAAGACTGAAAGATAAGAAAGATAACTCCAAAATTATCTCCACCCAAGATCATCAAAGAGAACAAAGAATACTCACACAATCGAACACACAAACAAGACTCATCAAGCAATCGGATACCAAGATCAACCTTTCACCCTCACGTAGTATGAATAATCATATAAAGTGTATCTCTCGGGGGTAAAAGTGAATATGTAAGTGATCACACCAATACTCGACTAATTCCCGCATGCATAAGCTTGTCACCAAATCTAATCTCCACCACTGAGAAGTTGTCAACTGTCAAGAGGACTTTAGGGTTGTAACATTAGGCTAAGGGTTAAGGGTAGGATAAAGGATATATAAGTGACTAAGGGTTTTGCAACAAAAACTTGAAAACTCAATCAGTAATGATCTAAACAGTAAAGCAATCTGACTTTCGAACAATGAAACTTTTGGGATGAGCATTTCCTCTCTTTTCTTTTTAGAATTGGCCTAAGCCTATGACTTATTTGGGGCACAAATTCTTTTTCAATTTTTTCAACTCACATTCTTTTCTTTTTTCAACACTCTCGACTCTTTTGATATTTCTTTTTCTGAGTCTCAAATATTTTTCTCTTTCTTTTCTTTTCCTCTTTTTTTCAGAGCAGCAACTATGTTGCTTTTGGGCTCTTTTAAATCTCAATCCCATAAAAACTGTCAGATTTGAAAAACTGGATCAAAACATCTCAAGAATCAAATTTAAGTTACGGCCAAAAGATAGATAAAACAATTAGGCTAAAGGATAAAGTGTATAGTGGGTAAAGAAATGAAAAGGCTAAGGCTCAAAATGGTTACAAGGGATGAAGTACTAATGATGAGTACTTTTTAATAAAAGGCTAGGGCAAATCAAATAACCTTATGGTGAGGTTATCTGACGAAGGCTAAATGGGTTAGAAACGAAGGCCTCTATCAGTGCAATGGTGATAAATACTTCTCTTATGTGGTCTCGACAAGTATTCAAATGACAAGTTCTACCTTGGGTCAAAGTCGGTATTCCTCACGAAATAAATAACAATTAAGGTTCAAACTCTCAAAGGAATTGGGTGAGGCACTCATGGCAATCAGTATTCCAAGGATCCTTTTACTCAACTAATCCTATTCAGTGTTCTCCTATGCAAGCAACTCAGTCTCAAAAATAATCTTAGATTTCGAAAAAAATTGGGATCAAATTTCAAAGCTTTCAAAAATTTGAAAAACGACAATTCACAAGCAAAAAGTGAACCCATTTAAACAGATAAGTCTACATAACCCCCTCCCCACACTTAAAATTTGCAGTGTCCTCAATGCAACAATCAAAACAATTATGGAGTAATTTGGAAAAAGATAAACTTCCCGGGTTATGTGACGAAATCTGTTCTGATCTGAGAGAGTGTTCCAAGTATCGTGCTCGATCATAGATCATAGATCACTGTATCTACTACCAAAAAGAAAAAGTAAAAACGTAAAAACGAACTAAACAAAGTAAAGCAAACTAAAGCAATTAAAAGGTTACTTAAGATCCTAAACAAACCAAACAAAATAAAAAGTTGTCCAACCAAACCAAACCACACAAACGAAAAAATAAAATTGTTTACGACAACCATATCGAATGAGAGATTAAAAGAGAGAGGTCAATAAGGGCCACGAGGTTGGTTTTGCCAATCCTCAAAAGTCGGGTAACCGGGCGGAGCATCCTCGGAGTATGGCCAAAAAGGTGATGGAGCGTACGCGGTATTTGGTTGAATACCGAAGTGAGAGGCCATCTGGTTCATCACTCCACTTTGCCAATTGGCTTGGTGAAGAGCCTCCACGGTGTTGTACTCCACATGTTGATGATGACGGCCATAAGACAATGACATCTCCGAGAGTCGGTTACTTAAGTCTTGGTAACCCGAATATGCCGTCCATTCCGCCGGTTGTTCTCCCGCACTCGTCCCACTTGTTCCACCGATCTCGTGCGTGCTTCTCGCTTGATCCCTCGGTTGACTCCTCGTCCCAACAGCTTGAGGATTATGAATCCATGAATTATAATCCCTTCCGGTCATATGCTCAACCCTCGCTACACCCATGCCACGGAGTTGGTCCATGTCGATTAATCCCATCTCCCCAAGGTTCGTCATCAAGGCAACGACACCCTCGATAAGGATACCGAAGTGCTTGGCCAAGAGCGTCACGTACTGGCCACCTACCATTCGGCTACCCTCTCGATAACCACCTTCTTTAGCAAGCTGAACGGCGATGAGATACAGAGCATTCGGATTTTTGTCATCCGTGGTGAGTTGCTCAAGAAGCCATAAATCATAAACTGAAACTTTCTCCTCACTCGAGGAACGAGCATTCACCGCTTGAATAAGCATACGGTGTAAAAGTCGATCCGAAGAAGCAAGAAAACCCTTCACCTTGAGATTACCACCATAGTCACCTTCACCCAAAATCGTCCAAGCCAACTAAGGATTAAAACCATCCGGCCTTTTTGCGGTTGCCCACATGTATTCCACAAAACCGGGCGCATCAACCTCATCTTGGGTATATATCCCCAAGGCAACGGCAAACTCGACCAAGGAAAGCGATCTCCAAACCCCACCGAGTCGGAACGTCATGCATGACTGATAGAACTCCTCAAGGGCCTTGATTGCGTCGAAACGGAACGTGGCCACGAACTCAACGATAAGCTCGCGATAGAGGGTCTCGGAAATGTCGAAGACTCGTTCCCGTGCATGGCAAATATAGTACTCGGTGCCATCCTCGTCGTAGGCGTGCTTCTCGAGTATCGCCTTGATCGTGTTCTCAACACTCATCGATCGAAGAAGGTTCCAATCTACTCTCCTCGGTATCAAAACCTGACGGGTGAGAAGTCGGTTAACAGTATCCCGGTACTCCTCCCGTTTCGGACCGTTCAAAGTTGGGTCATTCATGAAATAGGTGAAAATGTGGCTCCCATCCGGTGCATAGAAGTTGGTTGCGGTGGAAGTTGACGATCGGGTTCTCTGTCTCTACAAAATCCACATACCATTGTCTTAGACACATTTGAGCAATAAACACAAGACAAGGTTTATTCAAAACAAAGCTTAAAGAGACAAAACTTCCATGACTAACAAGTTCAAGTTTCAAATGCATACATGAAAAATCAAAATCAAAATCAAAGGGGATGTGGAACATCCCCACACTTGAACTTTTAGTCCAATTTCAATTACAAACCAATCTAGCTAAACAAGAATGGGGGATTTTGATGTTGTCAAAATCCCCACACTTATCATTAAAGCACAATCACTAGATTATGCTAGAATGAAATTTCAACCAAAACATATAGCATGCATCAATCACAAGCATCAAACATTCAATGGTGTATCAAGAACAATTTCAAATTCATATAAGCATAGAATCACCATTGATGCCCAAAACAAGATCTACAATTACCAAATCAAGCTATCCTTATGAAATTAAAGTTGGGAAACATACCTTAGTCATGGTGAATGAAGAAATTGAAGCTCAAGAAGGTCGGATTTCGCAAGGACGTGAGAGGATTTCGCAGCGCCTAAGAGAAATTAGGGTTGTGTTCTTTTGAAAAAAATGAGAAAAGAGGGTTAAAAACCCGTCTGTCCCGACTTCGCGTCGCCAAACCCTGGGTTTCGCGTCGCGAAACAGGCAGTTTCTGAAATATAACCCTGATTTTTTAAGCTTCGCGTCGCGAAACGGCCCTCTCGCGTCGTGAAATTCGAAAATTTTACCTGTTACCAAGGCTTACCAACTTCGCGTCGCCAAACTTGAAAACTGGCGATCGCGAGTTGGCTTCTGTTTCCAACTTTTCAAAAAACACATCGCACGTCGGTTTGCTCGATTCTTACTCCTATCCCCTCCGTATGGTCATCTAAGAAATAACAAACAAAAACATTAGCAAAAACACACACGAAAAACCAAAAAATGCAAAAAGAAAGAAAAACCTCGGGTTGCCTCCCGAGAAGCGCTTCGTTTTTGAACGGGTCTAGAGCTCGACCCCTTTTTCGGTTCATTTCTTGGCACGTCGGGATGACGAGCCCTTCTTCTTCTGGTACTCCTTCTTTGAGAGTCCCGACCCATTGGTTGTTTGCTCCTTTTGACGTATTGGGTTCGGATAATCCTCTGTCTTCTGTCCACGTTCATGAGGGAGTAACGGGAGGTTCATGCTTTTCTTGTAGGCCAGAGAAGGATCTCCATACGGTTCATCAAGATGTGTGACCGGATCTCCGTTAGGATCAAATTAAATCCGATTTTCTCCATATCCCAAGCTCGTGACTTGGTTTCGCATATCGGTATTCACTTGAGCGGTGTGCAAGAAAGATCTCCCGAGGATTATCGGGATTTCCGTCTTCTGTGGAAGATTAGCTATGACGAAGTCCGTATAGTAAACAAAGTTGCCAATACGAATTGGGACTCCTTCCGCTATTCCTAACGGCTTTGTCATGTATCCGTTCACTCCTCGGTATTGATAGTCTGTTGGAATGATCTTTTTAACTCCCATTTTCCTGCAATAACCAACAGGCATCATGTTAAGTGTGGCACCTAAATCTACCAAAGCAAGACCTTTAAATTTATGACAAGAAATAGGTAAGTTGTAACTCCCTGGATCATGCTTGATAGGTGCAATGTAGATGAGATCATCCTCCGGTGCCTTTTCCTTCTCTTTCTCCTTGCCTTTATCTTCTTTCTTCGGTATCATGAACTCCGCGTATCCACCTTGCTTTCCATCTTCTTCCTCATCATCACTTGAAGCAACGGGTCCTTTAAGTCCTAGATGCTTGAACGAAATGGTGAACCCCTTCGAGTCGTAATCCGTGGCATAATCGGGTTCACTTCCACTATCGCTCTCCACATACTTCTTCGTGTAAATATCCGTCCACTTCTTCTTTGATGGTTCTCCGGTCATCATGAGCATCGGTTTCACGTTTTCTACCTTCGGGTTGACTTGTGTTTGCGTTGGTAATTCCCCTTGAGTTCTTTCGGTTAGCATTTGCGAAACACGTCCAACCTGCAATTCCAAATTCTGGATAGTACTTTGGTGGTTACGTAAGTATGAACTTACCTCATCGTTTAGCTTCTTTTGCATATCCATGAATTGGACAATTCGATCCTCGATAGAAATACGTGGCTCTCCATCCGGTCTTTGGTTTTGTTGATTTGGTGGAAAGAAACCGGGAGGTCTCGGAATGAAGTTACGGTTGTTGTTCCACCTCCCTTGGTAATCGCCCCGGTTGATAGAGTTCACCTCCTCGGGTGTCATCATCGGTCGGTTCGGGCAATCCTTAGTCAAGTGTGGTCCATTGCACTCCTCGCATCCAACCTGTAAAGCATGAACAGATTTAATTAGTTCTTCGATTTTACGTTCAAACTTTACCTGTTGGTTTTTCATTACGGCATTAGGCTGTTTATCAGACAACCTAATGCCGGAAATCCGATCCTAATTCTATTGCATGGTTTTCTAACTCCAGGTCACTCTCGGTCCAAGTAACCACTTAACACAACTCTCTTGGTCCAAGGGTAGGTTAAGGTAGGTTGATTATCCTATCGGAGTCTATCTATTCTGGTCAAACAGATACACCCAACCAATGAGTTCAAATAACAAAACAATAATAATCAGAACGGAACCATAACACACATTCAATCAACCAGAAACAAACCAATAAACATTAATTACGAAATCATCATCCACAATGGTTCATCGACCATGACAAGTACCACTATTAAAAACTACTCACTAAACATAATTAAAACAGAAAACATGATAGTAGACATGATACCGACAGTACAACGACGGATGATCAAAGATCAAACCCCGCAGCTTATCGGCACCACTCTGACTTTCACTCTCCCCGTATATGCGTCTATGTGAGTCTCCGAGTATGTATGCATGTTTTAAACTGAAGGAGGAGGCTGGTATTTAAAAGGAAACGTCTAGGGCCCATCTGGTGATCGCCAGACTGCTGGTTTGGCGGCGCCAGACACTTAGGTCAAACCCTGGTCTTCATCTTTGTCGAACTTGGCGGCGCCAGATCTGGAATTTCGCGGACGCCAGATGGCTACTGTATTGAACTTGTGCATTTTTCACGTTTTCTCGCCTTTTTTCGTACTTTTCCGTTCCACGGTCTCCAAATCCTACATAAACAATAATAAGCTCATTTGGTGAGTGAAATGATCAGAAATGGGTGAGAAATGGGGTAAAGTCATACAATTAAGTTCAACCAAAACATGTATAATTTTGGTGTTATCAATTTCCAATTCAGGAAAGGCATTGGGAAACAAAATAAGACAACAATAGCTTCGATGATTTCCCGAATCGGGAATCATAAATCCCGACTCGGGAAATACTATTTCCCAACTCCGGAAATAGAAATCCCAACTCGGGAAACGTACCTTAATCGACAATGGATGATGATGATGTTGATCTCTTCACACACTCAAAACACACACTTTACACTCAAAACACACACTTTACACACTTAAGGAGGTTTCCCAAAAATGGCTAAAATCTAAGGTTTTAGGCTATATATAGCATGGGCTTTGGGCTAAGCCCATTCCCAAAGTGAAATAATCCCAAACCTTTTAAGACTTTCTAAGATTGACAAATTTCACCCCTCACTTCTGTTTATGTTACAAAAGTTCAATTTAACGAGAAAATTAACTTAATCATTAACTTTAACAAAAACCCGGTTATTACAGAACTGAATAATTGTTTAAAACCTTGGGGACAACCTAAAGCCGTTAAATCGCTACGGGTCACTAGAGGCTTTGCTTGACTATCATTTCAAGGCTTCATGTAATCAAATCAAGACTCATACGAACAACTAACTACAGAAATAATATTTTCGCCCAAAAGAAAAAGAATTTGTATCTGTTAGGTCTCACAAAGAGATAGGCTTGGCTATTACGGTATTGTAGAACGGGGGTTGAATACAATACTGTAAATATATAAACACACAGATATACTTTTTAAATTCTTTTACTTGAAAAACTTCAACTAAGAATTACACTTAGTACACTTAGAACACAAAGAATACTTAGAACTAGATTGTTGCGGAATACAAATAACTAAAGGGCTATTTGAACAATCAAAACACTAAGACACTAATAACACTTAGAACACCAAGAACAACAAGAACACAACTTTAGGACACTCAGTAAAAGCTATGAACTTGAAATGGTGGATGCACTCTCTATCTGATTGCAAATGCTCTATTTCTGAAAGCTTGCGTGTACCCTAAAGACTGAATGCAAGGGCCTGTACTTATAGTCTCAAATGCATTAAGGATTTTAGACGCATGTCACTTCTTGACTTGCTGCATGTAGAGATCCATAAGAGGTATTGCAGCCAAGTCAAATCCTCAAGACTTCTTTTTGCAGATATACATTCTTTTGTGAATATCTTGCATTTAAGTGGATATGCCAAACCTCCAGCATGCGAAGATCTCTAAGAGGTGAACAACAAAGTCAAATCCCCTTGACTCCTTTTTGTAGGTAGACAATCTTGTATGAATACTTTTTATTCAATGAGATAGCATATCTTCAGACAAATCTTTAGACAGGTATTCTCGATAATCTGACCAGGCAAGAATGTCTTTGTCAAAATGATATTGGAGATCAAAGGACATAACTTTCCTTTATCCGTTAGAACAAAGACAAAGTCCATTCAGCAGTCTTCCTTGAGTAGAGAGTGGTAGCCGTTGCACAAAGGGCTACCAATCGGACTGCCTCATTCGGATGGCCTCAATCAGAGGCCTAAATCGGATGGCCTCATCCAGATGGCCGGATGACCTCAATCGGATGGCCTCGTCCTGATGGCCTCATTCGGATGGCCTCATTCGGATGGCCTCATTCGGATGGCCTCAATCGGATGGCCTCAATTGGATGACCATGGCCTCAGCCTCATTCGGGTGGCCTCACTCGGATGGATATGCCACAAGTCTCAGACACTTAATCAAATTCATCTTTGATCCACTTCATTGATGAGTTGAGCTGGTATCAATTCTTCTTCGAACAATGGATGTTATTGAGTACCAGAGATGTTAGTTTTACAACAAATAAATACAGAAGGATATCGGAGGACATCTTCAAATGAAGTGTTCCAACAATCTCCCCCTATTTGAGGATGTGATCCGACACATAGATTGTAAACTAACTTCGTATAAGAGATGACCCATTTTTATTCTTTTTGGGTTATTTTTGATTTATTTTTTGTTTATATTTTGTTTTTTTTAATATTTACATGAATCTATACTATATACAAAATAAGTCAAAGAATAATATATGCAAATAGGTAACAAAATTTAAGTCTCTCAATCA